>CM060696.1:192118646-192718646 GCA_030686995.1 Artemisia argyi
ATATAATAAAATCTTGAGTTAGTTTTTATTAATACAGAACTTGGTTTTCGCTTGGAGGCGAAATAATAAAATCTGGGGTTAGTTTTTATTAATCCAGAACTAGGTTTTCACTAGGAGGCCAAATAATAAAATATGGAGTTAGTTTTTACAAATACAGAACTAGGTTATTGCATGGAGGCGAAATAATAAAATCTGGAGTTAGTTTTTATTAATCCAAAACTTGGTTTTCGCATGGAGGCGAAATAATAAAATCCGGAGTTAGTTTTTATTTCTCCAGAACTAGGTTTTTTCTTGGATGTGAAATAATAAAATCTAAAGATAGTTTTAATAAAACCTGGAGTTAGTTTTTATATATACAGAACTAGGTTATCGCTTGGAGGCGAAATAATAAAATCTGGAGTTAGTTTTTATTAATCCAAAACTAGGTTTTCGCTTGCAGGTGAAATAATAAAATCTGGAGTTAGTTTTTATTAATGCAGAACTATGTTTTCGCTTGGATGCGAAATAATAAAATCTGGGGTTAGTTTTTATTAATCCAGAACTAGGTTTTCACTTGGAGGCGAAATAATAAAACATGGAGTTAGTTTTTATATATACAGAACTAGGTTATCGCCTTGGAGGCGAAATAATAAAATCTGGAGTTAGTTTTTATTAATCCAAAACTAGGTTTTCGCTTGCAGGTGAAATAATAAAATCCGGAGTTAGTTTTTATTAATGCAGAACTAGGTTTTCGCTTGGAGGCGAAATAATAAAATCTGGGGTTAGTTTTTATTAATCCAGAACTAGGTTTTCACTAGGAGGCCAAATAATAAAATATGGAGTTAGTTTTTACAAATACAGAACTAGGTTATCGCTTGGAGGCGAAATAATAAAATCTGGAGTTAGTTTTTATTAATCCAAAACTTGGTTTTCGCATGGAGGCGAAATAATAAAATCCGGAGTTAGTTTTTATTTCTCCAGAACTAGGTTTCTACTTGGATGTGAAATAATAAAATCAAAAGATAGTTTTTATTAATCCAGAACTAGGTTTTTGTTTGGAGCCGAAATAATAAAATCTGGAGTTAGTTTTTATTAATCCAGAACTAGGTTACGCTTGGAGGCGATATAATAAAATCTGGAGTTACTTTTTATTAATGCAGAACTTGTTTTCGCTTGGAGGCGAAATAATAAAATCTAGGGTTAGTTTTTATTATTCCAGAACTAGGTTTTCACTAGGAGACCAAATAATAAAATATGGAGTTAGTTTTTACAAATACAGAACTAGGTTATCGCTTGGAGGTGAAATAATAAAATCTGGAGTTAGTTTTTATTAATCCAAAACTTGGTTTTCGCATGGAGGCGAAATAATAAAATCCGGAGTTAGTTTTTATTTCTCCAGAACTAGGTTTCTACTTGGATGTGAAATAATAAAATCAAAAGATAGTTTTTATTAATCCAGAACTAGGTTTTTGCTTGGAGCCGAAATAATAAAATCTGGAGTTAGTTTTTATTAATCCAGAACTAGGTTACGCTTAGAGGCGATATAATAAAATCTGGAGTTAGTTTTTATTAATGCAGAACTTGTTCTCCGCTTGGAGGTGAAATAATAAAATCTGGGGTTAGTTTTTATTAATCCAGAACTAGGTTTTCACTAGGAGGCCAAATAATAAAATATGGAGTTAGTTTTTACAAATACAGAACTAGGTTATCGCTTGGAGGCGAAATAATAAAATCTGGAGTTAGTTTTTATTTATCCAAAACTTGGTTTTCGCATGGAGGCGAAATAATAAAATCCAAAGTTAGTTTTTATTTCTCCAGAACTAGGTTTTTTGCTTGTATGTGAAATAATAAAATCTAAAGATAGTTTTTATTAATCCAGAACTAGGTTTTTGCTTGGAGCCGAAATAATAAAATCTGGAGTAAGTTTTTATTAATCTAGAACTAGGTTACGCTTGGAGGCGATATAATAAAATCTGGAGTTAGTTTTTATTAATGCAGAACTTGGTTTTCGGTTGGAAGCGAAGTAATAAAATCTGGGGTTAGTTTTTATTAATCCAGAACTAGGTTTTCGCTTGGAGGCGAAATAATAAAATCTAGGGTTAGTTTTTATTAAACAAGAACTAGGTTTTCGCTTGGAGGTGAAATAAGAAAATCTGGAGTTAGTTTTTATTAATTCAGAACTAGGTTTCGCTTGGAAGCGAAATAATAAAATTTGGAGTTAGTTTTTATTATTGCAGAAATAGGTTTTCGCTTGGAGGCGAAATAATAAAATATGGGGTTAGTTTTTATTAATCCAGAGCTAGGTTTTCAGTTGCAAAATAATAAAATATGGAGTTAGTTTTAATGAATACAGAACTAGGTTACGCTTGTAGGCAATATAATAAAATCTGGATTCTAGTTTTTATTAATCCACAACTAGGTTTTCTCGTGGGGGCGAAATAATTAAATCTAGGGTTAGTTTTTATTAATCTAGAACTAGGATTTGGCTTGAAGGTGAAATAAAAAAATCTGGAGTTAGTTTTTATTAATCCAGAACTAGGTTTCGCTTAGAAGCGAAATAATAAAATCTTGAGTTAGTTTTTATTAATGCAGAACTATGTTTTCGCTTGGAGGTGAAATAATAAAATCTGGGGTTAGTTTTTATTAATCCAGAATTAGGTTTTCACTTGGAGGCGAAATAATAAAACCTGGAGTTAGTTTTTATATATACAGAACTAGGTTATCGCTTGGAGGCGAAATAATAAAATCTGGAGTTAGTTTTTATTAATCCAAAACTAGGTTTTCGCTTGCAGGTGAAATAATAAAATCTGGAGTTAGTTTTTATTAATGCAGAACTATGTTTTCGCTTGGAGGCAAAATAATAAAATCTGGGGTTAGTTTTTATTAATCCAGAACTAGGTTTTCACTTGGAGGCGAAATAATAAAACATGGAGTTAGTTTTTATATATACAGAACTAGGTTATCGCTTTGGAGGCGAAATAATAAAATCTGGAGTTAGTTTTTATTAATCCAAAACTAGGTTTTCGCTTGCAGGTGAAATAATAAAATCTGGAGTTAGTTTTTATTAATGCAGAACTAGGTTTTCGCTTGGAGGCGAAATAATAAAATCTGGGGTTAGTTTTTATTAATCCAGAACTAGGTTTTCGCTAGGAGGCCAAATAATAAAATATGGAGTTAGTTTTTACAAATACAGAACTAGGTTATCGCTTGGAGGCGAAATAATAAAATCTGGAGTTAGTTTTTATTAATCCAAAACTTGGTTTTCGCATGGAGGCGAAATAATAAAATCCGGAGTTAGTTTTTATTTCTCCAGAACTAGGTTTCTACTTGGATGTGAAATAATAAAATCAAAAGATAGTTTTTATTAATCCAGAACTAGGTTTTTGCTTGGAGCCGAAATAATAAAATCTGGAGTTACTTTTTATTAATCCAGAACTAGGTTACGCTTAGAGGCGATATAATAAAATCTGGAGTTAGTTTTTATTAATGCAGAACTTGTTTTCCGCTTGGAGGCGAAATAATAAAATCTGGGGTTAGTTTTTATTAATCCAGAACTAGGTTTTCACTAGGAGGCCAAATAATAAAATATGGAGTTAGTTTTTACAAATACAGAACTAGGTTATCGCTTGGAGGCGAAATAATAAAATCTGGAGTTAGTTTTTATTTATCCAAAACTTGGTTTTCGCATGGAGGCGAAATAATAAAATCCGGAGTTAGTTTTTATTTCTCCAGAACTAGGTTTTTACTTGTATGTGAAATAATAAAATCTAAAGATAGTTTTTATTAATCCAGAACTAGGTTTTTGCTTGGAGCCGAAATAATAAAATCTGGAGTAAGTTTTTATTAATCTAGAACTAGGTTACGCTTGGAGGCGATATAATAAAATCTGGAGTTAGTTTTTATTAATGCAGAACTTGGTTTTCGCTTGGAAGCGAAATAATAAAATCTGGGGTTAGTTTTTATTAATCCAGAACTAGGTTTTCGTTTGGAGGCGAAATAATAAAATCTAGGGTTAGTTTTTATTAAACAAGAACTAGGTTTTCGCTTGGAGGTGAAATAAGAAAATCTGGAGTTAGTTTTTATTAATTCAGAACTAGGTTTCGCTTGGAAGCGAAATAATAAAATTTGGAGTTAGTTTTTATTATTGCAGAAATAGGTTTTCGCTTGGAGGCGAAATAATAAAATATGGGGTTAGTTTTTATTAATCCAGAGCTAGGTTTTTAGTTGCAAAATAATAAAATATGGAGTTAGTTTTAATGAATACAGAACTAGGTTACGCTTGTAGGCAATATAATAAAATCTGGATTCTAGTTTTTATTAATCCACAACTAGGTTTTCTCGTGGGGGCGAAATAATTAAATCTAGGGTTAGTTTTTATTAATCTAGAACTAGGATTTGGCTTGAAGGTGAAATAAAAAAATCTGGAGTTAGTTTTTATTAATCCAGAACTAGGTTTTGCTTAGAAGCGAAATAATAAAATCTTGAGTTAGTTTTTATTAATGCAGAACTATGTTTTCGCTTGGAGGTGAAATAATAAAATCTGGGGTTAGTTTTTATTAATCCAGAATTAGGTTTTCACTTGGAGGCGAAATAATAAAACCTGGAGTTAGTTTTTATATATACAGAACTAGGTTATCGCTTGGAGGCGAAATAATAAAATCTGGAGTTAGTTTTTATTAATCCAAAACTAGGTTTTCGCTTGCAGGTGAAATAATAAAATCTGGAGTTAGTTTTTATTAATGCAGAACTATGTTTTCGCTTGGAGGCAAAATAATAAAATCTGGGGTTAGTTTTTATTAATCCAGAACTAGGTTTTCACTTGGAGGCGAAATAATAAAACATGGAGTTAGTTTTTATATATACAGAACTAGGTTATCGCTTTGGAGGCGAAATAATAAAATCTGGAGTTAGTTTTTATTAATCCAAAACTAGGTTTTCGCTTGCAGGTGAAATAATAAAATCTGGAGTTAGTTTTTATTAATGCAGAACTAGGTTTTCGCTTGGAGGCGAAATAATAAAATCTGGGGTTAGTTTTTATTAATCCAGAACTAGGTTTTCGCTAGGAGGCCAAATAATAAAATATGGAGTTAGTTTTTACAAATACAGAACTAGGTTATCGCTTGGAGGCGAAATAATAAAATCTGGAGTTAGTTTTTATTAATCCAAAACTTGGTTTTCGCATGGAGGCGAAATAATAAAATCCGGAGTTAGTTTTTATTTCTCCAGAACTAGGTTTCTACTTGGATGTGAAATAATAAAATCAAAAGATAGTTTTTATTAATCCAGAACTAGGTTTTTGCTTGGAGCCGAAATAATAAAATCTGGAGTTACTTTTTATTAATCCAGAACTAGGTTACGCTTAGAGGCGATATAATAAAATCTGGAGTTAGTTTTTATTAATGCAGAACTTGTTTTCCGCTTGGAGGCGAAATAATAAAATCTGGGGTTAGTTTTTATTAATCCAGAACTAGGTTTTCACTAGGAGGCCAAATAATAAAATATGGAGTTAGTTTTTACAAATACAGAACTAGGTTATCGCTTGGAGGCGAAATAATAAAATCTGGAGTTAGTTTTTATTTATCCAAAACTTGGTTTTCGCATGGAGGCGAAATAATAAAATCCGGAGTTAGTTTTTATTTCTCCAGAACTAGGTTTTTACTTGTATGTGAAATAATAAAATCTAAAGATAGTTTTTATTAATCCAGAACTAGGTTTTTGCTTGGAGCCGAAATAATAAAATCTGGAGTAAGTTTTTATTAATCTAGAACTAGGTTACGCTTGGAGGCGATATAATAAAATCTGGAGTTAGTTTTTATTAATGCAGAACTTGGTTTTCGCTTGGAAGCGAAATAATAAAATCTGGGGTTAGTTTTTATTAATCCAGAACTAGGTTTTCGTTTGGAGGCGAAATAATAAAATCTAGGGTTAGTTTTTATTAAACAAGAACTAGGTTTTCGCTTGGAGGTGAAATAAGAAAATCTGGAGTTAGTTTTTATTAATTCAGAACTAGGTTTCGCTTGGAAGCGAAATAATAAAATTTGGAGTTAGTTTTTATTATTGCAGAAATAGGTTTTCGCTTGGAGGCGAAATAATAAAATATGGGGTTAGTTTTTATTAATCCAGAGCTAGGTTTTCAGTTGCAAAATAATAAAATATGGAGTTAGTTTTAATGAATACAGAACTAGGTTACGCTTGTAGGCAATATAATAAAATCTGGATTCTAGTTTTTATTAATCCACAACTAGGTTTTCTCGTGGGGGCGAAATAATTAAATCTAGGGTTAGTTTTTATTAATCTAGAACTAGGATTTGGCTTGAAGGTGAAATAAAAAAATCTGGAGTTAGTTTTTATTAATCCAGAACTAGGTTTTGCTTAGAAGCGAAATAATAAAATCTTGAGTTAGTTTTTATTAATGCAGAACTATGTTTTCGCTTGGAGGTGAAATAATAAAATCTGGGGTTAGTTTTTATTAATCCAGAATTAGGTTTTCACTTGGAGGCGAAATAATAAAACCTGGAGTTAGTTTTTATATATACAGAACTAGGTTATCGCTTGGAGGCGAAATAATAAAATCTGGAGTTAGTTTTTATTAATCCAAAACTAGGTTTTCGCTTGCAGGTGAAATAATAAAATCTGGAGTTAGTTTTTATTAATGCAGAACTATGTTTTCGCTTGGAGGCAAAATAATAAAATCTGGGGTTAGTTTTTATTAATCCAGAACTAGGTTTTCACTTGGAGGCGAAATAATAAAACATGGAGTTAGTTTTTATATATACAGAACTAGGTTATCGCTTTGGAGGCGAAATAATAAAATCTGGAGTTAGTTTTTATTAATCCAAAACTAGGTTTTCGCTTGCAGGTGAAATAATAAAATCTGGAGTTAGTTTTTATTAATGCAGAACTAGGTTTTCGCTTGGAGGCGAAATAATAAAATCTGGGGTTAGTTTTTATTAATCCAGAACTAGGTTTTCGCTAGGAGGCCAAATAATAAAATATGGAGTTAGTTTTTACAAATACAGAACTAGGTTATCGCTTGGAGGCGAAATAATAAAATCTGGAGTTAGTTTTTATTAATCCAAAACTTGGTTTTCGCATGGAGGCGAAATAATAAAATCCGGAGTTAGTTTTTATTTCTCCAGAACTAGGTTTCTACTTGGATGTGAAATAATAAAATCAAAAGATAGTTTTTATTAATCCAGAACTAGGTTTTTGCTTGGAGCCGAAATAATAAAATCTGGAGTTACTTTTTATTAATCCAGAACTAGGTTACGCTTAGAGGCGATATAATAAAATCTGGAGTTAGTTTTTATTAATGCAGAACTTGTTTTCCGCTTGGAGGCGAAATAATAAAATCTGGGGTTAGTTTTTATTAATCCAGAACTAGGTTTTCACTAGGAGGCCAAATAATAAAATATGGAGTAAGTTTTTACAAATACAGAACTAGGTTATCGCTTGGAGGCGAAATAATAAAATCTGGAGTTAGTTTTTATTTATCCAAAACTTGGTTTTCGCATGGAGGCGAAATAATAAAATCCGGAGTTAGTTTTTATTTCTCCAGAACTAGGTTTTTACTTGTATGTGAAATAATAAAATCTAAAGATAGTTTTTATTAATCCAGAACTAGGTTTTTGCTTGGAGCCGAAATAATAAAATCTGGAGTAAGTTTTTATTAATCTAGAACTAGGTTACGCTTGGAGGCGATATAATAAAATCTGGAGTTAGTTTTTATTAATGCAGAACTTGGTTTTCGCTTGGAAGCGAAATAATAAAATCTGGGGTTAGTTTTTATTAATCCAGAACTAGGTTTTCGTTTGGAGGCGAAATAATAAAATCTAGGGTTAGTTTTTATTAAACAAGAACTAGGTTTTCGCTTGGAGGTGAAATAAGAAAATCTGGAGTTAGTTTTTATTAATTCAGAACTAGTTTTCGCTTGGAAGCGAAATAATAAAATTTGGAGTTAGTTTTTATTATTGCAGAAATAGGTTTTCGCTTGGAGGCGAAATAATAAAATATGTGGTTAGTTTTTATTAATCCAGAGCTAGGTTTTCAGTTGCAAAATAATAAAATATGGAGTTAGTTTTAATGAATACAGAACTAGGTTACGCTTGTAGGCAATATAATAAAATCTGGATTCTAGTTTTTATTAATCCACAACTAGGTTTTCTCGTGGGGGCGAAATAATTAAATCTAGGGTTAGTTTTTATTAATCTAGAACTAGGATTTGGCTTGAAGGTGAAATAAAAAAATCTGGAGTTAGTTTTTATTAATCCAGAACTAGGTTTTGCTTAGAAGCGAAATAATAAAATCTTGAGTTAGTTTTTATTAATGCAGAACTATGTTTTCGCTTGGAGGTGAAATAATAAAATCTGGGGTTAGTTTTTATTAATCCAGAATTAGGTTTTCACTTGGAGGCGAAATAATAAAACCTGGAGTTAGTTTTTATATATACAGAACTAGGTTATCGCTTGGAGGCGAAATAATAAAATCTGGAGTTAGTTTTTATTAATCCAAAACTAGGTTTTCGCTTGCAGGTGAAATAATAAAATCTGGAGTTAGTTTTTATTAATGCAGAACTATGTTTTCGCTTGGAGGCAAAATAATAAAATCTGGGGTTAGTTTTTATTAATCCAGAACTAGGTTTTCACTTGGAGGCGAAATAATAAAACATGGAGTTAGTTTTTATATATACAGAACTAGGTTATCGCTTTGGAGGCGAAATAATAAAATCTGGAGTTAGTTTTTATTAATCCAAAACTAGGTTTTCGCTTGCAGGTGAAATAATAAAATCTGGAGTTAGTTTTTATTAATGCAGAACTAGGTTTTCGCTTGGAGGCGAAATAATAAAATCTGGGGTTAGTTTTTATTAATCCAGAACTAGGTTTTCGCTAGGAGGCCAAATAATAAAATATGGAGTTAGTTTTTACAAATACAGAACTAGGTTATCGCTTGGAGGCGAAATAATAAAATCTGGAGTTAGTTTTTATTAATCCAAAACTTGGTTTTCGCATGGAGGCGAAATAATAAAATCCGGAGTTAGTTTTTATTTCTCCAGAACTAGGTTTCTACTTGGATGTGAAATAATAAAATCAAAAGATAGTTTTTATTAATCCAGAACTAGGTTTTTGCTTGGAGCCGAAATAATAAAATCTGGAGTTACTTTTTATTAATCCAGAACTAGGTTACGCTTAGAGGCGATATAATAAAATCTGGAGTTAGTTTTTATTAATGCAGAACTTGTTTTCCGCTTGGAGGCGAAATAATAAAATCTGGGGTTAGTTTTTATTAATCCAGAACTAGGTTTTCACTAGGAGGCCAAATAATAAAATATGGAGTTAGTTTTTACAAATACAGAACTAGGTTATCGCTTGGAGGCGAAATAATAAAATCTGGAGTTAGTTTTTATTTATCCAAAACTTGGTTTTCGCATGGAGGCGAAATAATAAAATCCGGAGTTAGTTTTTATTTCTCCAGAACTAGGTTTTTACTTGTATGTGAAATAATAAAATCTAAAGATAGTTTTTATTAATCCAGAACTAGGTTTTTGCTTGGAGCCGAAATAATAAAATCTGGAGTAAGTTTTTATTAATCTAGAACTAGGTTACGCTTGGAGGCGATATAATAAAATCTGGAGTTAGTTTTTATTAATGCAGAACTTGGTTTTCGCTTGGAAGCGAAATAATAAAATCTGGGGTTAGTTTTTATTAATCCAGAACTAGGTTTTCGTTTGGAGGCGAAATAATAAAATCTAGGGTTAGTTTTTATTAAACAAGAACTAGGTTTTCGCTTGGAGGTGAAATAAGAAAATCTGGAGTTAGTTTTTATTAATTCAGAACTAGGTTTCGCTTGGAAGCGAAATAATAAAATTTGGAGTTAGTTTTTATTATTGCAGAAATAGGTTTTCGCTTGGAGGCGAAATAATAAAATATGGGGTTAGTTTTTATTAATCCAGAGCTAGGTTTTCAGTTGCAAAATAATAAAATATGGAGTTAGTTTTAATGAATACAGAACTAGGTTACGCTTGTAGGCAATATAATAAAATCTGGAGTTAGTTTTTATTAATCCACAACTAGGTTTTCTCGTGGGGGCGAAATAATTAAATCTAGGGTTAGTTTTTATTAATCTAGAACTAGGATTTGGCTTGAAGGTGAAATAAAAAAATCTGGAGTTAGTTTTTATTAATCCAGAACTAGGTTTCGCTTGGAAGTGAAATAATAAAATCTTGAGTTAGTTTTTATTAATGCAGAACTATGTTTTCGCTTGGAGGCGAAATAATAAAATCTGGGGTTAGTTTTTATTAATCCAGAATTAGGTTTTCACTTGGAGGCGAAATAATAAAACCTGGAGTTAGTTTTTATATATACAGAACTAGGTTATCGCTTGGAGGCGAAATAATAAAATCTGGAGTTAGTTTTTATTAATCCAAAACTAGGTTTTCGCTTGGAGGTGAAATAATAAAATCTGGAGTTAGTTTTTATTAATGCAGAACTAGGTTTTCGCTTGTAGGCGAAATAATAAAATCTGGGGTTAGTTTTTATTAATCCAGAACTAGGTTTTCACTAGGAGGCCAAATAATAAAATATGGAGTTAGTTTTTACAAATACAGAACTAGGTTATCGCTTGGAGGCGAAATAATAAAATCTGGAGTTAGTTTTTATTAATCCAAAACTTGGTTTTCGCATGGAGGCGAAATAATAAAATCCGGAGTTAGTTTTTATTTCTCCAGAACTAGGTTTTTACTTGGATGTGAAATAATAAAATCTAAAGATAGTTTTTATTAATCCAGAACTAGGTTTTTGCTTGGAGCCGAAATAATAAAATCTGGAGTTAGTTTTTATTAATCCGGAACTAGGTTACGCTTGGAGGCGATATAATAAAATCTGGAGTTAGTTTTTATTAATGCAGAGCTTGGTTTTCGCTTGGAGGCGAAATAAAAAAATCTGGGGTTAGTTTTCATTAATCCAGAACTAGGTTTTCACTAGGAGGCCAAATAATAAAATATGGAGTTAGTTTTTACAAATACAGAACTAGGTTATCGCTTGGAGGCGACATAATAAAATCTGGAGTTAGTTTTTATTAATCCAAAACTTGGTTTTCGCATGGAGGCGAAATAATAAAATCCGGAGTTAGTTTTTATTTCTCCAAAACTAGGTTTTTTCTTGGATGTGAAATAATAAAACCTAAAGATAGTTTTATTAATCCAGAACTAGGTTTTTGCTTGGAGCCGAAATAATAAAATCTGGAGTTAGTTTTTATTAATCCAGAACTAGGTTACGCTTGGAGGCGATATAATAAAATCTGGAGTTAGTTTTTATTAATGCAGAACTTGGTTTTCGCTTGGAGGCGAAATAATAAAATCTGGGGTTAGTTTTTATTAATCCAGAATTAGGTTTTCGCTTGGAGGAGAAATAATAAAATATAGGGTTAGTTTTTATTAAACAAGAACTAGGTTTTCGCTTGGAGGCGAAATAATAAAATCTGGGGTTAGTTTTTATTAATCCAGAACTAGGTTTTCGCTAGGAGGCCAAATAATAAAATATGGAGTTAGTTTTTACAAATACAGAACTAGGTTATCGCTTGGAGGCGAAATAATAAAATCTGGAGTTAGTTTTTATTAATCCAAAACTTGGTTTTCGCATGGAGGCGAAATAATAAAATCCGGAGTTAGTTTTTATTTCTCCAGAACTAGGTTTCTACTTGGATGTGAAATAATAAAATCAAAAGATAGTTTTTATTAATCCAGAACTAGGTTTTTGCTTGGAGCCGAAATAATAAAATCTGGAGTTACTTTTTATTAATCCAGAACTAGGTTACGCTTAGAGGCGATATAATAAAATCTGGAGTTAGTTTTTATTAATGCAGAACTTGTTTTCCGCTTGGAGGCGAAATAATAAAATCTGGGGTTAGTTTTTATTAATCCAGAACTAGGTTTTCACTAGGAGGCCAAATAATAAAATATGGAGTTAGTTTTTACAAATACAGAACTAGGTTATCGCTTGGAGGCGAAATAATAAAATCTGGGGTTAGTTTTCATTAATCCAGAACTAGGTTTTCACTAGGAGGCCAAATAATAAAATATGGAGTTAGTTTTTACAAATACAGAACTAGGTTATCGCTTGGAGGCGACATAATAAAATCTGGAGTTAGTTTTTATTAATCCAAAACTTGGTTTTCGCATGGAGGCGAAATAATAAAATCCGGAGTTAGTTTTTATTTCTCCAAAACTAGGTTTTTTCTTGGATGTGAAATAATAAAACCTAAAGATAGTTTTATTAATCCAGAACTAGGTTTTTGCTTGGAGCCGAAATAATAAAATCTGGAGTTAGTTTTTATTAATCCAGAACTAGGTTACGCTTGGAGGCGATATAATAAAATCTGGAGTTAGTTTTTATTAATGCAGAACTTGGTTTTCGCTTGGAGGCGAAATAATAAAATCTGGGGTTAGTTTTTATTAATCCAGAATTAGGTTTTCGCTTGGAGGAGAAATAATAAAATATAGGGTTAGTTTTTATTAAACAAGAACTAGGTTTTCGCTTGGAGGCGAAATAATAAAATCTGGGGTTAGTTTTTATTAATCCAGAACTAGGTTTTCGCTAGGAGGCCAAATAATAAAATATGGAGTTAGTTTTTACAAATACAGAACTAGGTTATCGCTTGGAGGCGAAATAATAAAATCTGGAGTTAGTTTTTATTAATCCAAAACTTGGTTTTCGCATGGAGGCGAAATAATAAAATCCGGAGTTAGTTTTTATTTCTCCAGAACTAGGTTTCTACTTGGATGTGAAATAATAAAATCAAAAGATAGTTTTTATTAATCCAGAACTAGGTTTTTGCTTGGAGCCGAAATAATAAAATCTGGAGTTACTTTTTATTAATCCAGAACTAGGTTACGCTTAGAGGCGATATAATAAAATCTGGAGTTAGTTTTTATTAATGCAGAACTTGTTTTCCGCTTGGAGGCGAAATAATAAAATCTGGGGTTAGTTTTTATTAATCCAGAACTAGGTTTTCACTAGGAGGCCAAATAATAAAATATGGAGTTAGTTTTTACAAATACAGAACTAGGTTATCGCTTGGAGGCGAAATAATAAAATCTGGAGTTAGTTTTTATTTATCCAAAACTTGGTTTTCGCATGGAGGCGAAATAATAAAATCCGGAGTTAGTTTTTATTTCTCCAGAACTAGGTTTTTACTTGTATGTGAAATAATAAAATCTAAAGATAGTTTTTATTAATCCAGAACTAGGTTTTTGCTTGGAGCCGAAATAATAAAATCTGGAGTAAGTTTTTATTAATCTAGAACTAGGTTACGCTTGGAGGCGATATAATAAAATCTGGAGTTAGTTTTTATTAATGCAGAACTTGGTTTTCGCTTGGAAGCGAAATAATAAAATCTGGGGTTAGTTTTTATTAATCCAGAACTAGGTTTTCGTTTGGAGGCGAAATAATAAAATCTAGGGTTAGTTTTTATTAAACAAGAACTAGGTTTTCGCTTGGAGGTGAAATAAGAAAATCTGGAGTTAGTTTTTATTAATTCAGAACTAGGTTTCGCTTGGAAGCGAAATAATAAAATTTGGAGTTAGTTTTTATTATTGCAGAAATAGGTTTTCGCTTGGAGGCGAAATAATAAAATATGGGGTTAGTTTTTATTAATCCAGAGCTAGGTTTTCAGTTGCAAAATAATAAAATATGGAGTTAGTTTTAATGAATACAGAACTAGGTTACGCTTGTAGGCAATATAATAAAATCTGGAGTTAGTTTTTATTAATCCACAACTAGGTTTTCTCGTGGGGGCGAAATAATTAAATCTAGGGTTAGTTTTTATTAATCTAGAACTAGGATTTGGCTTGAAGGTGAAATAAAAAAATCTGGAGTTAGTTTTTATTAATCCAGAACTAGGTTTCGCTTGGAAGTGAAATAATAAAATCTTGAGTTAGTTTTTATTAATGCAGAACTATGTTTTCGCTTGGAGGCGAAATAATAAAATCTGGGGTTAGTTTTTATTAATCCAGAATTAGGTTTTCACTTGGAGGCGAAATAATAAAACCTGGAGTTAGTTTTTATATATACAGAACTAGGTTATCGCTTGGAGGCGAAATAATAAAATCTGGAGTTAGTTTTTATTAATCCAAAACTAGGTTTTCGCTTGGAGGTGAAATAATAAAATCTGGAGTTAGTTTTTATTAATGCAGAACTAGGTTTTCGCTTGTAGGCGAAATAATAAAATCTGGGGTTAGTTTTTATTAATCCAGAACTAGGTTTTCACTAGGAGGCCAAATAATAAAATATGGAGTTAGTTTTTACAAATACAGAACTAGGTTATCGCTTGGAGGCGAAATAATAAAATCTGGAGTTAGTTTTTATTAATCCAAAACTTGGTTTTCGCATGGAGGCGAAATAATAAAATCCGGAGTTAGTTTTTATTTCTCCAGAACTAGGTTTTTACTTGGATGTGAAATAATAAAATCTAAAGATAGTTTTTATTAATCCAGAACTAGGTTTTTGCTTGGAGCCGAAATAATAAAATCTGGAGTTAGTTTTTATTAATCCGGAACTAGGTTACGCTTGGAGGCGATATAATAAAATCTGGAGTTAGTTTTTATTAATGCAGAGCTTGGTTTTCGCTTGGAGGCGAAATAAAAAAATCTGGGGTTAGTTTTCATTAATCCAGAACTAGGTTTTCACTAGGAGGCCAAATAATAAAATATGGAGTTAGTTTTTACAAATACAGAACTAGGTTATCGCTTGGAGGCGACATAATAAAATCTGGAGTTAGTTTTTATTAATCCAAAACTTGGTTTTCGCATGGAGGCGAAATAATAAAATCCGGAGTTAGTTTTTATTTCTCCAAAACTAGGTTTTTTCTTGGATGTGAAATAATAAAACCTAAAGATAGTTTTATTAATCCAGAACTAGGTTTTTGCTTGGAGCCGAAATAATAAAATCTGGAGTTAGTTTTTATTAATCCAGAACTAGGTTACGCTTGGAGGCGATATAATAAAATCTGGAGTTAGTTTTTATTAATGCAGAACTTGGTTTTCGCTTGGAGGCGAAATAATAAAATCTGGGGTTAGTTTTTATTAATCCAGAATTAGGTTTTCGCTTGGAGGAGAAATAATAAAATATAGGGTTAGTTTTTATTAAACAAGAACTAGGTTTTCGCTTGGAGGCGAAATAATAAAATCTGGGGTTAGTTTTTATTAATCCAGAACTAGGTTTTCGCTAGGAGGCCAAATAATAAAATATGGAGTTAGTTTTTACAAATACAGAACTAGGTTATCGCTTGGAGGCGAAATAATAAAATCTGGAGTTAGTTTTTATTAATCCAAAACTTGGTTTTCGCATGGAGGCGAAATAATAAAATCCGGAGTTAGTTTTTATTTCTCCAGAACTAGGTTTCTACTTGGATGTGAAATAATAAAATCAAAAGATAGTTTTTATTAATCCAGAACTAGGTTTTTGCTTGGAGCCGAAATAATAAAATCTGGAGTTACTTTTTATTAATCCAGAACTAGGTTACGCTTAGAGGCGATATAATAAAATCTGGAGTTAGTTTTTATTAATGCAGAACTTGTTTTCCGCTTGGAGGCGAAATAATAAAATCTGGGGTTAGTTTTTATTAATCCAGAACTAGGTTTTCACTAGGAGGCCAAATAATAAAATATGGAGTTAGTTTTTACAAATACAGAACTAGGTTATCGCTTGGAGGCGAAATAATAAAATCTGGAGTTAGTTTTTATTTATCCAAAACTTGGTTTTCGCATGGAGGCGAAATAATAAAATCCGGAGTTAGTTTTTATTTCTCCAGAACTAGGTTTTTACTTGTATGTGAAATAATAAAATCTAAAGATAGTTTTTATTAATCCAGAACTAGGTTTTTGCTTGGAGCCGAAATAATAAAATCTGGAGTAAGTTTTTATTAATCTAGAACTAGGTTACGCTTGGAGGCGATATAATAAAATCTGGAGTTAGTTTTTATTAATGCAGAACTTGGTTTTCGCTTGGAAGCGAAATAATAAAATCTGGGGTTAGTTTTTATTAATCCAGAACTAGGTTTTCGTTTGGAGGCGAAATAATAAAATCTAGGGTTAGTTTTTATTAAACAAGAACTAGGTTTTCGCTTGGAGGTGAAATAAGAAAATCTGGAGTTAGTTTTTATTAATTCAGAACTAGGTTTCGCTTGGAAGCGAAATAATAAAATTTGGAGTTAGTTTTTATTATTGCAGAAATAGGTTTTCGCTTGGAGGCGAAATAATAAAATATGGGGTTAGTTTTTATTAATCCAGAGCTAGGTTTTCAGTTGCAAAATAATAAAATATGGAGTTAGTTTTAATGAATACAGAACTAGGTTACGCTTGTAGGCAATATAATAAAATCTGGAGTTAGTTTTTATTAATCCACAACTAGGTTTTCTCGTGGGGGCGAAATAATTAAATCTAGGGTTAGTTTTTATTAATCTAGAACTAGGATTTGGCTTGAAGGTGAAATAAAAAAATCTGGAGTTAGTTTTTATTAATCCAGAACTAGGTTTCGCTTGGAAGTGAAATAATAAAATCTTGAGTTAGTTTTTATTAATGCAGAACTATGTTTTCGCTTGGAGGCGAAATAATAAAATCTGGGGTTAGTTTTTATTAATCCAGAATTAGGTTTTCACTTGGAGGCGAAATAATAAAACCTGGAGTTAGTTTTTATATATACAGAACTAGGTTATCGCTTGGAGGCGAAATAATAAAATCTGGAGTTAGTTTTTATTAATCCAAAACTAGGTTTTCGCTTGGAGGTGAAATAATAAAATCTGGAGTTAGTTTTTATTAATGCAGAACTAGGTTTTCGCTTGTAGGCGAAATAATAAAATCTGGGGTTAGTTTTTATTAATCCAGAACTAGGTTTTCACTAGGAGGCCAAATAATAAAATATGGAGTTAGTTTTTACAAATACAGAACTAGGTTATCGCTTGGAGGCGAAATAATAAAATCTGGAGTTAGTTTTTATTAATCCAAAACTTGGTTTTCGCATGGAGGCGAAATAATAAAATCCGGAGTTAGTTTTTATTTCTCCAGAACTAGGTTTTTACTTGGATGTGAAATAATAAAATCTAAAGATAGTTTTTATTAATCCAGAACTAGGTTTTTGCTTGGAGCCGAAATAATAAAATCTGGAGTTAGTTTTTATTAATCCGGAACTAGGTTACGCTTGGAGGCGATATAATAAAATCTGGAGTTAGTTTTTATTAATGCAGAGCTTGGTTTTCGCTTGGAGGCGAAATAAAAAAATCTGGGGTTAGTTTTCATTAATCCAGAACTAGGTTTTCACTAGGAGGCCAAATAATAAAATATGGAGTTAGTTTTTACAAATACAGAACTAGGTTATCGCTTGGAGGCGACATAATAAAATCTGGAGTTAGCTTTTATTAATCCAAAACTTGGTTTTCGCATGGAGGCGAAATAATAAAATCCGGAGTTAGTTTTTATTTCTCCAAAACTAGGTTTTTTCTTGGATGTGAAATAATAAAACCTAAAGATAGTTTTATTAATCCAGAACTAGGTTTTTGCTTGGAGCCGAAATAATAAAATCTGGAGTTAGTTTTTATTAATCCAGAACTAGGTTACGCTTGGAGGCGATATAATAAAATCTGGAGTTAGTTTTTATTAATGCAGAACTTGGTTTTCGCTTGGAGGCGAAATAATAAAATCTGGGGTTAGTTTTTATTAATCCAGAATTAGGTTTTCGCTTGGAGGAGAAATAATAAAATATAGGGTTAGTTTTTATTAAACAAGAACTAGGTTTTCGCTTGGAGGCGAAATAATAAAATCTGGGGTTAGTTTTTATTAATCCAGAACTAGGTTTTCACTAGGAGGCCAAATAATAAAATATGGAGTTAGTTTTTACAAATACAGAACTAGGTTATCGCTTGGAGGCGAAATAATAAAATCTGGAGTTAGTTTTTATTAATCCAAAACATGGTTTTCGCATGGAGGCGAAATAATAAAATCCGGAGTTAGTTTTTATTTCTCCAGAACTAGGTTTTTACTTGGATGTGAAATAATAAAATCTAAAGATAGTTTTTATTAATCCAGAACTAGGTTTTTGCTTGGAGCCGAAATAATAAAATCTGGAGTTATTTTTTATTAATCCGGAACTAGGTTACACTTGGAGGCGATATAATAAAATCTGGAGTTAGTTTTTATTAATGCAGAGCTTGGTTTTCGCTTGGAGGCGAAATAAAAAAATCTGGGGTTAGTTTTCATTAATCCAGAACTAGGTTTTCACTAGGAGGCCAAATAATAAAATATGGAGTTAGTTTTTACAAATACAGAACTAGGTTATCGCTTGGAGGCGAAATAATAAAATCTGGAGTTAGTTTTTATTAATCCAAAACTTGGTTTTCGCATGGAGGCGAAATAATAAAATCCGGAGTTAGTTTTTATTTCTCCAGAACTAGGTTTTTACTTGGATGTGAAATAATAAAATCTAAAGATAGTTTTTATTAATCCAGAACTAGGTTTTTGCTTGGAGCCGAAATAATAAAATCTGGAGTTAGTTTTTATTAATTCGGAACTAGGTTTCGCTTGGAGGCAAAATAATAAAATCTTGAGTTAGTTTTTATTAATGCAGAACTATGTTTTCGCTTGGAGGCGAAATAATAAAATCTAGGGTTAGTTTTTATTAATCCAGAACTAGGTTTTCACTTGGAGGCGAAATAATAAAACATGGAGTTAGTTTTTATATATACCGAACTAGGTTATCGCTTGGAGGCGAAATAATAAAATCTGGAGTTAGTTTTTATTAATCCAAAACTAGGTTTTCGCTTGCAGGTGAAATAATAAAATCTGGAGTTAGTTTTTATTAATGCAGAACTAGGTTTTCGCTTGGAGGCGAAATAATAAAATCTGGGGTTAGTTTTTATTAATCCAAAACTAGGTTTTCGCTAGGAGGCCAAATAATAAAATATGGAGTTAGTTTTTTCAAATACATAACTAGGTTATCGCTTGGAGGCAAAATAATGAAATCTGGAGTTAGTTTTTATTAATCCAAAACTTGGTTTTCGCATGGAGGTGAAATATTAAAATCCGGAGTTAGTTTCTATTTCTCCAGAACTAGGTTTTTACTTGGATGTGAAATAATAAAATCTAAAGATAGTTTTTATTAATCCAGAACTAGGTTTTTACTTGGAGCCGAAAAAATAAAATCTGGAGTTAGTTTTTATTAATCCAGAACTAGGTTACGCTTGGAGGCGATATAATAAAATCTGGAGTTACTTTTTATTAATGCAGAACTTGTTTTCGCTTGGAGGCGAAATAATAAAATCTGGGGTTAGTTTTTATTATTCCAAAACTAGGTTTTCACTAAGAGACCAAATAATAAAATATGGAGTTAGTTTTTACAAATACAGAACTAGGTTATCGCTTGGAGGCGAAATAATAAAATCTGGAGTTAGTTTTTATTAATCCAAAACTTGGTTTTCGCATGGAGGCGAAATAATAAAATCCGGAGTTAGTTTTTATTTCTCCAGAACTAGGGATTTACTTGGATGTGAAATAATAAAATCTAAAGATAGTTTTTATTAATCCAGAACTAGGTTTTTGCTTGGAGCCGAAATAATAAAATCTGGAGTTAGTTTTTATTAATCCAGAACTAGGTTACGCTTGGAGGCGATATAATAAAATCTGGAGTTAGTTTTTATTAATGCAGAACTTGTTTTTCGCTTGGAGGCGAAATAATAAAATCTGGGGTTAGTTTTTATTACTCCAGAACTAGGTTTTCACTAGGAGGCCAAATAATAAAATATGGAGTTAGTTTTTACAAATACAGAACTAGGTTATCGCCTGGAGGCGAAATAATAAAATCTAGAGTTAGTTTTTATTTATCCAAAACTTGGTTTTCGCATGGAGGCGAAATAATAAAATCCGGATTTAGTTTTTATTTCTCCAGAACTAGGTTTTTACTTGTATGTGAAATAATAAAATCTAAAGATAGTTTTTATTAATCCAGAACTAGGTTTTTGCTTGGAGCCGAAATAATAAAATCTGGAATAAGTTTTTATTAATCTAGAACTAGGTTACGCTTGGAGGCGATATAATAAAATCTGGAGTTAGTTTTTATTAATGCAGAACTTGGTTTTCGCTTGGAGGTGAAATAATAAAATCCGGGGTTAGTTTTTATTAATCTAGAACTAGGTTTTCGCTTGGAGGCGAAATAAAAAAATCTAGGGTTAGTTTTTATTAAACAAGAACTAGGTTTTCGCTTGGAGGTGAAATAAGAAAATCTGGAGTTAGTTTTTATTAATTCAGAACTAGGTTTCGCTTGGAAGCGAAATAATAAAATTTGGAGTTAGTTTTTATTATTGCAGAACTAGGTTTTCGCTTGGAGGCGAAATTATAAAATATGGGGTTAGTTTTTATTAATCTAGAGCTAGGTTTTCAGTTGGAGGCAAAATAATAAAATATGGAGTTAGTTTTAAAGAATACAGAACTAGGTTACGCTTGTAGGCAATATAATAAAATCTGGAGTTAGTTTTTATTAATTCACAACTAGGTTTTCTCTTGGGGGCGAAATAATTAAATCTAGGGTTAGATTTTATTAATCTAGAACTAGGATTTGGCTTGAAGGTGAAATAAAAAAATCTGGAGTTAGTTTTTATTAATCCAGAACTAGGTTTCGCTTGGAGGCAAAATAATAAAATCTTGAGTTAGTTTTTATTAATGCAGAACTATGTTTTCGCTTGGAGGCGAAATAATAAAATCCGGAGTTAGTTTTTATTAATCCAAAACTAGGTTTTCGCTTGCAGGTGAAATAATAAAATCTGGAGTTAGTTTTTATTAATGCAGAACTAGGTTTTCGCTTGGAGGCAAAATAATAAAATCTGAGGTTAGTTTTTATTAATCCAGAACTAGGTTTTCGCTAGGAGGCCAAATAATAAAATATGGAGTTAGTTTTTACAAATACATAACTAGGTTATCGCTTGGAGGCAAAATAATGAAATCTGGAGTTAGTTTTTATTAATCCAAAACTTGGTTTTCGCATGGAGGCAAAATATTAAAATCCGGAGTTAGTTTTTATTTCTCCAGAACTAGGTTTTTACTTGGATGTGAAATAATAAAATCTAAAGACAGTTTTTATTAATCCAGAACTAGGTTTTTACTTGGAGCCGAAAAAATAAAATCAGGAGTTAGTTTTTATTAATCCAGAACTAGGTTACGCTTGGAGGCGATATAATAAAATCTGGAGTTACTTTTTGTTAATGCAGAACTTGTTTTCGCTTGGAGGTGAAATAATAAAATCTGGGGTTAGTTTTTATTATTCCAGAACTAGGTTTTCACTAGGAGACCAAATAATAAAATATGGAGTTAGTTTTTACAAATACAGAACTAGGTTATCGCTTGGAGGCGAAATAATAAAATCTGGAGTTAGTTTTTATTAATCCAAAACTTGGTTTTCGCATGGAGGCGAAATAATAAAATCCGGAGTTAGTTTTTATTTCTCCAGAACTAGGTTTTTACTTGGATGTGAAATAATAAAATCTAAAGATAGTTTTTATTAATCCAGAACTAGGTTTTTGCTTGGAGCCGAAATAATAAAATCTGGAGTTAGTTTTTATTAATCCAGAACTAGGTTACGCTTGGAGGCGATATAATAAAATCTGGAGTTAGTTTTTATTAATGCAGAACTTGTTTTCCGCTTGGAGGCGAAATAATAAAATCTGGGGTTAGTTTTTATTAATCCAGAACTAGGTTTTCACTAGGAGGCCAAATAATAAAATATGGAGTTAGTTTTTACAAATACAGAACTAGGTTATCGCTTGGAGGCGAAATAATAAAATCTGGAGTTAGTTTTTATTTATCCAAAACTTGGTTTTCGCATGGAGGCGAATTAATAAAATCCGGAGTTAGTTTTTATTTCTCCAGAACTAGGTTTTTGCTTGTATGTGAAATAATAAAATCTAAAGATAGTTTTTATTAATCCAGAACTAGGTTTTTGCTTGGAGCCGAAATAATAAAATCTGGAGTAAGTTTTTATTAATCTAGAACTAGGTTACGCTTGGAGGCGATATAATAAAATCTGGAGTTAGTTTTTATTAATGCAGAACTTGGTTTTCGCTTGGAGGCGAAATAATAAAATCTGGGGTTAGTTTTTATTAATCCAGAACTAGGCTTTCGCTTGGAGGCGAAATAATAAAATCTAGGGTTAGTTTTTATTAAACAAGAACTAGGTTTTCGCTTGGAGGTGAAATAAGAAAATCTGGAGTTAGTTTTTATTAATTCAGAACTAGGTTTCGCATGGAAGCGAAATAATAAAATTTGGAGTTAGTTTTTATTATTACAGAACTAGGTTTTCGCTTGGAGGCGAAATTATAAAATATGGGGTTAGTTTTTATTAATCCAGAGCTAGGTTTTCAGTTGGAGGAAAAATAATAAAATATGGAGTTAGTTTTAATGAATACAGAACTAGGTTACGCTTGTAGGCAATATAATAAAATCTGGAGTTAGTTTTTATTAATTCACAACTAGGTTTTCTCTTGGGGGCGAAATAATTAAATCTAGGGTTAGATTTTATTAATCTAGAACTAGGATTTGGCTTGAAGGTGAAATAAAAAAATCTGGAGTTAGTTTTTATTAATCCAGAACTAGGTTTCGCTTGGAGGCGAAATAATAAAATCTTGAGTTAGTTTTTATTAATGCAGAACTATGTTTTGGCTTGGAGGCGAAATAATAAAATCTGGGGTTAGTTTTTATTAATCCAGAACTAGGTTTTCACTTGGAGGCAAAATAATAAAACATGGAGTTAGTTTTTATATATACAGAACTAGGTTATCGCTTGGAGGCGAAATAATAAAATCTGGAGTTAGTTTTTATTAATCCAAAACTAGGTTTTCGCTTGCAGGTGAAATAATAAAATCTGGAGTTAGTTTTTATTAATGCAGAACTAGGTTTTCGCTTGGAGGCGAAATAATAAAATCTGGGGTTAGTTTTTATTAATCCAGAACTAGGTTTTCGCTAGGAGGCCAAATAATAAAATATGGAGCTAGTTTTTACAAATACAGAACTAGGTTATCGCTTGGAGGCGAAATAATAAAATCTGGAGTTAGTTTTTATTAATCCAAAACTTGGTTTTCGCATGGAGGCGAAATATTAAAATCCGGAGTTAGTTTTTATTTCTCCAGAACTAGGTTTTTACTTGGATGTGAAATAATAAAATCTAAAGACAGTTTTTATTAATCCAGAACTAGGTTTTTACTTGGAGCCGAAAAAATAAAATCAGGAGTTAGTTTTTATTAATCCAGAACTAGGTTACGCTTGGAGGCGATATAATAAAATCTGGAGTTACTTTTTATTAATGCAGAACTTGTTTTCGCTTGGAGGCGAAATAATAAAATCTAGGGTTAGTTTTTATTATTCCAGAACTAGGTTTTCACTAGGAGACCAAATAATAAAATATGGAGTTAGTTTTTACAAATACAGAACTAGGTTATCGCTTGGAGGTGAAATAATAAAATCTGGAGTTAGTTTTTATTAATCCAAAACTTGGTTTTCGCATGGAGGCGAAATAATAAAATCCGGAGTTAGTTTTTATTTCTCCAGAAATAGGTTTCTACTTGGATGTGAAATAATAAAATCTAAAGACAGTTTTTATTAATCCAGAACTAGGTTTTTACTTGGAGCCGAAAAAATAAAATCAGGAGTTAGTTTTTATTAATCCAGAACTAGGTTACGCTTGGAGGCGATATAATAAAATCTGGAGTTACTTTTTGTTAATGCAGAACTTGTTTTCGCTTGGAGGTGAAATAATAAAATCTGGGGTTAGTTTTTATTATTCCAGAACTAGGTTTTCACTAGGAGACCAAATAATAAAATATGGAGTTAGTTTTTACAAATACAGAACTAGGTTATCGCTTGGAGGTGAAATAATAAAATCTGGAGTTAGTTTTTATTAATCCAAAACTTGGTTTTCGCATGGAGGCGAAATAATAAAATCCGGAGTTAGTTTTTATTTCTCCAGAACTAGGTTTCTACTTGGATGTGAAATAATAAAATCAAAAGATAGTTTTTATTAATCCAGAACTAGGTTTTTGCTTGGAGCCGAAATAATAAAATCTGGAGTTAGTTTTTATTAATCCAGAACTAGGTTACGCTTAGAGGCGATATAATAAAATCTGGAGTTAGTTTTTATTAATGCAGAACTTGTTCTCCGCTTGGAGGCGAAATAATAAAATCTGGAGTTAGTTTTTATTAATCCAAAACTTGGTTTTCGCATGGAGGCGAAATAATAAAATCCGGAGTTAGTTTTTATTTCTCCAGAACTAGGTTTTTACTTGGATGTGAAATAATAAAATCTAAAGATAGTTTTTATTAATCCAGAACTAGGTTTTTGCTTGGAGCCGAAATAATAAAATCTGGAGTTAGTTTTTATTAATCCAGAACTAGGTTACGCTTGGAGGCGATATAATAAAATCTGGAGTTAGTTTTTATTAATGCAGAACTTGTTTTCCGCTTGGAGGCGAAATAATAAAATCTGGGGTTAGTTTTTATTAATCCAGAACTAGGTTTTCACTAGGAGGCCAAATAATAAAATATGGAGTTAGTTTTTACAAATACAGAACTAGGTTATCGCTTGGAGGCGAAATAATAAAATCTGGAGTTAGTTTTTATTTATCCAAAACTTGGTTTTCGCATGGAGGCGAATTAATAAAATCCGGAGTTAGTTTTTACTTCTCCAGAACTAGGTTTTTACTTGTATTTGAAATAATAAAATCTAAAGATAGTTTTTATTAATCCAGAACTAGGTTTTTGCTTGGAGCCGAAATAATAAAATCTGGAGTAAGTTTTTATTAATCTAGAACTAGGTTACGCTTGGAGGTGATATAATAAAATCTGGAGTTAGTTTTTATTAATGCAGAACTTGGTTTTCGCTTGGAGGCGAAATAATAAAATCTGGGGTTAGTTTTTATTAATCCAGAACTAGGCTTTCGCTTGGAGGCGAAATAATAAAATCTAGGGTTAGTTTTTATTAAACAAGAACTAGGTTTTCGCTTGGAGGTGAAATAAGAAAATCTGGAGTTAGTTTTTATTAATTCAGAACTAGGTTTCGCATGGAAGTGAAATAATAAAATTTGGAGTTAGTTTTTATTATTACAGAACTAGGTTTTCGCTTGGAGGCGAAATTATAAAATATGGGGTTAGTTTTTATTAATCCAGAGCTAGGTTTTCAGTTGGAGGCAAAATAATAAAATATGGAGTTAGTTTTAATGAATACAGAACTAGGTTACGCTTGTAGGCAATATAATAAAATCTGGAGTTAGTTTTTATTAATTCACAACTAGGTTTTCTCTTGGGGGCGAAATAATTAAATCTAGGGTTAGATTTTATTAATCTAGAACTAGGATTTGGCTTGAAGGTGAAATAAAAAAATCTGGAGTTAGTTTTTATTAATCCAGAACTAGGTTTCGCTTGGAGGCGAAATAATAAAATCTTGAGTTAGTTTTTATTAATGCAGAACTATGTTTTGGCTTGGAGGCGAAATAATAAAATCTGGGGTTAGTTTTTATTAATCCAGAACTAGGTTTTCACTTGGAGGCAAAATAATAAAACATGGAGTTAGTTTTTATATATACAGAACTAGGTTATCGCTTGGAGGCGAAATAATAAAATCTGGAGTTAGTTTTTATTAATCCAAAACTAGGTTTTCGCTTGCAGGTGAAATAATAAAATCTGGAGTTAGTTTTTATTAATGCAGAACTAGGTTTTCGCTTGGAGGCGAAATAATAAAATCTGGGGTTAGTTTTTATTAATCCAGAACTAGGTTCTCGCTAGGAGGCCAAATAATAAAATATGGAGTTAGTTTTTACAAATACAGAACTAGGTTATCGCTTGGAGGCGAAATAATAAAATCTGGAGTTAGTTTTTATTAATCCAAAACTTCGTTTTCGCATGGAGGCGAAATAATAAAATCCGGAGTTAGTTTTTATTTCTCCAGAACTAGGTTTTTACTTGGATGTGAAATAATAAAATCTAAAGACAGTTTTTATTAATCCAGAACTAGGTTTTTACTTGGAGCCGAAAAAATAAAATCAGGAGTTAGTTTTTATTAATCCAGAACTAGGTTACGCTTGGAGGCGATATAATAAAATCTGGAGTTACTTTTTATTAATGCAGAACTTGTTTTCGCTTGGAGGCGAAATAATAAAATCTAGGGTTAGTTTTTATTATTCCAGAACTAGGTTTTCACTAGGAGACCAAATAATAAAATATGGAGTTAGTTTTTACAAATACAGAACTAGGTTATCGCTTGGTGGTGAAATAATAAAATCTGGAGTTAGTTTTTATTAATCCAAAACTTGGTTTTCGCATGGAGGCGAAATAATAAAATCCGGAGTTAGTTTTTATTTCTCCAGAACTAGGTTTCTACTTGGATGTGAAATAATAAAATCAAAAGATAGTTTTTATTAATCCAGAACTAGGTTTTTGCTTGGAGCCGAAATAATAAAATCTGGAGTTAGTTTTTATTAATCCAGAACTAGGTTACGCTTAGAGGCGATATAATAAAATCTGGAGTTAGTTTTTATTAATGCAGAACTTGTTCTCCGCTTGGAGGCGAAATAATAAAATCTGGGGTTAGTTTTTATTAATCCAGAACTAGGTTTTCACTAGGAGGCCAAATAATAAAATATGGAGTTAGTTTTTACAAATACAGAACTAGGTTATCGCTTGGAGGCGAAATAATAAAATCTGGAGTTAGTTTTTATTTATCCAAAACTTGGTTTTCGCATGGAGGCGAAATAATAAAATCCAGAGTTAGTTTTTATTTCTCCAGAACTAGGTTTTTACTTGTATGTGAAATAATAAAATCTAAAGATAGTTTTTATTAATCCAGAACTAGGTTATCGCTTGGAGGCGAAATAATAAAATCTGGAGTTAGTTTTTATTAATCCAAAACTAGGTTTTCGCTTGCAGGTGAAATAATAAAATCTGGAGTTAGTTTTTATTAATGCAGAACTAGGTTTTCGCTTGGAGGCGAAATAATAAAATCTGGGGTTAGTTTTTATTAATCCAGAACTAGGTTTTCGCTAGGAGGCCAAATAATAAAATATGGAGTTAGTTTTTACAAATACAGAACTAGGTTATCGCTTGGAGGCGAAATAATAAAATCTGGAGTTAGTTTTTATTAATCCAAAACTTGGTTTTCGCATGGAGGCGAAATATTAAAATCCGGAGTTAGTTTTTATTTCTCCAGAACTAGGTTTTTACTTGGATGTGAAATAATAAAATCTAAAGACAGTTTTTATTAATCCAGAACTAGGTTACGCTTAGAGGCGATATAATAAAATCTGGAGTTAGTTTTTATTAATGCAGAACTTGTTCTCCGCTTGGAGGCGAAATAATAAAATCTGGAGTTAGTTTTTATTAATCCAAAACTTGGTTTTCGCATGGAGGCGAAATAATAAAATCCGGAGTTAGTTTTTATTTCTCCAGAACTAGGTTTTTACTTGGATGTGAAATAATAAAATCTAAAGATAGTTTTTATTAATCCAGAACTAGGTTTTTGCTTGGAGCCGAAATAATAAAATCTGGAGTTAGTTTTTATTAATCCAGAACTAGGTTACGCTTGGAGGCGATATAATAAAATCTGGAGTTAGTTTTTATTAATGCAGAACTTGTTTTCCGCTTGGAGGCGAAATAATAAAATCTGGGGTTAGTTTTTATTAATCCAGAACTAGGTTTTCACTAGGAGGCCAAATAATAAAATATGGAGTTAGTTTTTACAAATACAGAACTAGGTTATCGCTTGGAGGCGAAATAATAAAATCTGGAGTTAGTTTTTATTTATCCAAAACTTGGTTTTCGCATGGAGGCGAATTAATAAAATCCGGAGTTAGTTTTTACTTCTCCAGAACTAGGTTTTTACTTGTATTTGAAATAATAAAATCTAAAGATAGTTTTTATTAATCCAGAACTAGGTTTTTGCTTGGAGCCGAAATAATAAAATCTGGAGTAAGTTTTTATTAATCTAGAACTAGGTTACGCTTGGAGGCGATATAATAAAATCTGGAGTTAGTTTTTATTAATGCAGAACTTGGTTTTCGCTTGGAGGCGAAATAATAAAATCTGGGGTTAGTTTTTATTAATCCAGAACTAGGCTTTCGCTTGGAGGCGAAATAATAAAATCTAGGGTTAGTTTTTATTAAACAAGAACTAGGTTTTCGCTTGGAGGTGAAATAAGAAAATCTGGAGTTAGTTTTTATTAATTCAGAACTAGGTTTCGCATGGAAGCGAAATAATAAAATTTGGAGTTAGTTTTTATTATTACAGAACTAGGTTTTCGCTTGGAGGCGAAATTATAAAATATGGGGTTAGTTTTTATTAATCCAGAGCTAGGTTTTCAGTTGGAGGCAAAATAATAAAATATGGAGTTAGTTTTAATGAATACAGAACTAGGTTACGCTTGTAGGCAATATAATAAAATCTGGAGTTAGTTTTTATTAATTCACAACTAGGTTTTCTCTTGGGGGCGAAATAATTAAATCTAGGGTTAGATTTTATTAATCTAGAACTAGGATTTGGCTTGAAGGTGAAATAAAAAAATCTGGAGTTAGTTTTTATTAATCCAGAACTAGGTTTCGCTTGGAGGCGAAATAATAAAATCTTGAGTTAGTTTTTATTAATGCAGAACTATGTTTTGGCTTGGAGGCGAAATAATAAAATCTGGGGTTAGTTTTTATTAATCCAGAACTAGGTTTTCACTTGGAGGCAAAATAATAAAACATGGAGTTAGTTTTTATATATACAGAACTAGGTTATCGCTTGGAGGCGAAATAATAAAATCTGGAGTTAGTTTTTATTAATCCAAAACTAGGTTTTCGCTTGCAGGTGAAATAATAAAATCTGGAGTTAGTTTTTATTAATGCAGAACTAGGTTTTCGCTTGGAGGCGAAATAATAAAATCTGGGGTTAGTTTTTATTAATCCAGAACTAGGTTCTCGCTAGGAGGCCAAATAATAAAATATGGAGTTAGTTTTTACAAATACAGAACTAGGTTATCGCTTGGAGGCGAAATAATAAAATCTGGAGTTAGTTTTTATTAATCCAAAACTTGGTTTTCGCATGGAGGCGAAATAATAAAATCCGGAGTTAGTTTTTATTTCTCCAGAACTAGGTTTTTACTTGGATGTGAAATAATAAAATCTAAAGACAGTTTTTATTAATCCAGAACTAGGTTTTTACTTGGAGCCGAAAAAATAAAATCAGGAGTTAGTTTTTATTAATCCAGAACTAGGTTACGCTTGGAGGCGATATAATAAAATCTGGAGTTACTTTTTATTAATGCAGAACTTGTTTTCGCTTGGAGGCGAAATAATAAAATCTAGGGTTAGTTTTTATTATTCCAGAACTAGGTTTTCACTAGGAGACCAAATAATAAAATATGGAGTTAGTTTTTACAAATACAGAACTAGGTTATCGCTTGGTGGTGAAATAATAAAATCTGGAGTTAGTTTTTATTAATCCAAAACTTGGTTTTCGCATGGAGGCGAAATAATAAAATCCGGAGTTAGTTTTTATTTCTCCAGAACTAGGTTTCTACTTGGATGTGAAATAATAAAATCAAAAGATAGTTTTTATTAATCCAGAACTAGGTTTTTGCTTGGAGCCGAAATAATAAAATCTGGAGTTAGTTTTTATTAATCCAGAACTAGGTTACGCTTAGAAGCGATATAATAAAATCTGGAGTTAGTTTTTATTAATGCAGAACTTGTTCTCCGCTTGGAGGCGAAATAATAAAATCTGGGGTTAGTTTTTATTAATCCAGAACTAGGTTTTCACTAGGAGGCCAAATAATAAAATATGGAGTTAGTTTTTACAAATACAGAACTAGGTTATCGCTTGGAGGCGAAATAATAAAATCTGGAGTTAGTTTTTATTTATCCAAAACTTGGTTTTCGCATGGAGGCGAAATAATAAAATCCAGAGTTAGTTTTTATTTCTCCAGAACTAGGTTTTTACTTGTATGTGAAATAATAAAATCTAAAGATAGTTTTTATTAATCCAGAACTAGGTTATCGCTTGGAGGCGAAATAATAAAATCTGGAGTTAGTTTTTATTAATCCAAAACTAGGTTTTCGCTTGCAGGTGAAATAATAAAATCTGGAGTTAGTTTTTATTAATGCAGAACTAGGTTTTCGCTTGGAGGCGAAATAATAAAATCTGGGGTTAGTTTTTATTAATCCAGAACTAGGTTTTCGCTAGGAGGCCAAATAATAAAATATGGAGTTAGTTTTTACAAATACAGAACTGGGTTATCGCTTGGAGGCGAAATAATAAAATCTGGAGTTAGTTTTTATTAATCCAAAACTTGGTTTTCGCATGGAGGCGAAATATTAAAATCCGGAGTTAGTTTTTATTTCTCCAGAACTAGGTTTTTACTTGGATGTGAAATAATAAAATCTAAAGACAGTTTTTATTAATCCAGAACTAGGTTTTTACTTGGAGCCGAAAAAATAAAATCAGGAGTTAGTTTTTATTAATCCAGAACTAGGTTACGCTTGGAGGCGATATAATAAAATCTGGAGTTACTTTTTGTTAATGCAGAACTTGTTTTCGCTTGGAGGTGAAATAATAAAATCTGGGGTTAGTTTTTATTATTCCAGAACTAGGTTTTCACTAGGAGACCAAATAATAAAATATGGAGTTAGTTTTTACAAATACAGAACTAGGTTATCGCTTGGAGGCGAAATAATAAAATCTGGAGTTAGTTTTTATTAATCCAAAACTTGGTTTTCGCATGGAGGCGAAATAATAAAATCCGGAGTTAGTTTTTATTTCTCCAGAACTAGGTTTTTACTTGGATGTGAAATAATAAAATCTAAAGATAGTTTTTATTAATCCAGAACTAGGTTTTTGCTTGGAGCCGAAATAATAAAATCTGGAGTTAGTTTTTATTAATCCAGAACTAGGTTACGCTTGGAGGCGATATAATAAAATCTGGAGTTAGTTTTTATTAATGCAGAACTTGTTTTCCGCTTGGAGGCGAAATAATAAAATCTGGGGTTAGTTTTTATTAATCCAGAACTAGGTTACGCTTAGAAGCGATATAATAAAATCTGGAGTTAGTTTTTATTAATGCAGAACTTGTTCTCCGCTTGGAGGCGAAATAATAAAATCTGGGGTTAGTTTTTATTAATCCAGAACTAGGTTTTCACTAGGAGGCCAAATAATAAAATATGGAGTTAGTTTTTACAAATACAGAACTAGGTTATCGCTTGGAGGCGAAATAATAAAATCTGGAGTTAGTTTTTATTTATCCAAAACTTGGTTTTCGCATGGAGGCGAAATAATAAAATCCAGAGTTAGTTTTTATTTCTCCAGAACTAGGTTTTTACTTGTATGTGAAATAATAAAATCTAAAGATAGTTTTTATTAATCCAGAACTAGGTTATCGCTTGGAGGCGAAATAATAAAATCTGGAGTTAGTTTTTATTAATCCAAAACTAGGTTTTCGCTTGCAGGTGAAATAATAAAATCTGGAGTTAGTTTTTATTAATGCAGAACTAGGTTTTCGCTTGGAGGCGAAATAATAAAATCTGGGGTTAGTTTTTATTAATCCAGAACTAGGTTTTCGCTAGGAGGCCAAATAATAAAATATGGAGTTAGTTTTTACAAATACAGAACTAGGTTATCGCTTGGAGGCGAAATAATAAAATCTGGAGTTAGTTTTTATTAATCCAAAACTTGGTTTTCGCATGGAGGCGAAATATTAAAATCCGGAGTTAGTTTTTATTTCTCCAGAACTAGGTTTTTACTTGGATGTGAAATAATAAAATCTAAAGACAGTTTTTATTAATCCAGAACTAGGTTTTTACTTGGAGCCGAAAAAATAAAATCAGGAGTTAGTTTTTATTAATCCAGAACTAGGTTACGCTTGGAGGCGATATAATAAAATCTGGAGTTACTTTTTGTTAATGCAGAACTTGTTTTCGCTTGGAGGTGAAATAATAAAATCTGGGGTTAGTTTTTATTATTCCAGAACTAGGTTTTCACTAGGAGACCAAATAATAAAATATGGAGTTAGTTTTTACAAATACAGAACTAGGTTATCGCTTGGAGGCGAAATAATAAAATCTGGAGTTAGTTTTTATTAATCCAAAACTTGGTTTTCGCATGGAGGCGAAATAATAAAATCCGGAGTTAGTTTTTATTTCTCCAGAACTAGGTTTTTACTTGGATGTGAAATAATAAAATCTAAAGATAGTTTTTATTAATCCAGAACTAGGTTTTTGCTTGGAGCCGAAATAATAAAATCTGGAGTTAGTTTTTATTAATCCAGAACTAGGTTACGCTTGGAGGCGATATAATAAAATCTGGAGTTAGTTTTTATTAATGCAGAACTTGTTTTCCGCTTGGAGGCGAAATAATAAAATCTGGGGTTAGTTTTTATTAATCCAGAACTAGGTTTTCACTAGGAGGCCAAATAATAAAATATGGAGTTAGTTTTTACAAATACAGAACTAGGTTATCGCTTGGAGGCGAAATAATAAAATCTGGAGTTAGTTTTTATTTATCCAAAACTTGGTTTTCGCATGGAGGCGAATTAATAAAATCCGGAGTTAGTTTTTACTTCTCCAGAACTAGGTTTTTACTTGTATGTGAAATAATAAAATCTAAAGATAGTTTTTATTAATCCAGAACTAGGTTTTTGCTTGGAGCCGAAATAATAAAATCTGGAGTAAGTTTTTATTAATCTAGAACTAGGTTACGCTTGGAGGCGATATAATAAAATCTGGAGTTAGTTTTTATTAATGCAGAACTTGGTTTTCGCTTGGAGGCGAAATAATAAAATCTGGGGTTAGTTTTTATTAATCCAGAACTAGGCTTTCGCTTGGAGGCGAAATAATAAAATCTAGGGTTAGTTTTTATTAAACAAGAACTAGGTTTTCGCTTGGAGGTGAAATAAGAAAATCTGGAGTTAGTTTTTATTAATTCAGAACTAGGTTTCGCATGGAAGCGAAATAATAAAATTTGGAGTTAGTTTTTATTATTACAGAACTAGGTTTTCGCTTGGAGGCGAAATTATAAAATATGGGGTTAGTTTTTATTAATCCAGAGCTAGGTTTTCAGTTGGAGGCAAAATAATAAAATATGGAGTTAGTTTTAATGAATACAGAACTAGGTTACGCTTGTAGGCAATATAATAAAATCTGGAGTTAGTTTTTATTAATTCACAACTAGGTTTTCTCTTGGGGGCGAAATAATTAAATCTAGGGTTAGATTTTATTAATCTAGAACTTGGATTTGGCTTGAAGGTGAAATAAAAAAATCTGGAGTTAGTTTTTATTAATCCAGAACTAGGTTTCGCTTGGAGGCGAAATAATAAAATCTTGAGTTAGTTTTTATTAATGCAGAACTATGTTTTGGCTTGGAGGCGAAATAATAAAATCTGGGGTTAGTTTTTATTAATCCAGAACTAGGTTTTCACTTGGAGGCAAAATAATAAAACATGGAGTTAGTTTTTATATATACAGAACTAGGTTATCGCTTGGAGGCGAAATAATAAAATCTGGAGTTAGTTTTTATTAATCCAAAACTAGATTTTCGCTTGCAGGTGAAATAATAAAATCTGGAGTTAGTTTTTATTAATGCAGAACTAGGTTTTCGCTTGGAGGCGAAATAATAAAATCTGGGGTTAGTTTTTATTAATCCAGAACTAGGTTTTCGCTAGGAGGCCAAATAATAAAATATGGAGTTAGTTTTTACAAATACAGAACTAGGTTATCGCTTGGAGGCGAAATAATAAAATCTGGAGTTAGTTTTTATTAATCCAAAACTTGGTTTTCGCATGGAGGCGAAATATTAAAATCCGGAGTTAGTTTTTATTTCTCCAGAACTAGGTTTTTACATGGATGTGAAATAATAAAATCTAAAGACAGTTTTTATTAATCCAGAACTAGGTTTTTACTTGGAGCCGAAAAAATAAAATCAGGAGTTAGTTTTTATTAATCCAGAACTAGGTTACGCTTGGAGGCGATATAATAAAATCTGGAGTTACTTTTTATTAATGCAGAACTTGTTTTCGCTTGGAGGCGAAATAATAAAATCTAGGGTTAGTTTTTATTATTCCAGAACTAGGTTTTCACTAGGAGACCAAATAATAAAATATGGAGTTAGTTTTTACAAATACAGAACTAGGTTATCGCTTGGAGGTGAAATAATAAAATCTGGAGTTAGTTTTTAATAATCCAAAACTTGGTTTTCGTATGGAGGCGAAATAATAAAATCCGGAGTTAGTTTTTATTTCTCCAGAACTAGGTTTCTACTTGGATGTGAAATAATAAAATCAAAAGATAGTTTTTATTAATCCAGAACTAGGTTTTTGCTTGGAGCCGAAATAATAAAATCTGGAGTTAGTTTTTATTAATCCAGAACTAGGTTACGCTTAGAGGCGATATAATAAAATCTGGAGTTAGTTTTTATTAATGCAGAACTTGTTCTCCGCTTGGAGGCGAAATAATAAAATCTGGGGTTAGTTTTTATTAATCCAGAACTAGGTTTTCACTAGGAGGCCAAATAATAAAATATGGAGTTAGTTTTTACAAATACAGAACTAGGTTATCGCTTGGAGGCGAAATAATAAAATCTGGAGTTAGTTTTTATTTATCCAAAACTTGGTTTTCGCATGGAGGCGAAATAATAAAATCCAGAGTTAGTTTTTATTTCTCCAGAACTAGGTTTTTACTTGTATGTGAAATAATAAAATCTAAAGATAGTTTTTATTAATCCAGAACTAGGTTTTTGCTTGGAGCCGAAATAATAAAATCTGGAGTAAGTTTTTATTAATCTAGAACTAGGTTACGCTTGGAGGCGATATAATAAAATCTGGAGTTAGTTTTTATTAATGCAGAACTTGGTTTTCGCTTGGAAGCGAAGTAATAAAATCTGGGGTTAGTTTTTATTAATCCAGAACTAGGTTTTCGCTTGGAGGCGAAATAATAAAATCTAGGGTTAGTTTTTATTAAACAAGAACTAGGTTTTCGCTTGGAGGTGAAATAAGAAAATCTGGAGTTAGTTTTTATTAATTCAGAACTAGGTTTCGCTTGGAAGCGAAATAATAAAATTTGGAGTTAGTTTTTATTATTGCAGAAATAGGTTTTCGCTTGGAGGCGAAATAATAAAATATGGGGTTAGTTTTTATTAATCCAGAGCTAGGTTTTCAGTTGCAAAATAATAAAATATGGAGTTAGTTTTAATGAATACAGAACTAGGTTACGCTTGTAGGCAATATAATAAAATCTGGATTCTAGTTTCTATTAATCCACAACTAGGTTTTCTCGTGGGGGCGAAATAATTAAATCTAGGGTTAGTTTTTATTAATCTAGAACTAGGATTTGGCTTGAAGGTGAAATAAAAAAATCTGGAGTTAGTTTTTATTAATCCAGAACTAGGTTTCGCTTGGAAGTGAAATAATAAAATCTTGAGTTAGTTTTTATTAATGCAGAACTATGTTTTCGCTTGGAGGTGAAATAATAAAATCTGGGGTTAGTTTTTATTAATCCAGAATTAGGTTTTCACTTGGAGGCGAAATAATAAAACCTGGAGTTAGTTTTTATATATACAGAACTAGGTTATCGCTTGGAGGCGAAATAATAAAATCTGGAGTTAGTTTTTATTAATCCAAAACTAGGTTTTCGCTTGCAGGTGAAATAATAAAATCTGGAGTTAGTTTTTATTAATGCAGAACTAGGTTTTCGCTTGGAGGCGAAATAATAAAATCTGGGGTTAGTTTTTATTAATCCAAAACTAGGTTTTCGCTAGGAGGCCAAATAATAAAATATGGAGTTAGTTTTTACAAATACAGAACTAGGTTATCGCTTGGAGGCGAAATAATAAAATCTGGAGTTAGTTTTTATTAATCCAAAACTTGGTTTTCGCATGGAGGCGAAATAATAAAATCCGGAGTTAGTTTTTATTTCTCCAGAACTAGGTTTCTACTTGGATGTGAAATAATAAAATCAAAAGATAGTTTTTATTAATCCAGAACTAGGTTTTTGCTTGGAGCCGAAATAATAAAATCTGGAGTTACTTTTTGTTAATCCAGAACTAGGTTACGCTTAGAGGCGATATAATAAAATCTGGAGTTAGTTTTTATTAATGCAGAACTTGTTTTCCGCTTGGAGGCGAAATAATAAAATCTGGGGTTAGTTTTTATTAATCCAGAACTAGGTTTTCACTAGGTGGCCAAATAATAAAATATGGAGTTAGTTTTTACAAATACAGAACTAGGTTATCGCTTGGAGGCGAAATAATAAAATCTGGAGTTAGTTTTTATTTATCCAAAACTTGGTTTTCGCATGGAGGTGAAATAATAAAATCCGGAGTTAGTTTTTATTTCTCCAGAACTAGGTTTTTACTTGTATGTGAAATAATAAAATCTAAAGATAGTTTTTATTAATCCAGAACTAGGTTTTTGTTTGGAGCCGAAATAATAAAATCTGGAGTAAGTTTTTCTTAATCTAGAACTAGGTTACGCTTGGAGGCGATATAATAAAATCTGGAGTTAGTTTTTATTAATGCAGAACTTGGTTTTCGCTTGGAAGCGAAATAATAAAATCTGGGGTTAGTTTTTATTAATCCAGAACTAGGTTTTCGTTTGGAGGCGAAATAATAAAATCTAGGGTTAGTTTTTATTAAACAAGAACTAGGTTTTCGCTTGGAGGTGAAATAAGAAAATCTGGAGTTAGTTTTTATTAATTCAGAACTAGGTTTCGCTTGGAAGCGAAATAATAAAATTTGGAGTTAGTTTTTATTATTGCAGAAATAGGTTTTCGCTTGGAGGCGAAATAATAAAATATGGGGTTAGTTTTTATTAATCCAGAGCTAGGTTTTCAGTTGCAAAATAATAAAATATGGAGTTAGTTTTAATGAATACAGAACTAGGTTACGCTTGTAGGCAATATAATAAAATCTGGAGTTAGTTTTTATTAATGCAGAACTTGTTTTCCGCTTGGAGGCGAAATAATAAAATCTGTGGTTAGTTTTTATTAATCCAGAACTAGGTTTTCACTAGGAGGCCAAATAATAAAATATGGAGTTAGTTTTTACAAATACAGAACTAGGTTATCGCTTGGAGGCGAAATAATAAAATCTGGAGTTAGTTTTTATTTATCCAAAACTTGGTTTTCGCATGGAGGCGAAATAATAAAATCCGGAGTTAGTTTTTATTTCTCCAGAACTAGGTTTTTACTTGTATGTGAAATAATAAAATCTAAAGATAGTTTTTATTAATCCAGAACTAGGTTTTTGCTTGGAGCCGAAATAATAAAATCTGGAGTAAGTTTTTATTAATCTAGAACTAGGTTACGCTTGGAGGCGATATAATAAAATCTGGAGTTAGTTTTTATTAATGCAGAACTTGGTTTTCGCTTGGAAGCGAAGTAATAAAATCTGGGGTTAGTTTTTATTAATCCAGAACTAGGTTTTCGCTTGGAGGCGAAATAATAAAATCTAGGGTTAGTTTTTATTAAACAAGAACTAGGTTTTCGCTTGGAGGTGAAATAAGAAAATCTGGAGTTAGTTTTTATTAATTCAGAACTAGGTTTCGCTTGGAAGCGAAATAATAAAATTTGGAGTTAGTTTTTATTATTGCAGAAATAGGTTTTCGCTTGGAGGCGAAATAATAAAATATGGGGTTAGTTTTTATTAATCCAGAGCTAGGTTTTCAGTTGCAAAATAATAAAATATGGAGTTAGTTTTAATGAATACAGAACTAGGTTACGCTTGTAGGCAATATAATAAAATCTGGATTCTAGTTTCTATTAATCCACAACTAGGTTTTCTCGTGGGGGCAAAATAATTAAATCTAGGGTTAGTTTTTATTAATCTAGAACTAGGATTTGGCTTGAAGGTGAAATAAAAAAATCTGGAGTTAGTTTTTATTAATCCAGAACTAGGTTTCGCTTGGAAGCGAAATAATAAAATCTTGAGTTAGTTTTTATTAATGCAGAACTATGTTTTCGCTTGGAGGTGAAATAATAAAATCTGGGGTTAGTTTTTATTAATCCAGAATTAGGTTTTCACTTGGAGGCGAAATAATAAAACCTGGAGTTAGTTTTTATATATACAGAACTAGGTTATCGCTTGGAGGCGAAATAATAAAATCTGGAGTTAGTTTTTATTAATCCAAAACTAGGTTTTCGCTTGCAGGTGAAATAATAAAATCTGGAGTTAGTTTTTATTAATGCAGAACTATGTTTTCGCTTGGAGGCGAAATAATAAAATCTGGGGTTAGTTTTTATTAATCCAGAACTAGGTTTTCACTTGGAGGCGAAATAATAAAACATGGAGTTAGTTTTTATATATACAGAACTAGGTTATCGCTTGGAGGCGAAATAATAAAATCTGGAGTTAGTTTTTATTAATCCAAAACTAGGTTTTCGCTTGCAGGTGAAATAATAAAATCTGGAGTTAGTTTTTATTAATGCAGAACTAGGTTTTCGCTTGGAGGCGAAATAATAAAATCTGGGGTTAGTTTTTATTAATCCAAAACTAGGTTTTCGCTAGGAGGCCAAATAATAAAATATGGAGTTAGTTTTTACAAATACAGAACTAGGTTATCGCTTGGAGGCGAAATAATAAAATCTGGAGTTAGTTTTTATTAATCCAAAACTTGGTTTTCGCATGGAGGCGAAATAATAAAATCCGGAGTTAGTTTTTATTTCTCCAGAACTAGGTTTCTACTTGGATGTGAAATAATAAAATCAAAAGATAGTTTTTATTAATCCAGAACTAGGTTTTTGCTTGGAGCCGAAATAATAAAATCTGGAGTTACTTTTTATTAATCCAGAACTAGGTTACGCTTAGAGGCGATATAATAAAATCTGGATTTAGTTTTTATTAATGCAGAACTTGTTTTCCGCTTGGAGGCGAAATAATAAAATCTGGGGTTAGTTTTTATTAATCCAGAACTAGGTTTTCACTAGGAGGCCAAATAATAAAATATGGAGTTAGTTTTTACAAATACAGAACTAGGTTATCGCTTGGAGGCGAAATAATAAAATCTGGAGTTAGTTTTTATTTATCCAAAACTTGGTTTTCGCATGGAGGCGAAATAATAAAATCCGGAGTTAGTTTTTATTTCTCCAGAACTAGGTTTTTACTTGTATGTGAAATAATAAAATCTAAAGATAGTTTTTATTAATCCAGAACTAGGTTTTTGCTTGGAGCCGAAATAATAAAATCTGGAGTAAGTTTTTATTAATCTAGAACTAGGTTACGCTTGGAGGCGATATAATAAAATCTGGAGTTAGTTTTTATTAATGCAGAACTTGGTTTTCGCTTGGAAGCGAAATAATAAAATCTGGGGTTAGTTTTTATTAATCCAGAACTAGGTTTTCGTTTGGAGGCGAAATAATAAAATCTAGGGTTAGTTTTTATTAAACAAGAACTAGGTTTTCGCTTGGAGGTGAAATAAGAAAATCTGGAGTTAGTTTTTATTAATTCAGAACTAGGTTTCGCTTGGAAGCGAAATAAAAAAATTTGGAGTTAGTTTTTATTATTGCAGAAATAGGTTTTCGCTTGGAGGCGAAATAATAAAATATGGGGTTAGTTTTTATTAATCCAGAGCTAGGTTTTCAGTTGCAAAATAATAAAATATGGAGTTAGTTTTAATGAATACAGAACTAGGTTACGCTTGTAGGCAATATAATAAAATCTGGAGTTAGTTTTTATTAATCCACAACTAGGTTTTCTCGTGGGGGCGAAATAATTAAATCTAGGGTTAGTTTTTATTAATCTAGAACTAGGATTTGGCTTGAAGGTGAAATAAAAAAATCTGGAGTTAGTTTTTATTAATCCAGAACTAGGTTTCGCTTGGAAGTGAAATAATAAAATCTTGAGTTAGTTTTTATTAATGCAGAACTATGTTTTCGCTTGGAGGCGAAATAATAAAATCTGGGGTTAGTTTTTATTAATCCAGAATTAGGTTTTCACTTGGAGGCGAAATAATAAAACCTGAAGTTAGTTTTTATATATACAGAACTAGGTTATCGCTTGGAGGCGAAATAATAAAATCTGGAGTTAGTTTTTATTAATCCAAAACTAGGTTTTCGCTTGGAGGTGAAATAATAAAATCTGGAGTTAGTTTTTATTAATGCAGAACTAGGTTTTCGCTTGGAGGCGAAATAATAAAATCTGGGGTTAGTTTTTATTAATCCAGAACTAGGTTTTCACTAGGAGGCCAAATAATAAAATATGGAGTTAGTTTTTACAAATACAGAACTAGGTTATCGCTTGGAGGCGAAGTAATAAAATCTGGAGTTAGTTTTTATTAATCCAAAACTTGGTTTTCGCATGGAGGCGAAATAATAAAATCCGGAGTTAGTTTTTATTTCTCCAGAACTAGGTTTTTACTTGGATGTGAAATAATAAAATCTAAAGATAGTTTTTATTAATCCAGAACTAGGTTTTTGCTTGGAGCCGAAATAATAAAATCTGGAGTTAGTTTTTATTAATCCAGAACTAGGTTACGCTTGGAGGCGATATAATAAAATCTGGAGTTAGTTTTTATTAATGCAGAACTTGGTTTTCGCTTGGAGGCGAAATAATAAAATCTGGGGTTAGTTTTTATTAATCCAGAACTAGGTTTTCACTAGGAGGCCAAATAATAAAATATGGAGTTAGTTTTTACAAATACAGAACTAGGTTATCGCTTGGAGGCGAAATAATTAAATCTGGAGTTAGTTTTTATTAATCCAAAACTTGGTTTTCGCATGGAGGCAAAATAATAAAATCCGGAGTTAGTTTTTATTTCTCCAGAACTAGGTTTTTTCTTGGATGTGAAATAATAAAATCTAAAGATAGTTTTATTAATCCAGAACTAGGTTTTTGCTTGGAGCCGAAATAATAAAATCTGGAGTTAGTTTTTATTAATCCAGAACTAGGTTACGCTTGGAGGCGATATAATAAAATCTGGAGTTAGTTTTTATTAATGCAGAACTTGGTTTTCGCTTGGAGGCGAAATAATAAAATCTGGGGTTAGTTTTTATTAATCCAGAATTAGGTTTTCGCTTGGAGGAGAAATAATAAAATATAGGGTTAGTTTTTATTAAACAAGAACTAGGTTTTCGCTTGGAGGCGAAATAATAAAATCTGGGGTTAGTTTTTATTAATCCAGAACTAGGTTTTCACTAGGAGGCCAAATAATAAAATATGGAGTTAGTTTTTACAAATACAGAACTAGGTTATCGCTTGGAGGCGAAATAATAAAATCTGGAGTTAGTTTTTATTAATCCAAAACTTGGTTTTCGCATGGAGGCGAAATAATAAAATCCGGAGTTAGTTTTTATTTCTCCAGAACTAGGTTTTTACTTGGATGTGAAATAATAAAATCTAAAGATAGTTTTTATTAATCCAGAACTAGGTTTTTGCTTGGAGCCGAAATAATAAAATCTGGAGTTAGTTTTTATTAATCCGGAACTTGGTTACGCTTGGAGGCGATATAATAAAATCTGGAGTTAGTTTTTATTAATGCAGAGCTTGGTTTTCGCTTGGAGGCGAAATAAAAAAATCTGGGGTTAGTTTTCATTAATCCAGAACTAGGTTTTCACTAGGAGGCCAAATAATAAAATATGGAGTTAGTTTTTACAAATACAGAACTAGGTTATCGCTTGGAGGCGAAATAATAAAATCTGGAGTTAGTTTTTATTAATCCAAAACTTGGTTTTCGCATGGAGGCGAAATAATAAAATCCGGAGTTAGTTTTTATTTCTCCAGAACTAGGTTTTTTCTTGGATGTGAAATAATAAAATCTAAAGATAGTTTTATTAATCCAGAACTAGGTTTTTGCTTGGAGCCGAAATAATAAAATCTGGAGTTACTTTTTATTAATCCAGAACTAGGTTATGCTTGGAGGCGATATAATAAAATCTGGAGTTAGTTTTTATTAATGCAGAACTTGGTTTTCGCTTGGAGGCGAAATAATAAAATCTGGGGTTAGTTTTTATTAATCCAGAACTAAGTTTTCGCTTGGAGGAGAAATAATAAAATCTAGGGTTAGTTTTTATTAAACAAGAACTAGGTTTTCGCTTGGAGGTGAAATAAGAAAATTTGGAGTTAGTTTTTATTAATTCAGAACTAGGTTTCGCTTGGAAGTGAAATAATAAAATCTGGAGTTAGTTTTTATTATTGCAGAACTAGGTTATCGCTTGGAGGCGAAATAATAAAATATGGAGTTAATTTTTATTTATCCACAACTAGGTTTTCTCTTGGGGGCGAAATAATTAAATCTAGGGTTAGTTTTTATTAATCCAGAACTAGGATTTGGCTAGAAGGTGAAATAAAATAAATCTGGAGTTAGTTTTTATTAATCCAGAACTAGGTTTCGCTTGGAAGCGAAATAATAAAATCTGGAGTTAGTTTTTATTAATGCAAAACTATGTTTTCGCTTGGAGGCGAAATAAAAAAATCTGGGGTTAGTTTTTATTAATCCAGAACTAGGTTTTCACTTGGAGGCGAAATAATAAAACATGGAGTTAGTTTTTATATATACAGAACTAGGTTATCGCTTGGAGGCGAAATAATAAAATCTGGAGTTAGTTTTTATTTATCCAAAACTAGGTTTTCGCATGGAGGCGAAATAATAAAATCCGGAGTTAGTTTTTATTTCTCCAGGACTAGGTTTTTAAAAGTTAGTTTTTATTTCTCCAGGACTAGGTTTTTACTTGGATGTGAAATAATAAAATCTAAAGTTAGTTTTTGTTAATCCAGAAGTAGGTTTTTGCTTCGAGCCGAGATAATAGAATCTGGAGTTAGTTTTTATTAATCCAGAACTAGGTTACGCTTGGAGGCAAAATAATAAAATCTGGAGTTAGTTTTTATTAATCCAGAACTAGGTTTCGCTTGGATGCGAAATAAAAAAATCTGGACTTAGTTTTTATTATTGCAGAACTAGGTTTTTGCTTGGAGGCGAAATAATAAAATATGGGGTTAGTTTTTATAAATACAGAACTAGGTTTTCACTTGGAGGTGAAATAATAAAATCTGGAGTTAGTTTTTATAAATACAGAACTAGGTTATCGCTTGGAGGCGAAATAATAAAATCTGGAGTTAGTTTTTATTAATCTGGAACTAGGTTTTCACTTGGAGGCGAAATAATAAAATTTGGAGTTAGTTTTTATAAATACAGAACTAGGTTATCGCTTGGGGGTGAAATAATAAAATCTGTTGTTAGTTTTTATTAATCCAAAACTAGGTTTTCGCATGGAGGCGAAATAATTAAATCCGGAGTTAGTTTTTATTTATCCAGAACTAGGTTTTTACTTAGATGTGAAATAATAAAATCTAAAGTTAGTTTTTATTAATCCAGAACTAGGTTTTTGCTTGTAGGCGAAATAATAAAATCTAGGGTTAGTTTTTATTAATCCAGAACTAGGTTTTCGCTTGGAGGTGAAATAATAAAATCTGGAGTTAGTTTTTATTAATGCAGAACTTCGTTTTCGCTTGGAGGCGAAATAATAAAATCTGGGGTTAGTTTTTATTAATCCGGAACTAGGTTTTCGCTTGGAAGGGAAATAATAAAATCTAGGGTTAGTTTTTATTAAACAAGAACTAGGTTTTCGCTTGGAGGTGAAATAAGAAAATCTGGAGTTAGTTTTTATTAATTCAAAACTAGGTTTCGCTTGGAAGCGAAATAATAAAATTTGGAGTTAGTTTTTATTATTGCAGAACTAGGTTTTCGCTTGGAGGCGAAATAATAAAATATGGGGTTAGTTTTTTTTAATCCAGAGCTAGGTTTTCAGTTGGAGGCAAAATAATAAAATATGGAGTTAGTTTTAATGAATACAGAACTAGGTTACGCTTGTAGGCAATTTAATAAAATCTGGAGTTAGTTTTTATTAATCCACAACTAGGTTTTCTCTTGGGGGTGAAATAATTAAATCTAGGGTTAGTTTTTATTAATCCAGAACTAGGATTTGGCTTGAAGGTGAAATAAAAAAATCTGGAGTTAGTTTTTATTACTCCAGAACTAGGTTTCGCTTGGAAGTGAAATAATAAAATCTGGAGTTAGTTTTTATTAATGCAGAACTATGCTTTCGCTTGGAGGTGAAATAATAAAATCTGAGGTTAGTTTTTATTAATCCAGAACTAGGTTTTCACTTGGAGGCGAAATAATAAAACATGGAGTTACTTTTTATATATACAGAACTAGGTTATCGCTTAGAGGCGAAATAATAAAATCTGGAGTTAGTTTTTATTAATCCAAAACTAGGTTTTCGCATGGAGGCGAAATAATAAAATCCGGAGTTAGTTTTTATTTCTCCAGGACTAGGTTTTTACTTGGATGTGAAATAATAAAATCTAAAGTTAGTTTTTATTAATCCAGAAGTAGGTTTTTGCTTCGAGCCGAAATAATAGAATCTGGAGTTAGTTTTTATTAATCCAGAACTAGGTTACGCTTGGAGGCGAAATAATAAAATCTGGAGTTAGTTTTTATTAATCCAGAACTAGGTTTCGCTTGGATGCGAAATAATAAAATCTGGACTTAGTTTTTATTATTGCAGAACTAGGTTTTTGCTTGGAGGCGAAATAATAAAATATGGGATTAGTTTTTATTAATCCAGAACTAGGTTTTCACTTGGAGGTGAAATAATAAAATCTGGAGTTAGTTTTTATAAATACAGAACTAGGTTATCGCTTGGAGGCGAAATAATAAAATCTGGAGTTAGTTTTTATTAATCCGGAACTAGGTTTTCACTTGGAGGCGAAATAATAAAATTTGGAGTTAGTTTTTATAAATACAGAACTAAGTTATCGCTTGGGGGTGAAATAATAAAATCTGTTGTTAGTTTTTATTAATCCAAAACTAGGTTTTCGCATGGAGGCGAAATAATAAAATCTGGGGTTAGTTTTTATTAATCCGGAACTAGGTTTTCGCTTGGAAGGGAAATAATAAAATCTAGGGTTAGTTTTTATTAAACAAGAACTAGGTTTTCGCTTGGAGGTGAAATAAGAAAATCTGGAGTTAGTTTTTATTAATTCAAAACTAGGTTTCGCTTGGAAGCGAAATAATAAAATTTGGAGTTAGTTTTTATTATTGCAGAACTAGGTTTTCGCTTGGAGGCGAAATAATAAAATATGGGGTTAGTTTTTATTAATCCAGAGCTAGGTTTTCAGTTGGAGGCAAAATAATAAAATATGGAGTTAGTTTTAATGAATACAGAACTAGGTTACGCTTGTAGGCAATTTAATAAAATCTGGAGTTAGTTTTTATTAATCCACAACTAGGTTTTCTCTTGGGGGTGAAATAATTAAATCTAGGGTTAGTTTTTATTAATCCAGAACTAGGATTTGGCTTGAAGGTGAAATAAAAATATCTGGAGTTAGTTTTTATTACTCCAGAACTAGGTTTCGCTTGGAAGTGAAATAATAAAATCTGGAGTTAGTTTTTATTAATGCAGAACTATGCTTTCGCTTGGAGGTGAAATAATAAAATCTGAGGTTAGTTTTTATTAATCCAGAACTAGGTTTTCACTTGGAGGCGAAATAATAAAACATGGAGTTACTTTTTATATATACAGAACTAGGTTATCGCTTGGAGGCGAAATAATAAAATCTGGAGTTAGTTTTTATTAATCCAAAACTAGGTTTTCGCATGGAGGCGAAATAATAAAATCCGGAGTTAGTTTTTATTTCTCCAGGACTAGGTTTTTACTTGGATGTGAAATAATAAAATCTAAAGTTAGTTTTTATTAATCCAGAAGTAGGTTTTTGCTTCGAGCCGAAATAATAGAATCTGGAGTTAGTTTTTATTAATCCAGAACTAGGTTACGCTTGGAGGCGAAATAATAAAATCTGGAGTTAGTTTTTATTAATCCAGAGCTAGGTTTCGCTTGGATGCGAAATAATAAAATCTGGACTTAGTTTTTATTATTGCAGAACTAGGTTTTTGCTTGGAGGCGAAATAATAAAATATGGGGTTAGTTTTTATTAATCCAGAACTAGGTTTTCACTTGGAGGTGAAATAATAAAATCTGGAGTTAGTTTTTATAAATACAGAACTAGGTTATCGCTTGGAGGCGAAATAATAAAATCTGGAGTTAGTTTTTATTAATCCGGAACTAGGTTTTCACTTGGAGGCGAAATAATAAAATTTGGAGTTAGTTTTTATAAATACAGAACTAAGTTATCGCTTGGGGGTGAAATAATAAAATCTGTTGTTAGTTTTTATTAATCCAAAACTAGGTTTTCGCATGGAGGCGAAATAATAAAATCCGGAGTTAGTTTTTATTTATCCAGAACTAGGTTTTTACTTAGATGTGAAATAATAAAATCTAAAGTTAGTTTTTATTAATCCAGAACTAGGTTTTTGCTTGTAGGCGAAATAATAAAATCTAGGGTTAGTTTTTATTAATCCAGAACTAGGTTTTCGCTTGGAGGTGAAATAATAAAATCTGGAGTTAGTTTTTATTAATGCAGAACTTGGTTTTCGCTTGGAGGCGAAATAATAAAATCTGGGGTTAGTTTTTATTAATCCGGAACTAGGTTTTCGCTTGGAAGGGAAATAATAAAATCTAGGGTTAGTTTTTATTAAACAAGAACTAGGTTTTCGCTTGGGGGTGAAATAAGAAAATCTTGAGTTAGTTTTTATTAATTCAAAACTAGGTTTCGCTTGGAAGCGAAATAATAAAATTTGGAGTTAGTTTTTATTATTGCAGAACTAGGTTTTCGCTTGGAGGCGAAATAATAAAATATGGGATTAGTTTTTATTAATCCAGAGCTAGGTTTTCAGTTGGAGGCAAAATAATAAAATATGGAGTTAGTTTTAATGAATACAGAACTAGGTTACGCTTGTAGGCAATTTAATAAAATCTGGAGTTAGTTTTTATTAATCCACAACTAGGTTTTCTCTTGGGGGTGAAATAATTAAATCTAGGGTTAGTTTTTATTAATCCAGAACTAGGATTTGGCTTGAAGGTGAAATAAAAAAATCTGGAGTTAGTTTTTATTACTCCAGAACTAGGTTTCGCTTGGAAGTGAAATAATAAAATCTGGAGTTAGTTTTTATTAATGTAGAACTATGCTTTCGCTTGGAGGTGAAATAATAAAATCTGAGGTTAGTTTTTATTAATCCAGAACTAGGTTTTCACTTGGTGGCGAAATAATAAAACATGGAGTTAGTTTTTATATATACAGAACTAGGTTATCGCTTGGAGGCGAAATAATAAAATCTGGAGTTAGTTTTTATTAATCCAAAACTAGGTTTTCGCATGGAGGCGAAATAATAAAATCCGGAGTTAGTTTTTATTTCTCCAGGACTAGGTTTTTACTTGGATGTGAAATAATAAAATCTAAAGTTAGTTTTTATTAATCCAGAAGTAGGTTTTTGCTTCGAGCCGAAATAATAGAATCTGGAGTTAGTTTTTATTAATCCAGAACTAGGTTACGCTTGGAGGCGAAATAATAAAATCTGGAGTTAGTTTTTATTAATCCAGAACTAGGTTTCGCTTGGATGCGAAATAATAAAATCTGGACTTAGTTTTTATTATTGCAGAACTAGGTTTTTGCTTGGAGGCGAAATAATAAAATATGGGGTTAGTTTTTATTAATCCAGAACTAGGTTTTCACTTGGAGGTGAAATAATAAAATCTGGAGTTAGTTTTTATAAATACAGAACTAGGTTATCGCTTGGAGGCGAAATAATAAAATCTGGAGTTAGTTTTTATTAATCCGGAACTAGGTTTTCACTTGGAGGCGAAATAATAAAATTTGGGGTTAGTTTTTATAAATACAGAACTAGGTTATCGCTTAGGGGTGAAATAATAAAATCTGTTGTTAGTTTTTATTAATCCAAAACTAGGTTTTCGCATGGAGGCGAAATAATAAAATCCGGAGTTAGTTTTTATTTATCCAGAACTAGGTTTTTACTTAGATGTGAAATAATAAAATCTAAAGTTAGTTTTTATTAATCCAGAACTAGGTTTTTGCTTGTAGGCGAAATAATAAAATCTAGGGTTAGTTTTTATTAATCCAGAACTAGGTTTTCGCTTGGAGGTGAAATAATAAAATCTGGAGTTAGTTTTTATTAATGCAGAACTTGGTTTTCGCTTGGAGGCGAAATAATAAAATCTGGGGTTAGTTTTTATTAATCCGGAACTAGGTTTTCGCTTGGAAGGGAAATAATAAAATCTAGGGTTAGTTTTTATTAAACAAGAACTAGGTTTTCGCTTGGAGGTGAAATAAGAAAATCTTGAGTTAGTTTTTATTAATTCAAAACTAGGTTTCGCTTGGAAGCGAAATAATAAAATTTGGAGTTAGTTTTTATTATTGCAGAACTAGGTTTTCGCTTGGAGGCGAAATAATAAAATATGGGGTTAGTTTTTATTAATCCAGAGCTAGGTTTTCAGTTGGAGGCAAAATAATAAAATATGGAGTTAGTTTTAATGAATACAGAACTAGGTTACGCTTGTAGGCAATTTAATAAAATCTGGAGTTAGTTTTTATTAATCCACAACTAGGTTTTCTCTTGGGGGTGAAATAATTAAATCTAGGGTTAGTTTTTATTAATCCAGAACTAGGATTTGGCTTGAAGGTGAAATAAAAAAATCTGGAGTTAGTTTTTATTACTCCAGAACTAGGTTTCGCTTGGAAGTGAAATAATAAAATCTGGAGTTAGTTTTTATTAATGCAGAACTATGCTTTCGCTTGGAGGTGAAATAATAAAATCTGAGGTTAGTTTTTATTAATCCAGAACTAGGTTTTCACTTGGTGGCGAAATAATAAAACATGGAGTTAGTTTTTATATATACAGAACTAGGTTATCGCTTGGAGGCGAAATAATAAAATCTGGAGTTAGTTTTTATTAATCCAAAACTAGGTTTTCGCATGGAGGCGAAATAATAAAATCCGGAGTTAGTTTTTATTTCTCCAGGACTAGGTTTTTACTTGGATGTGAAATAATAAAATCTAAAGTTAGTTTTTATTAATCCAGAAGTAGGTTTTTGCTTCGAGCCGAAATAATAGAATCTGGAGTTAGTTTTTATTAATCCAGAACTAGGTTACGCTTGGAGGCGAAATAATAAAATCTGGAGTTAGTTTTTATTAATCCAGAACTAGGTTTCGCTTGGATGCGAAATAATAAAATCTGGACTTAGTTTTTATTATTGCAGAACTAGGTTTTTGCTTGGAGGCGAAATAATAAAATATGGGGTTAGTTTTTATTAATCCAGAACTAGGTTTTCACTTGGAGGTGAAATAATAAAATCTGGAGTTAGTTTTTATAAATACAGAACTAGGTTATCGCTTGGAGGCGAAATAATAAAATCTGGAGTTAGTTTTTATTAATCCGGAACTAGGTTTTCACTTGGAGGCGAAATAATAAAATTTGGGGTTAGTTTTTATAAATACAGAACTAGGTTATCGCTTAGGGGTGAAATAATAAAATCTGTTGTTAGTTTTTATTAATCCAAAACTAGGTTTTCGCATGGAGGCGAAATAATAAAATCCGGAGTTAGTTTTTATTTATCCAGAACTAGGTTTTTACTTAGATGTGAAATAATAAAATCTAAAGTTAGTTTTTATTAATCCAGAACTAGGTTTTTGCTTGTAGGCGAAATAATAAAATCTAGGGTTAGTTTTTATTAATCCAGAACTAGGTTTTCGCTTGGAGGTGAAATAATAAAATCTGGAGTTAGTTTTTATTAATGCAGAACTTGATTTTCGCTTGGAGGCGAAATAATAAAATCTGGGGTTAGTTTTTATTAATCCAGAACTAGGTTTTCGCTTGGAAGGGAAATAATAAAATCTAGGGTTAGTTTTTATTAAACAAGAACTAGGTTTTCGCTTGGAGGTGAAATAAGAAAATCTGGAGTTAGTTTTTATTAATTCAGAACTAGGTTTCGCTTGGAAGCGAAATAATAAAATTTGGAGTTAGTTTTTATTATTGCAGAACTAGGTTTTCGCTTGGAGGCGAAATAATAAAATATGGGGTTAGTTTTTATTAATCCAGAGCTAGGTTTTCAGTTGGAGGAAAAATAATAAAATATGGAGTTAGTTTTAATGAATACAGAACTAGGTTACGCTTGTAGGCAATTTAATAAAATCTGGAGTTAGTTTTTATTAATCCACAACTAGGTTTTCTCTTGGGGGCGAAATAATTAAATCTAGGGTTAGTTTTTATTAATCCAGAACTAGGATTTGGCTTGAAGGTGAAATAAAAAAATCTGGAGTTAGTTTTTATTACTCCAGAACTAGGTTTCGCTTGGAAGTGAAATAATAAAATCTGGAGTTAGTTTTTATTAATGCAGAACTATGCTTTCGCTTGGAGGTGAAATAATAAAATCTGAGGTTAGTTTTTATTAATCCAGAACTAGGTTTTCACTTGGTGGCGAAATAATAAAACATGGAGTTAGTTTTTATATATACAGAACTAGGTTATCGCTTGGAGGCGAAATAATAAAATCTGGAGTTAGTTTTTATTAATCCAAAACTAGGTTTTCGCATGGAGGCGAAATAATAAAATCCGGAGTTAGTTTTTATTTCTCCAGGACTAGGTTTTTACTTGGATGTGAAATAATAAAATCTAAAGTTAGTTTTTATTAATCCAGAAGTAGGTTTTTGCTTCGAGCCGAAATAATAGAATCTGGAGTTAGTTTTTATTAATCCAGAACTAGGTTACGCTTGGAGGCGAAATAATAAAATCTGGAGTTAGTTTTTATTAATCCAGAACTAGGTTTCGCTTGGATGCGAAATAATAAAATCTGGACTTAGTTTTTATTATTGCAGAACTAGGTTTTTGCTTGGAGGCGAAATAATAAAATATGGGGTTAGTTTTTATTAATCCAGAACTAGGTTTTCACTTGGAGGTGAAATAATAAAATCTGGAGTTAGTTTTTATAAATACAGAACTAGGTTATCGCTTGGAGGCGAAATAATAAAATCTGGAGTTAGTTTTTATTAATCCGGAACTAGGTTTTCACTTGGAGGCGAAATAATAAAATTTGGGGTTAGTTTTTATAAATACAGAACTAGGTTATCGCTTAGGGGTGAAATAATAAAATCTGTTGTTAGTTTTTATTAATCCAAAACTAGGTTTTCGCATGGAGGCGAAATAATAAAATCCGGAGTTAGTTTTTATTTATCCAGAACTAGGTTTTTACTTAGATGTGAAATAATAAAATCTAAAGTTAGTTTTTATTAATCCAGAACTAGGTTTTTGCTTGTAGGCGAAATAATAAAATCTAGGGTTAGTTTTTATTAATCCAGAACTAGGTTTTCGCTTGGAGGTGAAATAATAAAATCTGGAGTTAGTTTTTATTAATGCAGAACTTGATTTTCGCTTGGAGGCGAAATAATAAAATCTGGGGTTAGTTTTTATTAATCCAGAACTAGGTTTTCGCTTGGAAGGGAAATAATAAAATCTAGGGTTAGTTTTTATTAAACAAGAACTAGGTTTTCGCTTGGAGGTGAAATAAGAAAATCTGGAGTTAGTTTTTATTAATTCAGAACTAGGTTTCGCTTGGAAGCGAAATAATAAAATTTGGAGTTAGTTTTTATTATTGCAGAACTAGGTTTTCGCTTGGAGGCGAAATAATAAAATATGGGGTTAGTTTTTATTAATCCAGAGCTAGGTTTTCAGTTGGAGGAAAAATAATAAAATATGGAGTTAGTTTTAATGAATACAGAACTAGGTTACGCTTGTAGGCAATTTAATAAAATCTGGAGTTAGTTTTTATTAATCCACAACTAGGTTTTCTCTTGGGGGCGAAATAATTAAATCTAGGGTTAGTTTTTATTAATCCAGAACTAGGATTTGGCTTGAAGGTGAAATAAAAAAATCTGGAGTTAGTTTTTATTACTCCAGAACTAGGTTTCGCTTGGAAGTGAAATAATAAAATCTGGAGTTAGTTTTTATTAATGCAGAACTATGCTTTCGCTTGGAGGTGAAATAATAAAATCTGAGGTTAGTTTTTATTAATCCAGAACTAGGTTTTCACTTGGAGGCGAAATAATAAAACATGGAGTTACTTTTTATATATACAGAACTAGGTTATCGCTTGGAGGCGAAATAATAAAATCTGGAGTTAGTTTTTATTAATCCAAAACTAGGTTTTCGCATGGAGGCGAAATAATAAAATCCGTAGTTAGTTTTTATTTCTCCAGGACTAGGTTTTTACTTGGATGTGAAATAATAAAATCTAAAGTTAGTTTTTATTAATCCAGAAGTAGGTTTTTGCTTCGAGCCGAAATAATAGAATCTGGAGTTAGTTTTTATTAATCCAGAACTAGGTTACGCTTGGAGGCGAAATAATAAAATCTGGAGTTAGTTTTTATTAATCCAGAACTAGGTTTCGCTTGGATGCGAAATAAAAAAATCTGGACTTAGTTTTTATTATTGCAGAACTAGGTTTTTGCTTGGAGGCGAAATAATAAAATATGGGGTTAGTTTTTATTAATCCAGAACTAGGTTTTCACTTGGAGGTGAAATAATAAAATCTGGAGTTAGTTTTTATAAATACAGAACTAGGTTATCGCTTGGAGGCGAAATAATAAAATCTGGAGTTAGTTTTTATTAATCCGGAACTAGGTTTTCACTTGGAGGCGAAATAATAAAATTTGGAGTTAGTTTTTATAAATACAGAACTAGGTTATCGCTTAGGGGTGAAATAATAAAATCTGTTGTTAGTTTTTATTAATCCAAAACTAGGTTTTCGCATGGAGGCGAAATAATAAAATCCGGAGTTAGTATTTATTTATCCAGAACTAGGTTTTTACTTAGATGTGAAATAATAAAATCTAAAGTTAGTTTTTATTAATCCAGAACTAGGTTTTTGCTTGTAGGCGAAGTAATAAAATCTAGGGTTAGTTTTTATTAATCCAGAACTAGGTTTTCGCTTGGAGGTGAAATAATAAAATCTGGAGTTAGTTTTTATTAATGCAGAACTTGGTTTTCGCTTGGAGGCAAAATAATAAAATCTGGGGTTAGTTTTTATTAATCCAGAACTAGGTTTTCGCTTGGAAGGGAAATAATAAAATCTAGGGTTAGTTTTTATTAAACAAGAACTAGGTTTTCGCTTGGAGGTGAAATAAGAAAATCTTGAGTTAGTTTTTATTAATTCAGAACTAGGTTTCGCTTGGAAGCGAAATAATAAAATTTGGAGTTAGTTTTTATTATTGCAGAACTAGGTTTTCGCTTGGAGGCGAAATAATAAAATATGGGGTTAGTTTTTATTAATCCAGAGCTAGGTTTTCAGTTGGAGGCAAAATAATAAAATATGGAGTTAGTTTTAATGAATACAGAACTAGGTTACGCTTGTAGGCAATTTAATAAAATCTGGAGTTAGTTTTTATTAATCCACAACTAGGTTTTCTCTTGGGGGCGAAATAATTAAATCTAGGGTTAGTTTTTATTAATCCAGAACTAGGATTTGGCTTGAAGGTGAAATAAAAAAATCTGGAGTTAGTTTTTATTACTCCAGAACTAGGTTTCGCTTGGAAGTGAAATAATAAAATCTGGAGTTAGTTTTTATTAATGCAGAACTATGCTTTCGCTTGGAGGTGAAATAATAAAATCTGAGGTTAGTTTTTATTAATCCAGAACTAGGTTTTCACTTGGAGGCGAAATAATAAAACATGGAGTTAGTTTTTATATATACAGAACTAGGTTATCGCTTGGAGGCGAAATAATAAAATCTGGAGTTAGTTTTTATTAATCCCAAACTAGGTTTTCGCATGGAGGCGAAATAATAAAATCCGGAGTTAGTTTTTATTTCTCCAGGACTAGGTTTTTACTTGGATGTGAAATAATAAAATCTTAAGTTAGTTTTTATTAATCCAGAAGTAGGTTTTTGCTTCGAGCCGAAATAATAGAATCTGGAGTTAGTTTTTATTAATCCAGAACTAGGTTACGCTTGGAGGCGAAATAATAAAATCTGGAGTTAGTTTTTATTAATCCAGAACTAGGTTTCGCTTGGATGCGAAATAATAAAATCTGGACTTAGTTTTTATTATTGCAGAACTAGGTTTTTGCTTGGAGGCGAAATAATAAAATATGGGGTTAGTTTTTATTAATCCAGAACTAGGTTTTCACTTGGAGGTGAAATAATAAAATCTGGAGTTAGTTTTTATAAATACAGAACTAGGTTATCGCTTGGAGGCGAAATAATAAAATCTGGAGTTAGTTTTTATTAATCCGGAACTAGGTTTTCACTTGGAGGCGAAATAATAAAATTTGGAGTTAGTTTTTATAAATACAGAACTAAGTTATCGCTTGGGGGTGAAATAATAAAATCTGTTGTTAGTTTTTATTAATCCAAAACTAGGTTTTCGCATGGAGGCGAAATAATAAAATCCGGAGTTAGTTTTTATTTATCCAGAACTAGGTTTTTACTTAGATGTGAAATAATAAAATCTAAAGTTAGTTTTTATTAATCCAGAACTAGGTTTTTGCTTGTAGGCGAAATAATAAAATCTAGGGTTAGTTTTTATTAATCCAGAACTAGGTTTTCGCTTGGAGGTGAAATAATAAAATCTGGAGTTAGTTTTTATTAATGCAGAACTTGGTTTTCGCTTGGAGGCGAAATAATAAAATCTGGGGTTAGTTTTTATTAATCCGGAACTAGGTTTTCGCTTGGAAGGGAAATAATAAAATCTAGGGTTAGTTTTTATTAAACAAGAACTAGGTTTTCGCTTGGAGGTGAAATAAGAAAATCTTGAGTTAGTTTTTATTAATTCAAAACTAGGTTTCGCTTGGAAGCGAAATAATAAAATTTGGAGTTAGTTTTTATTATTGCAGAACTAGGTTTTCGCTTGGAGGCGAAATAATAAAATATGGGATTAGTTTTTATTAATCCAGAGCTAGGTTTTCAGTTGGAGGCAAAATAATAAAATATGGAGTTAGTTTTAATGAATACAGAACTAGGTTACGCTTGTAGGCAATTTAATAAAATCTGGAGTTAGTTTTTATTAATCCACAACTAGGTTTTCTCTTGGGGGTGAAATAATTAAATCTAGGGTTAGTTTTTATTAATCCAGAACTAGGATTTGGCTTGAAGGTGAAATAAAAAAATCTGGAGTTAGTTTTTATTACTCCAGAACTAGGTTTCGCTTGGAAGTGAAATAATAAAATCTGGAGTTAGTTTTTATTAATGCAGAACTATGCTTTCGCTTGGAGGTGAAATAATAAAATCTGAGGTTAGTTTTTATTAATCCAGAACTAGGTTTTCACTTGGTGGCGAAATAATAAAACATGGAGTTAGTTTTTATATATACAGAACTAGGTTATCGCTTGGAGGCGAAATAATAAAATCTGGAGTTAGTTTTTATTAATCCAAAACTAGGTTTTCGCATGGAGGCGAAATAATAAAATCCGGAGTTAGTTTTTATTTCTCCAGGACTAGGTTTTTACTTGGATGTGAAATAATAAAATCTAAAGTTAGTTTTTATTAATCCAGAAGTAGGTTTTTGCTTCGAGCCGAAATAATAGAATCTGGAGTTAGTTTTTATTAATCCAGAACTAGGTTACGCTTGGAGGCGAAATAATAAAATCTGGAGTTAGTTTTTATTAATCCAGAACTAGGTTTCGCTTGGATGCGAAATAATAAAATCTGGACTTAGTTTTTATTATTGCAGAACTAGGTTTTTGCTTGGAGGCGAAATAATAAAATATGGGGTTAGTTTTTATTAATCCAGAACTAGGTTTTCACTTGGAGGTGAAATAATAAAATCTGGAGTTAGTTTTTATAAATACAGAACTAGGTTATCGCTTGGAGGCGAAATAATAAAATCTGGAGTTAGTTTTTATTAATCCGGAACTAGGTTTTCACTTGGAGGCGAAATAATAAAATTTGGGGTTAGTTTTTATAAATACAGAACTAGGTTATCGCTTAGGGGTGAAATAATAAAATCTGTTGTTAGTTTTTATTAATCCAAAACTAGGTTTTCGCATGGAGGCGAAATAATAAAATCCGGAGTTAGTTTTTATTTATCCAGAACTAGGTTTTTACTTAGATGTGAAATAATAAAATCTAAAGTTAGTTTTTATTAATCCAGAACTAGGTTTTTGCTTGTAGGCGAAATAATAAAATCTAGGGTTAGTTTTTATTAATCCAGAACTAGGTTTTCGCTTGGAGGTGAAATAATAAAATCTGGAGTTAGTTTTTATTAATGCAGAACTTGGTTTTCGCTTGGAGGCGAAATAATAAAATCTGGGGTTAGTTTTTATTAATCCGGAACTAGGTTTTCGCTTGGAAGGGAAATAATAAAATCTAGGGTTAGTTTTTATTAAACAAGAACTAGGTTTTCGCTTGGAGGTGAAATAAGAAAATCTTGAGTTAGTTTTTATTAATTCAAAACTAGGTTTCGCTTGGAAGCGAAATAATAAAATTTGGAGTTAGTTTTTATTATTGCAGAACTAGGTTTTCGCTTGGAGGCGAAATAATAAAATATGGGGTTAGTTTTTATTAATCCAGAGCTAGGTTTTCAGTTGGAGGCAAAATAATAAAATATGGAGTTAGTTTTAATGAATACAGAACTAGGTTACGCTTGTAGGCAATTTAATAAAATCTGGAGTTAGTTTTTATTAATCCACAACTAGGTTTTCTCTTGGGGGTGAAATAATTAAATCTAGGGTTAGTTTTTATTAATCCAGAACTAGGATTTGGCTTGAAGGTGAAATAAAAAAATCTGGAGTTAGTTTTTATTACTCCAGAACTAGGTTTCGCTTGGAAGTGAAATAATAAAATCTGGAGTTAGTTTTTATTAATGCAGAACTATGCTTTCGCTTGGAGGTGAAATAATAAAATCTGAGGTTAGTTTTTATTAATCCAGAACTAGGTTTTCACTTGGTGGCGAAATAATAAAACATGGAGTTAGTTTTTATATATACAGAACTAGGTTATCGCTTGGAGGCGAAATAATAAAATCTGGAGTTAGTTTTTATTAATCCAAAACTAGGTTTTCGCATGGAGGCGAAATAATAAAATCCGGAGTTAGTTTTTATTTCTCCAGGACTAGGTTTTTACTTGGATGTGAAATAATAAAATCTAAAGTTAGTTTTTATTAATCCAGAAGTAGGTTTTTGCTTCGAGCCGAAATAATAGAATCTGGAGTTAGTTTTTATTAATCCAGAACTAGGTTACGCTTGGAGGCGAAATAATAAAATCTGGAGTTAGTTTTTATTAATCCAGAACTAGGTTTCGCTTGGATGCGAAATAATAAAATCTGGACTTAGTTTTTATTATTGCAGAACTAGGTTTTTGCTTGGAGGCGAAATAATAAAATATGGGGTTAGTTTTTATTAATCCAGAACTAGGTTTTCACTTGGAGGTGAAATAATAAAATCTGGAGTTAGTTTTTATAAATACAGAACTAGGTTATCGCTTGGAGGCGAAATAATAAAATCTGGAGTTAGTTTTTATTAATCCGGAACTAGGTTTTCACTTGGAGGCGAAATAATAAAATTTGGGGTTAGTTTTTATAAATACAGAACTAGGTTATCGCTTAGGGGTGAAATAATAAAATCTGTTGTTAGTTTTTATTAATCCAAAACTAGGTTTTCGCATGGAGGCGAAATAATAAAATCCGGAGTTAGTTTTTATTTATCCAGAACTAGGTTTTTACTTAGATGTGAAATAATAAAATCTAAAGTTAGTTTTTATTAATCCAGAACTAGGTTTTTGCTTGTAGGCGAAATAATAAAATCTAGGGTTAGTTTTTATTAATCCAGAACTAGGTTACGCTTGGAGGCGAAATAATAAAATCCGGAGTTAGTATTTATTTATCCAGAACTAGGTTTTTACTTAGATGTGAAATAATAAAATCTAAAGTTAGTTTTTATTAATCCAGAACTAGGTTTTTGCTTGTAGGCGAAGTAATAAAATCTAGGGTTAGTTTTTATTAATCCAGAACTAGGTTTTCGCTTGGAGGTGAAATAATAAAATCTGGAGTTAGTTTTTATTAATGCAGAACTTGGTTTTCGCTTGGAGGCAAAATAATAAAATCTGGGGTTAGTTTTTATTAATCCAGAACTAGGTTTTCGCTTGGAAGGGAAATAATAAAATCTAGGGTTAGTTTTTATTAAACAAGAACTAGGTTTTCGCTTGGAGGTGAAATAAGAAAATCTTGAGTTAGTTTTTATTAATTCAGAACTAGGTTTCGCTTGGAAGCGAAATAATAAAATTTGGAGTTAGTTTTTATTATTGCAGAACTAGGTTTTCGCTTGGAGGCGAAATAATAAAATATGGGGTTAGTTTTTATTAATCCAGAGCTAGGTTTTCAGTTGGAGGCAAAATAATAAAATATGGAGTTAGTTTTAATGAATACAGAACTAGGTTACGCTTGTAGGCAATTTAATAAAATCTGGAGTTAGTTTTTATTAATCCACAACTAGGTTTTCTCTTGGGGGCGAAATAATTAAATCTAGGGTTAGTTTTTATTAATCCAGAACTAGGATTTGGCTTGAAGGTGAAATAAAAAAATCTGGAGTTAGTTTTTATTACTCCAGAACTAGGTTTCGCTTGGAAGTGAAATAATAAAATCTGGAGTTAGTTTTTATTAATGCAGAACTATGCTTTCGCTTGGAGGTGAAATAATAAAATCTGAGGTTAGTTTTTATTAATCCAGAACTAGGTTTTCACTTGGAGGCGAAATAATAAAACATGGAGTTAGTTTTTATATATACAGAACTAGGTTATCGCTTGGAGGCGAAATAATAAAATCTGGAGTTAGTTTTTATTAATCCAAAACTAGGTTTTCGCATGGAGGCGAAATAATAAAATCCGGAGTTAGTTTTTATTTCTCCAGGACTAGGTTTTTACTTGGATGTGAAATAATAAAATCTTAAGTTAGTTTTTATTAATCCAGAAGTAGGTTTTTGCTTCGAGCCGAAATAATAGAATCTGGAGTTAGTTTTTATTAATCCAGAACTAGGTTACGCTTGGAGGCGAAATAATAAAATCTGGAGTTAGTTTTTATTAATCCAGAACTAGGTTTCGCTTGGATGCGAAATAATAAAATCTGGACTTAGTTTTTATTATTGCAGAACTAGGTTTTTGCTTGGAGGCGAAATAATAAAATATGGGGTTAGTTTTTATTAATCCAGAACTAGGTTTTCACTTGGAGGTGAAATAATAAAATCTGGAGTTAGTTTTTATAAATACAGAACTAGGTTATCGCTTGGAGGCGAAATAATAAAATCTGGAGTTAGTTTTTATTAATCCGGAACTAGGTTTTCACTTGGAGGCGAAATAATAAAATTTGGAGTTAGTTTTTATAAATACAGAACTAAGTTATCGCTTGGGGGTGAAATAATAAAATCTGTTGTTAGTTTTTATTAATCCAAAACTAGGTTTTCGCATGGAGGCGAAATAATAAAATCCGGAGTTAGTTTTTATTTATCCAGAACTAGGTTTTTACTTAGATGTGAAATAATAAAATCTAAAGTTAGTTTTTATTAATCCAGAACTAGGTTTTTGCTTGTAGGCGAAATAATAAAATCTAGGGTTAGTTTTTATTAATCCAGAACTAGGTTTTCGCTTGGAGGTGAAATAATAAAATCTGGAGTTAGTTTTTATTAATGCAGAACTTGGTTTTCGCTTGGAGGCGAAATAATAAAATCTGGGGTTAGTTTTTATTAATCCGGAACTAGGTTTTCGCTTGGAAGGGAAATAATAAAATCTAGGGTTAGTTTTTATTAAACAAGAACTAGGTTTTCGCTTGGAGGTGAAATAAGAAAATCTTGAGTTAGTTTTTATTAATTCAAAACTAGGTTTCGCTTGGAAGCGAAATAATAAAATTTGGAGTTAGTTTTTATTATTGCAGAACTAGGTTTTCGCTTGGAGGCGAAATAATAAAATATGGGATTAGTTTTTATTAATCCAGAGCTAGGTTTTCAGTTGGAGGCAAAATAATAAAATATGGAGTTAGTTTTAATGAATACAGAACTAGGTTACGCTTGTAGGCAATTTAATAAAATCTGGAGTTAGTTTTTATTAATCCACAACTAGGTTTTCTCTTGGGGGTGAAATAATTAAATCTAGGGTTAGTTTTTATTAATCCAGAACTAGGATTTGGCTTGAAGGTGAAATAAAAAAATCTGGAGTTAGTTTTTATTACTCCAGAACTAGGTTTCGCTTGGAAGTGAAATAATAAAATCTGGAGTTAGTTTTTATTAATGCAGAACTATGCTTTCGCTTGGAGGTGAAATAATAAAATCTGAGGTTAGTTTTTATTAATCCAGAACTAGGTTTTCACTTGGTGGCGAAATAATAAAACATGGAGTTAGTTTTTATATATACAGAACTAGGTTATCGCTTGGAGGCGAAATAATAAAATCTGGAGTTAGTTTTTATTAATCCAAAACTAGGTTTTCGCATGGAGGCGAAATAATAAAATCCGGAGTTAGTTTTTATTTCTCCAGGACTAGGTTTTTACTTGGATGTGAAATAATAAAATCTAAAGTTAGTTTTTATTAATCCAGAAGTAGGTTTTTGCTTCGAGCCGAAATAATAGAATCTGGAGTTAGTTTTTATTAATCCAGAACTAGGTTACGCTTGGAGGCGAAATAATAAAATCTGGAGTTAGTTTTTATTAATCCAGAACTAGGTTTCGCTTGGATGCGAAATAATAAAATCTGGACTTAGTTTTTATTATTGCAGAACTAGGTTTTTGCTTGGAGGCGAAATAATAAAATATGGGGTTAGTTTTTATTAATCCAGAACTAGGTTTTCACTTGGAGGTGAAATAATAAAATCTGGAGTTAGTTTTTATAAATACAGAACTAGGTTATCGCTTGGAGGCGAAATAATAAAATCTGGAGTTAGTTTTTATTAATCCGGAACTAGGTTTTCACTTGGAGGCGAAATAATAAAATTTGGGGTTAGTTTTTATAAATACAGAACTAGGTTATCGCTTAGGGGTGAAATAATAAAATCTGTTGTTAGTTTTTATTAATCCAAAACTAGGTTTTCGCATGGAGGCGAAATAATAAAATCCGGAGTTAGTTTTTATTTATCCAGAACTAGGTTTTTACTTAGATGTGAAATAATAAAATCTAAAGTTAGTTTTTATTAATCCAGAACTAGGTTTTTGCTTGTAGGCGAAATAATAAAATCTAGGGTTAGTTTTTATTAATCCAGAACTAGGTTTTCGCTTGGAGGTGAAATAATAAAATCTGGAGTTAGTTTTTATTAATGCAGAACTTGGTTTTCGCTTGGAGGCGAAATAATAAAATCTGGGGTTAGTTTTTATTAATCCGGAACTAGGTTTTCGCTTGGAAGGGAAATAATAAAATCTAGGGTTAGTTTTTATTAAACAAGAACTAGGTTTTCGCTTGGAGGTGAAATAAGAAAATCTTGAGTTAGTTTTTATTAATTCAAAACTAGGTTTCGCTTGGAAGCGAAATAATAAAATTTGGAGTTAGTTTTTATTATTGCAGAACTAGGTTTTCGCTTGGAGGCGAAATAATAAAATATGGGGTTAGTTTTTATTAATCCAGAGCTAGGTTTTCAGTTGGAGGCAAAATAATAAAATATGGAGTTAGTTTTAATGAATACAGAACTAGGTTACGCTTGTAGGCAATTTAATAAAATCTGGAGTTAGTTTTTATTAATCCACAACTAGGTTTTCTCTTGGGGGTGAAATAATTAAATCTAGGGTTAGTTTTTATTAATCCAGAACTAGGATTTGGCTTGAAGGTGAAATAAAAAAATCTGGAGTTAGTTTTTATTACTCCAGAACTAGGTTTCGCTTGGAAGTGAAATAATAAAATCTGGAGTTAGTTTTTATTAATGCAGAACTATGCTTTCGCTTGGAGGTGAAATAATAAAATCTGAGGTTAGTTTTTATTAATCCAGAACTAGGTTTTCACTTGGTGGCGAAATAATAAAACATGGAGTTAGTTTTTATATATACAGAACTAGGTTATCGCTTGGAGGCGAAATAATAAAATCTGGAGTTAGTTTTTATTAATCCAAAACTAGGTTTTCGCATGGAGGCGAAATAATAAAATCCGGAGTTAGTTTTTATTTCTCCAGGACTAGGTTTTTACTTGGATGTGAAATAATAAAATCTAAAGTTAGTTTTTATTAATCCAGAAGTAGGTTTTTGCTTCGAGCCGAAATAATAGAATCTGGAGTTAGTTTTTATTAATCCAGAACTAGGTTACGCTTGGAGGCGAAATAATAAAATCTGGAGTTAGTTTTTATTAATCCAGAACTAGGTTTCGCTTGGATGCGAAATAATAAAATCTGGACTTAGTTTTTATTATTGCAGAACTAGGTTTTTGCTTGGAGGCGAAATAATAAAATATGGGGTTAGTTTTTATTAATCCAGAACTAGGTTTTCACTTGGAGGTGAAATAATAAAATCTGGAGTTAGTTTTTATAAATACAGAACTAGGTTATCGCTTGGAGGCGAAATAATAAAATCTGGAGTTAGTTTTTATTAATCCGGAACTAGGTTTTCACTTGGAGGCGAAATAATAAAATTTGGGGTTAGTTTTTATAAATACAGAACTAGGTTATCGCTTAGGGGTGAAATAATAAAATCTGTTGTTAGTTTTTATTAATCCAAAACTAGGTTTTCGCATGGAGGCGAAATAATAAAATCCGGAGTTAGTTTTTATTTATCCAGAACTAGGTTTTTACTTAGATGTGAAATAATAAAATCTAAAGTTAGTTTTTATTAATCCAGAACTAGGTTTTTGCTTGTAGGCGAAATAATAAAATCTAGGGTTAGTTTTTATTAATCCAGAACTAGGTTTTCGCTTGGAGGTGAAATAATAAAATCTGGAGTTAGTTTTTATTAATGCAGAACTTGATTTTCGCTTGGAGGCGAAATAATAAAATCTGGGGTTAGTTTTTATTAATCCAGAACTAGGTTTTCGCTTGGAAGGGAAATAATAAAATCTAGGGTTAGTTTTTATTAAACAAGAACTAGGTTTTCGCTTGGAGGTGAAATAAGAAAATCTGGAGTTAGTTTTTATTAATTCAGAACTAGGTTTCGCTTGGAAGCGAAATAATAAAATTTGGAGTTAGTTTTTATTATTGCAGAACTAGGTTTTCGCTTGGAGGCGAAATAATAAAATATGGGGTTAGTTTTTATTAATCCAGAGCTAGGTTTTCAGTTGGAGGAAAAATAATAAAATATGGAGTTAGTTTTAATGAATACAGAACTAGGTTACGCTTGTAGGCAATTTAATAAAATCTGGAGTTAGTTTTTATTAATCCACAACTAGGTTTTCTCTTGGGGGCGAAATAATTAAATCTAGGGTTAGTTTTTATTAATCCAGAACTAGGATTTGGCTTGAAGGTGAAATAAAAAAATCTGGAGTTAGTTTTTATTACTCCAGAACTAGGTTTCGCTTGGAAGTGAAATAATAAAATCTGGAGTTAGTTTTTATTAATGCAGAACTATGCTTTCGCTTGGAGGTGAAATAATAAAATCTGAGGTTAGTTTTTATTAATCCAGAACTAGGTTTTCACTTGGAGGCGAAATAATAAAACATGGAGTTACTTTTTATATATACAGAACTAGGTTATCGCTTGGAGGCGAAATAATAAAATCTGGAGTTAGTTTTTATTAATCCAAAACTAGGTTTTCGCATGGAGGCGAAATAATAAAATCCGTAGTTAGTTTTTATTTCTCCAGGACTAGGTTTTTACTTGGATGTGAAATAATAAAATCTAAAGTTAGTTTTTATTAATCCAGAAGTAGGTTTTTGCTTCGAGCCGAAATAATAGAATCTGGAGTTAGTTTTTATTAATCCAGAACTAGGTTACGCTTGGAGGCGAAATAATAAAATCTGGAGTTAGTTTTTATTAATCCAGAACTAGGTTTCGCTTGGATGCAAAATAAAAAAATCTGGACTTAGTTTTTATTATTGCAGAACTAGGTTTTTGCTTGGAGGCGAAATAATAAAATATGGGGTTAGTTTTTATTAATCCAGAACTAGGTTTTCACTTGGAGGTGAAATAATAAAATCTGGAGTTAGTTTTTATAAATACAGAACTAGGTTATCGCTTGGAGGCGAAATAATAAAATCTGGAGTTAGTTTTTATTAATCCGGAACTAGGTTTTCACTTGGAGGCGAAATAATAAAATTTGGAGTTAGTTTTTATAAATACAGAACTAGGTTATCGCTTAGGGGTGAAATAATAAAATCTGTTGTTAGTTTTTATTAATCCAAAACTAGGTTTTCGCATGGAGGCGAAATAATAAAATCCGGAGTTAGTTTTTATTTATCCAGAACTAGGTTTTTACTTAGATGTGAAATAATAAAATCTAAAGTTAGTTTTTATTAATCCAGAACTAGGTTTTTGCTTGTAGGCGAAGTAATAAAATCTAGGGTTAGTTTTTATTAATCCAGAACTAGGTTTTCGCTTGGAGGTGAAATAATAAAATCTGGAGTTAGTTTTTATTAATGCAGAACTTGGTTTTCGCTTGGAGGCAAAATAATAAAATCTGGGGTTAGTTTTTATTAATCCAGAACTAGGTTTTCGCTTGGAAGGGAAATAATAAAATCTAGGGTTAGTTTTTATTAAACAAGAACTAGGTTTTCGCTTGGAGGTGAAATAAGAAAATCTTGAGTTAGTTTTTATTAATTCAGAACTAGGTTTCGCTTGGAAGCGAAATAATAAAATTTGGAGTTAGTTTTTATTATTGCAGAACTAGGTTTTCGCTTGGAGGCGAAATAATAAAATATGGGGTTAGTTTTTATTAATCCAGAGCTAGGTTTTCAGTTGGAGGCAAAATAATAAAATATGGAGTTAGTTTTAATGAATACAGAACTAGGTTACGCTTGTAGGCAATTTAATAAAATCTGGAGTTAGTTTTTATTAATCCACAACTAGGTTTTCTCTTGGGGGCGAAATAATTAAATCTAGGGTTAGTTTTTATTAATCCAGAACTAGGATTTGGCTTGAAGGTGAAATAAAAAAATCTGGAGTTAGTTTTTATTACTCCAGAACTAGGTTTCGCTTGGAAGTGAAATAATAAAATCTGGAGTTAGTTTTTATTAATGCAGAACTATGCTTTCGCTTGGAGGTGAAATAATAAAATCTGAGGTTAGTTTTTATTAATCCAGAACTAGGTTTTCACTTGGAGGCGAAATAATAAAACATGGAGTTAGTTTTTATATATACAGAACTAGGTTATTGCTTGGAGGCGAAATAATAAAATCTGGAGTTAGTTTTTATTAATCCAAAACTAGGTTTTCGCATGGAGGCGAAATAATAAAATCCGGAGTTAGTTTTTATTTCTCCAGGACTAGGTTTTTACTTGGATGTGAAATAATAAAATCTTAAGTTAGTTTTTATTAATCCAGAAGTAGGTTTTTGCTTCGAGCCGAAATAATAGAATCTGGAGTTAGTTTTTATTAATCCAGAACTAGGTTATGCTTGGAGGCGAAATAATAAAATCTGGAGTTAGTTTTTATTAATCCAGAACTAGGTTTCGCTTGGATGCGAAATAAAAAAATCTGGACTTAGTTTTTATTATTGCAGAACTAGGTTTTTGCTTGGAGGCGAAATAATAAAATATGGGGTTAGTTTTTATTAATCCAGAACTAGGTTTTCACTTGGAGGTGAAATAATAAAATCTGGAGTTAGTTTTTATAAATACAGAACTAGGTTATCGCTTGGAGGCGAAATAATAAAATCTGGAGTTATTTTTTATTAATCCGGAACTAGGTTTTCACTTGGAGGCGAAATAATAAAATTTGGAGTTAGTTTTTATAAATACAGAACTAGGTTATCGCTTGGGGGTGAGATAATAAAATCTGTTGTTAGTTTTTATTAATCCAAAACTAGGTTTTCGCATGGAGGCGAAATAATAAAATCCGGAGTTAGTTTTTATTTATCCAGAACTAGGTTTTTACTTAGATGGGAAATAATAAAATCTAAAGTTAGTTTTTATTAATCCAGAACTAGGTTTTTGCTTGTAGGCGAAATAATAAAATCTAGGGTTAGTTTTTATTAATCCAGAACTAGGTTTTCGCTTGGAGGTGAAATAATAAAATCTGGAGTTAGTTTTTATTAATGCAGAACTTGGTTTTCGCTTGGAGGCGAAATAATAAAATCTGGGGTTAGTTTTTATTAATCCAGAACTAGGTTTTCGCTTGGAAGGGAAATAATAAAATCTAGGGTTAGTTTTTATTAAACAAGAACTAGGTTTTCGCTTGGAGGTGAAATAAGAAAATCTGGAGTTAGTTTTTATTAATTCAAAACTAGGTTTCGCTTGGAAGCGAAATAATAAAATTTGGAGTTAGTTTTTATTATTGCAGAACTAGGTTTTCGCTTGGAGGCGAAATAATAAAATATGGGGTTAGTTTTTATTAATCCAGAGCTAGGTTTTCAGTTGGAGGCAAAATAATAAAATATGGAGTTAGTTTTAATGAATACAGAACTAGGTTACGCTTGTAGGCAATTTAATAAAATCTGGAGTTAGTTTTTATTAATCCACAACTAGGTTTTCACTTGGGGGCGAAATAATTAAATCTAGGGTTAGTTTTTATTAATCCAGAACTAGGATTTGGCTTGAAGGTGAAATAAAAAAATCTGGAGTTAGTTTTTATTACTCCAGAACTAGGTTTCGCATGGAAGTGAAATAATAAAATCTGGAGTTAGTTTTTATTAATGCAGAACTATGCTTTCACTTGGAGGTGAAATAATAAAATCTGAGGTTAGTTTTTATTAATCCAGAACTAGGTTTTCACTTGGAGGCGAAATAATAAAACATGGAGTTAGTTTTTATATATACAGAACTAGGTTATCGCTTGGAGGCGAAATAATAAAATCTGCAGTTAGTTTTTATTAATCCAAAACTAGGTTTTCGCATGGAGGCGAAATAATAAAATCCGGAGTTAGTTTTTATTTCTCCAGGACTAGGCTTTTACTTGGATGTGAAATAATAAAATCTAAAGTTAGTTTTTATTAATCCAGAAGTAGGTTTTTGCTTCGAGCCGAAATAATAGAATCTGGAGTTAGTTTTTATTAATCCAGAACTAGGTTACGCTTGGAGGCGAAATAATAAAATCTGGAGTTAGTTTTTATTAATGTAGAACTTGGTTTTCACTTGGAGGCGAAATAATAAAATATGGGGTTAGTTTTTATTAATCCAGAATTAGGGTTTCATTTGGAGGTGAAATAATAAAATCTGGAGTTAGTTTTTATAAATACAGAACTAGGTTATCGCTTGGAGGCGAAATAATAAAATCTGGAGTTAGTTTTTATTAATCCGGAACTAGGTTTTCACTTGGAGGCGAAATAATAGAATCTGGAGTTAGTTTTTATTAATCCAGAACTAGGTTACGCTTCGAGGCGAATTAATAAAATCTGGAGTTAGTTTTTATTAATCCAGAACTAGGTTTCGCTTGGATGCGAAATAATAAAATCTGGACTTAGTTTTTATTATTGCAGAACTAGGTTTTTGCTTGGAGGCGAAATAACAAAATATGGGGTTAGTTTTTATTAATCCAGAACTAGGTTTTCACTTGGAGGTGAAATAATAAAATCTGGAGTTAGTTTTTATAAATACAGAACTAGGTTATCGCTTGGAGGCGAAATAATAAAATCTGGAGTTAGTTTTTATTAATCCGGAACTAGGTTTTCACTTGGAGGCGAAATAATAAAATTTGGAGTTAGTTTTTATAAATACAGAACTAGGTTATCGCTTGGGGGTGAGATAATAAAATCTGTTGTTAGTTTTTATTAATCCAAAACTAGGTTTTCGCATGGAGGCGAAATAATAAAATCCGGAGTTAGTTTTTATTTATCCAGAACTAGGTTTTTACTTAGATGGGAAATAATAAAATCTAAAGTTAGTTTTTATTAATCCAGAACTAGGTTTTTGCTTGTAGGCGAAATAATAAAATCTAGGGTTAGTTTTTATTAATCCAGAACTAGGTTTTCGCTTGGAGGTGAAATAATAAAATCTGGAGTTAGTTTTTATTAATGCAGAACTTGGTTTTCGCTTGGAGGCGAAATAATAAAATCTGGGGTTAGTTTTTATTAATCCAGAACTAGGTTTTCGCTTGGAAGGGAAATAATAAAATCTAGGGTTAGTTTTTATTAAACAAGAACTAGGTTTTCGCTTGGAGGTGAAATAAGAAAATCTGGAGTTAGTTTTTATTAATTCAAAACTAGGTTTCGCTTGGAAGCGAAATAATAAAATTTGGAGTTAGTTTTTATTATTGCAGAACTAGGTTTTCGCTTGGAGGCGAAATAATAAAATATGGGGTTAGTTTTTATTAATCCAGAGCTAGGTTTTCAGTTGGAGGCAAAATAATAAAATATGGAGTTAGTTTTAATGAATACAGAACTAGGTTACGCTTGTAGGCAATTTAATAAAATCTGGAGTTAGTTTTTATTAATCCACAACTAGGTTTTCACTTGGGGGCGAAATAATTAAATCTAGGGTTAGTTTTTATTAATCCAGAACTAGGATTTGGCTTGAAGGTGAAATAAAAAAATCTGGAGTTAGTTTTTATTACTCCAGAACTAGGTTTCGCATGGAAGTGAAATAATAAAATCTGGAGTTAGTTTTTATTAATGCAGAACTATGCTTTCGCTTGGAGGTGAAATAATAAAATCTGAGGTTAGTTTTTATTAATCCAGAACTAGGTTTTCACTTGGAGGCGAAATAATAAAACATGGAGTTAGTTTTTATATATACAGAACTAGGTTATCGCTTGGAGGCGAAATAATAAAATCTGCAGTTAGTTTTTATTAATCCAAAACTAGGTTTTCGCATGGAGGCGAAATAATAAAATCCGGAGTTAGTTTTTATTTCTCCAGGACTAGGTTTTTACTTGGATGTGAAATAATAAAATCTAAAGTTAGTTTTTATTAATCCAGAAGTAGGTTTTTGCTTCGAGCCGAAATAATAGAATCTGGAGTTAGTTTTTATTAATCCAGAACTAGGTTACGCTTGGAGGCGAAATAATAAAATCTGGAGTTAGTTTTTATTAATGTAGAACTTGGTTTTCGCTTGGAGGCGAAATAATAAAATATGGGGTTAGTTTTTATTAATCCAGAATTAGGGTTTCATTTGGAGGTGAAATAATAAAATCTGGAGTTAGTTTTTATAAATACAGAACTAGGTTATCGCTTGGAGGCGAAATAATAAAATCTGGAGTTAGTTTTTATTAATCCGGAACTAGGTTTTCACTTGGAGGCGAAATAATAGAATCTGGAGTTAGTTTTTATTAATCCAGAACTAGGTTACGCTTCGAGGCGAAATAATAAAATCTGGAGTTAGTTTTTATTAATCCAGAACTAGGTTTCGCTTGGATGCGAAATAATAAAATCTGGACTTAGTTTTTATTATTGCAGAACTAGGTTTTTGCTTGGAGGCGAAATAACAAAATATGGGGTTAGTTTTTATTAATCCAGAACTAGGTTTTCACTTGGAGGTGAAATAATAAAATCTGGAGTTAGTTTTTATAAATGCAGAACTAGGTTATCGCTTGGAGGCGAAATAATAGAATCTGGAGTTAGTTTTTATTAATCCAGAACTAGGTTACGCTTGGAGGCGAAATAATAAAATCTGGAGTTAGTTTTTCTTAATCCAGAACTAGGTTTCGCTTGGATGCGAAATAATAAAATCTGGACTTAGTTTTTATTATTGCAGAACTAGGTTTTTGCTTGGAGGCGAAATAACAAAATATGGGGTTAGTTTTTATTAATCCAGAACTAGGTTTTCACTTGGAGGTGAAATAATAAAATCTGGAGTTAGTTTTTATAAATACAGAACTAGGTTATCGCTTGGAGGCGAAATAATAAAATCTGGAGTTAGTTTTTATTAATCCGGAACTAGGTTTTCACTTGGAGGCGAAATAATAAAATTTGGAGTTAGTTTTTATAAATACAGAACTAGGTTATCGCTTGGGGGTGAAATAATAAAATCTGTTGTTAGTTTTTATTAATCCAAAACTAGGTTTTCGCATGGAGGCGAAATAATAAAATCCGGAGTTAGTTTTTATTTATCCAGAACTAGGTTTTTACTTAGATGTGAAATAATAAAATCTAAAGTTAGTTTTTATTAATCCAGAACTAGGTTTTTGCTTGTAGGCGAAATAATAAAATCTAGGGTTAGTTTTTATTAATACAGAACTAGGTTTTCGCTTGGAGGTGAAATAATAAAATCTGGAGTTAGTTTTTATTAATGCAGAACTTGGTTTTCGCTTGGAGGCGAAATAATAAAATCTGGGGTTAGTTTTTATTAATCCAGAACTAGGTTTTCGCTTGGAAGGGAAATAATAAAATCTAGGGTTAGTTTTTATTAAACAAGAACTAGGTTTTCGCTTGGAGGTGAAATAAGAAAATCTGGAGTTAGTTTTTATTAATCCGGAACTAGGTTTTCACTTGGAGGCGAAATAATAGAATCTGGAGTTAGTTTTTATTAATCCAGAACTAGGTTACGCTTCGAGGCGAAATAATAAAATCTGGAGTTAGTTTTTATTAATCCAGAACTAGGTTTCGCTTGGATGCGAAATAATAAAATCTGGACTTAGTTTTTATTATTGCAGAACTAGGTTTTTGCTTGGAGGCGAAATAACAAAATATGGGTTTAGTTTTTATTAATCCAGAACTAGGTTTTCACTTGGAGGTGAAATAATAAAATCTGGAGTTAGTTTTTATAAATACAGAACTAGGTTATCGCTTGGAGGCGAAATAATAAAATCTGGAGTTAGTTTTTATTAATCCGGAACTAGGTTTTCACTTGGAGGCGAAATAATAAAATTTGGAGTTAGTTTTTATAAATACAGAACTAGGTTATCGCTTGGGGGTGAGATAATAAAATCTGTTGTTAGTTTTTATAAATCCAAAACTAGGTTTTCGCATGGAGGCGAAATAATAAAATCCGGAGTTAGTTTTTATTTATCCAGAACTAGGTTTTTACTTAGATGGGAAATAATAAAATCTAAAGTTAGTTTTTATTAATCCAGAACTAGGTTTTTGCTTGTAGGCGAAATAATAAAATCTAGGGTTAGTTTTTATTAATCCAGAACTAGGTTTTCGCTTGGAGGTGAAATAATAAAATCTGGAGTTAGTTTTTATTAATGCAGAACTTGGTTTTCGCTTGGAGGCGAAATAATAAAATCTGGGGTTAGTTTTTATTAATCCAGAACTAGGTTTTCGCTTGGAAGGGAAATAATAAAATCTAGGGTTAGTTTTTATTAAACAAGAACTAGGTTTTCGCTTGGAGGTGAAATAAGAAAATCTGGAGTTAGTTTTTATTAATTCAAAACTAGGTTTCGCTTGGAAGCGAAATAATAAAATTTGGAGTTAGTTTTTATTATTGCAGAACTAGGTTTTCGCTTGGAGGCGAAATAATAAAATATGGGGTTAGTTTTTATTAATCCAGAGCTAGGTTTTCAGTTGGAGGCAAAATAATAAAATATGGAGTTAGTTTTAATGAATACAGAACTAGGTTACGCTTGTAGGCAATTTAATAAAATCTGGAGTTAGTTTTTATTAATCCACAACTAGGTTTTCACTTGGGGGCGAAATAATTAAATCTAGGGTTAGTTTTTATTAATCCAGAACTAGGATTTGGCTTGAAGGTGAAATAAAAAAATCTGGAGTTAGTTTTTATTACTCCAGAACTAGGTTTCGCATGGAAGTGAAATAATAAAATCTGGAGTTAGTTTTTATTAATGCAGAACTATGCTTTCGCTTGGAGGTGAAATAATAAAATCTGAGGTTAGTTTTTATTAATCCAGAACTAGGTTTTCACTTGGAGGCGAAATAATAAAACATGGAGTTAGTTTTTATATATACAGAACTAGGTTATCGCTTGGAGGCGAAATAATAAAATCTGCAGTTAGTTTTTATTAATCCAAAACTAGGTTTTCGCATGGAGGCGAAATAATAAAATCCGGAGTTAGTTTTTATTTCTCCAGGACTAGGTTTTTACTTGGATGTGAAATAATAAAATCTAAAGTTAGTTTTTATTAATCCAGAAGTAGGTTTTTGCTTCGAGCCGAAATAATAGAATCTGGAGTTAGTTTTTATTAATCCAGAACTAGGTTACGCTTGGAGGCGAAATAATAAAATCTGGAGTTAGTTTTTATTAATGTAGAACTTGGTTTTCGCTTGGAGGCGAAATAATAAAATATGGGGTTAGTTTTTATTAATCCAGAATTAGGGTTTCATTTGGAGGTGAAATAATAAAATCTGGAGTTAGTTTTTATAAATACAGAACTAGGTTATCGCTTGGAGGCGAAATAATAAAATCTGGAGTTAGTTTTTATTAATCCGGAACTAGGTTTTCACTTGGAGGCGAAATAATAGAATCTGGAGTTAGTTTTTATTAATCCAGAACTAGGTTACGCTTCGAGGCGAAATAATAAAATCTGGAGTTAGTTTTTATTAATCCAGAACTAGGTTTCGCTTGGATGCGAAATAATAAAATCTGGACTTAGTTTTTATTATTGCAGAACTAGGTTTTTGCTTGGAGGCGAAATAACAAAATATGGGGTTAGTTTTTATTAATCCAGAACTAGGTTTTCACTTGGAGGTGAAATAATAAAATCTGGAGTTAGTTTTTATAAATGCAGAACTAGGTTATCGCTTGGAGGCGAAATAATAGAATCTGGAGTTAGTTTTTATTAATCCAGAACTAGGTTACGCTTGGAGGCGAAATAATAAAATCTGGAGTTAGTTTTTCTTAATCCAGAACTAGGTTTCGCTTGGATGCGAAATAATAAAATCTGGACTTAGTTTTTATTATTGCAGAACTAGGTTTTTGCTTGGAGGCGAAATAACAAAATATGGGGTTAGTTTTTATTAATCCAGAACTAGGTTTTCACTTGGAGGTGAAATAATAAAATCTGGAGTTAGTTTTTATAAATACAGAACTAGGTTATCGCTTGGAGGCGAAATAATAAAATCTGGAGTTAGTTTTTATTAATCCGGAACTAGGTTTTCACTTGGAGGCGAAATAATAAAATTTGGAGTTAGTTTTTATAAATACAGAACTAGGTTATCGCTTGGGGGTGAAATAATAAAATCTGTTGTTAGTTTTTATTAATCCAAAACTAGGTTTTCGCATGGAGGCGAAATAATAAAATCCGGAGTTAGTTTTTATTTATCCAGAACTAGGTTTTTACTTAGATGTGAAATAATAAAATCTAAAGTTAGTTTTTATTAATCCAGAACTAGGTTTTTGCTTGTAGGCGAAATAATAAAATCTAGGGTTAGTTTTTATTAATACAGAACTAGGTTTTCGCTTGGAGGTGAAATAATAAAATCTGGAGTTAGTTTTTATTAATGCAGAACTTGGTTTTCGCTTGGAGGCGAAATAATAAAATCTGGGGTTAGTTTTTATTAATCCAGAACTAGGTTTTCGCTTGGAAGGGAAATAATAAAATCTAGGGTTAGTTTTTATTAAACAAGAACTAGGTTTTCGCTTGGAGGTGAAATAAGAAAATCTGGAGTTAGTTTTTATTAATCCGGAACTAGGTTTTCACTTGGAGGCGAAATAATAGAATCTGGAGTTAGTTTTTATTAATCCAGAACTAGGTTACGCTTCGAGGCGAAATAATAAAATCTGGAGTTAGTTTTTATTAATCCAGAACTAGGTTTCGCTTGGATGCGAAATAATAAAATCTGGACTTAGTTTTTATTATTGCAGAACTAGGTTTTTGCTTGGAGGCGAAATAACAAAATATGGGTTTAGTTTTTATTAATCCAGAACTAGGTTTTCACTTGGAGGTGAAATAATAAAATCTGGAGTTAGTTTTTATAAATACAGAACTAGGTTATCGCTTGGAGGCGAAATAATAAAATCTGGAGTTAGTTTTTATTAATCCGGAACTAGGTTTTCACTTGGAGGCGAAATAATAAAATTTGGAGTTAGTTTTTATAAATACAGAACTAGGTTATCGCTTGGGGGTGAGATAATAAAATCTGTTGTTAGTTTTTATTAATCCAAAACTAGGTTTTCGCATGGAGGCGAAATAATAAAATCCGGAGTTAGTTTTTATTTATCCAGAACTAGGTTTTTACTTAGATGGGAAATAATAAAATCTAAAGTTAGTTTTTATTAATCCAGAACTAGGTTTTTGCTTGTAGGCGAAATAATAAAATCTAGGGTTAGTTTTTATTAATCCAGAACTAGGTTTTCGCTTGGAGGTGAAATAATAAAATCTGGAGTTAGTTTTTATTAATGCAGAACTTGGTTTTCGCTTGGAGGCGAAATAATAAAATCTGGGGTTAGTTTTTATTAATCCAGAACTAGGTTTTCGCTTGGAAGGGAAATAATAAAATCTAGGGTTAGTTTTTATTAAACAAGAACTAGGTTTTCGCTTGGAGGTGAAATAAGAAAATCTGGAGTTAGTTTTTATTAATTCAAAACTAGGTTTCGCTTGGAAGCGAAATAATAAAATTTGGAGTTAGTTTTTATTATTGCAGAACTAGGTTTTCGCTTGGAGGCGAAATAATAAAATATGGGGTTAGTTTTTATTAATCCAGAGCTAGGTTTTCAGTTGGAGGCAAAATAATAAAATATGGAGTTAGTTTTAATGAATACAGAACTAGGTTACGCTTCTAGGCAATTTAATAAAATCTGGAGTTAGTTTTTATTAATCCACAACTAGGTTTTCACTTGGGGGCGAAATAATTAAATCTAGGGTTAGTTTTTATTAATCCAGAACTAGGATTTGGCTTGAAGGTGAAATAAAAAAATCTGGAGTTAGTTTTTATTACTCCAGAACTAGGTTTCGCATGGAAGTGAAATAATAAAATCTGGAGTTAGTTTTTATTAATGCAGAACTATGCTTTCGCTTGGAGGTGAAATAATAAAATCTGAGGTTAGTTTTTATTAATCCAGAACTAGGTTTTCACTTGGAGGCGAAATAATAAAACATGGAGTTAGTTTTTATATATACAGAACTAGGTTATCGCTTGGAGGCGAAATAATAAAATCTGCAGTTTGTTTTTATTAATCCAAAACAAGGTTTTCGCATGGAGGCGAAATAATAAAATCCGGAGTTAGTTTTTATTTCTCCAGGACTAGGTTTTTACTTGGATGTGAAATAATAAAATCTAAAGTTAGTTTTTATTAATCCAGAAGTAGGTTTTTGCTTCGAACCGAAATAATAGAATCTGGAGTTAGTTTTTATTAATCCAGAACTAGGTTACGCTTGGAGGCGAAATAATAAAATCTGGAGTTAGTTTTTATTAATGTAGAACTTGGTTTTCGCTTGGAGGCGAAATAATAAAATATGGGGTTAGTTTTTATTAATCCAGAATTAGGGTTTCATTTGGAGGTGAAATAATAAAATCTGCAGTTAGTTTTTATAAATACAGAACTAGGTTATCGCTTGGAGGCGAAATAATAAAATCTGGAGTTATTTTTTATAAATACAGAACTAGGTTATCGCTTGGACGCGAAATAATAAAATCTGGAGTTAGTTTTTATTAGTTTTTTCATTGAGGCGAAATAATAAAATCCGGAGTTATTTTTTATAAATATGGGGTTAGTTTTTATTAATCCAGAACTAGGTTTTCACTTGGAGGTGAAATAATAAAATCTGGAGTTAGTTTTTATAAATGCAGAACTAGGTTATCGCTTGGAGGCGAAATAATAAAACATGGAGTTACTTTTTATATATACAGAACTAGGTTATCGCTTGGAGGCGAAATAATAAAATCTGGAGTTAGTTTTTATTAATCCAAAACTAGGTTTTCGCATGGAGGCGAAATAATAAAATTCGGAGTTAGTTTTTATTTCTCCAGGACTAGGTTTTTACTTGGATGTGAAATGATAAAATCTAAAGTTAGTTTTTATTAATCCAGAATTAGGTTTTTGTTTCGAGCCGAAATAATAGAATCTGGAGTTAGTTTTTATTAATCCAGAACTAGGTTATGCTTGGAGGCAAAATAATAAAATCTGGAGTTAGTTTTTATTAATCCAGAACTAGGTTTCGCTTGGATGCGAAATAATAAAATCTGGACTTAGTTTTTATTATTGCAGAACTAGGTTTTCGCTTGGAGGCGAAATAATAAAATATGGGGTTAGTTTTTATTAATCCAGAACTAGGTTTTCACTTGGAGGTGAAATAATAAAATCTGGAGTTAGTTTTTATAAATACAGAACTAGGTTATCGCTTGGAGGCGAAATAATAAAATCTGGAGTTAGTTTTTATTAATCCGGAACTAGGTTTTCACTTGGAGGTGAAATAATAAAATTTGGAGTTAGTTTTTATAAATACAGAACTAGGTTATCGCTTGGAGGTGAAATAATAAAATCTGTTGTTAGTTTTTATTAATCCAAAACTAGGTTTTCGCATGGAGGCGAAATAATAAAATCCGGAGTTAGTTTTTATTTATCCAGAACTAGGTTTTTACTTAGATGTGAAATAATAAAATCTAAAGTTAGTTTTTATTAATCCAGAACTTGGTTTTTGCTTGTAGGCGAAATAATAAAATATAGGGTTAGTTTTTATTAATCCAGAACTAGGTTTTCGCTTGGAGGTGAAATAATAAAATCTGGAGTTAGTTTTTATTAATGCAGAACTTGGTTTTCGCTTGGAGGCAAAATAATAAAATCTGGGGTTAGTTTTTATTAATCCAGAACTAGGTTTTCGCTTGGAAGGGAAATAATAAAATCTAGGGTTAGTTTTTATTAAACAAGAACTAGGATTTCGCTTGGAGGTGAAATAAGAAAATCTGGAGTTAGTTTTTATTAATTCAAAACTAGGTTTCGCTTGGAAGGGAAATAATAAAATTTGGAGTTAGTTTTTATTATTGCAGAACTAGGTTTTCGCTTGGAGGCGAAATAATAAAATATGGGGTTAGTTTTTATTAATCCAGGGCTAGGTTTTCAGTTGGAGGCAAAATAATAAAATATGGAGTTAGTTTTAATGAATACAGAACTAGGTTACGCTTGTAGGCAATTTAATAAAATCTGGAGTTAGTTTTTATTAATCCACAACTAGGTTTTCTCTTGAGGGCGAAATAATTAAATCTAGGGTTAGTTTTTATTAATCCAGAACTAGGATTTGGCTTGAAGGTGAAATAAAAAAATCTGGAGTTAGTTTTTATTACTCCAGAACTAGGTTTTGCTTGGAAGTGAAATAATAAAATCTGGAGTTAGTTTTTATTAATGCAGAACTATGCTTTCGCTTGGAGGTGAAATAATAAAATCTGAGGTTAGTTTTTATTAATCCAGAACTACGTTTTCACTTGGAGGCGAAATAATAAAACATGGAGTTAGTTTTTATATATACAGAACTAGGTTATCGCTTGGAGGCGAAATAATAAAATCTGGAGTTAGTTTTTATTAATCAAAAACTTGGTTTTCGCATGGAGGCGAAATAATAAAATCCGGAGTTAGTTTTTATTTCTCAAGAACTAGGTTTTTACTTGGATGTGAAATAATAAAATCTAAAGATAGTTTTTATTAATCCACAACTAGGTTTTTGCTTGGAGCCGAAATAATAAAATTTGGAGTTAGTTTTTATTAATCCAGAACTAGGTTACGCTTGGAGGCGATATAATAAAATATGGAGTTAGTTTTAATAATGAAGAACTTGGTTTTCGCTTGGAGGCGAAATAATAAAATCTGGGGTTAGTTTTTATTAATCCAGAACTAGGTTTTCGCTTGGAGGTGAAATAATAAAATCTAGGGTTAGTTTTTATTAATCCAGAACTAGGATTTGGCTTGAAGGTGAAATAAAAAAATCTGGAGTTAGTTTTTATTAATCCAGAACTAGGTTTCGCTTGGAAGCGAAATAATAAAATCTGGAGTTAGTCTTTATTAATGCAGAACTATGTTTTCGCTTGGAGGCGAAATAATAAAATCTGGGGTTAGTTTTTATTAATCCAGAACTAGGTTTTCACTTGGAGGCGAAATAATAAAACATGGAGTTACTTTTTGTATATACAGAACTAGGTTATCGCTTGGAGGCGAAATAATAAAATCTGGAGTTAGTTTTTATTAATCCAAAACTAGGTTTTCGCATGGAGGCGAAATAATAAAATTCGGAGTTAGTTTTTATTTCTCCAGGACTAGGTTTTTACTTGGATGTGAAATGATAAAATCTAAAGTTAGTTTTTATTAATCCAGAATTAGGTTTTTGTTTCGAGCCGAAATAATAGAATCTGGAGTTAGTTTTTATTAATCCAGAACTAGGTTATGCTTGGAGGCAAAATAATAAAATCTGGAGTTAGTTTTTATTAATCCAGAACTAGGTTTCGCTTGGATGCGAAATAATAAAATCTGGACTTAGTTTTTATTATTGCAGAACTAGGTTTTCGCTTGGAGGCGAAATAATAAAATATGGGGTTAGTTTTTATTAATCCAGAACTAGGTTTTCACTTGGAGGTGAAATAATAAAATCTGGAGTTAGTTTTTATAAATACAGAACTAGGTTATCGCTTGGAGGCGAAATAATAAAATCTGGAGTTAGTTTTTATTAATCCGGAACTAGGTTTTCACTTGGAGGTGAAATAATAAAATTTGGAGTTAGTTTTTATAAATACAGAACTAGGTTATCGCTTGGAGGTGAAATAATAAAATCTGTTGTTAGTTTTTATTAATCCAAAACTAGGTTTTCGCATGGAGGCGAAATAATAAAATCCGGAGTTAGTTTTTATTTATCCAGAACTAGGTTTTTACTTAGATGTGAAATAATAAAATCTAAAGTTAGTTTTTATTAATCCAGAACTTGGTTTTTGCTTGTAGGCGAAATAATAAAATATAGGGTTAGTTTTTATTTATCCAGAACTAGGTTTTCGCTTGGAGGTGAAATAATAAAATCTGGAGTTAGTTTTTATTAATGCAGAACTTGGTTTTCGCTTGGAGGCAAAATAATAAAATCTGGGGTTAGTTTTTATTAATCCAGAACTAGGTTTTCGCTTGGAAGGGAAATAATAAAATCTAGGGTTAGTTTTTATTAAACAAGAACTAGGATTTCGCTTGGAGGTGAAATAAGAAAATCTGGAGTTAGTTTTTATTAATTCAAAACTAGGTTTCGCTTGGAAGGGAAATAATAAAATTTGGAGTTAGTTTTTATTATTGCAGAACTAGGTTTTCGCTTGGAGGCGAAATAACAAAATATGGGGTTAGTTTTTATTAATCCAGGGCTAGGTTTTCAGTTGGAGGCAAAATAATAAAATATGGAGTTAGTTTTAATGAATACAGAACTAGGTTACGCTTGTAGGCAATTTAATAAAATCTGGAGTTAGTTTTTATTAATCCACAACTAGGTTTTCTCTTGAGGGCGAAATAATTAAATCTAGGGTTAGTTTTTATTAATCCAGAACTAGGATTTGGCTTGAAGGTGAAATAAAAAAATCTGGAGTTAGTTTTTATTACTCCAGAACTAGGTTTTGCTTGGAAGTGAAATAATAAAATCTGGAGTTAGTTTTTATTAATGCAGAACTATGCTTTCGCTTGGAGGTGAAATAATAAAATCTGAGGTTAGTTTTTATTAATCCAGAACTAGGTTTTCACTTGGAGGCGAAATAATAAAACATGGAGTTAGTTTTTATATATACAGAACTAGGTTATCGCTTGGAGGCGAAATAATAAAATCTGGAGTTAGTTTTTATTAATCCAAAACTAGGTTTTCGCATGGAGGCGAAATAATAAAATCCGGAGTTAGTTTTTATTTCTCCAGGACTAGGTTTTTACTTGGATCTGAAATAATAAAATCTAAAGTTAGTTTTTATTAATCCAGAATTAGGTTTTTGCTTCGAGCCGAAATAATAGAATCTGGAGTTAGTTTTTATTAATCCAGAACTAGGTTACGCTTGGAGGCGAAATAATAAAATCTGGAGTTAGTTTTTATTAATCCAGAACTAGGTTTCGCTTGGATGCGAAATAATAAAATCTGGACTTAGTTTTTATTATTGCAGAATTAGGTTTTCGCTTGGAGGCGAAATAATAAAATATGGGGTTCGTTTTTATTAATCCAGAACTAGGTTTTTACTTGGAGGTGAAATAATAAAATCTGGAGTTATTTTTTATAAATACAGAACTAGGTTATCGCTTGGACGCGAAATAATAAAATCTGGAGTTAGTTTTTATTAGTTTTCTCATTGAGGCGAAATAATAAAATCTAAAGTTAGTTTTTATTAATCCAGAACTAGGTTTTTGCTTGAATGTGAAATAATAAAATCTAAAGATAGTTTTTATTAATCCAGAACTAGGTTTTTGCTTAGAGCCGAAATAATAAAATCTGGAGTTAGTTTTTTGTTAATCCAGAACTAGGTTACGCTTGGAGGTGATATAATAAAATCTGGAGATAGTTTTTATTAATGCAGAACTTGGTTTTCGCTTGGAGGCGAAATAATAAAATCTGGGGTTAGTTTTTATTAATCCAGAACTAGGTTTTCACTAGGAGGCCAAATAATAAAATATGGAGTTAGTTTTTGCAAATACAGAACTAGGTTATCGCTTGGAGGCGAAATAATAAAATCTGGAGTTAGTTTTTATTAATCCAAAACTTGGTTTTCGCATGGAGGCGAAATAATAAAATCCGGAGTTAGTTTTTATTTCTCAAGAACTAGGTTTTTACTTGGATGTGAAATAATAAAATCTAAAGATAGTTTTTATTAATCCACAACTAGGTTTTTGCTTGGAGCCGAAATAATAAAATCTAGAGTTAGTTTTTATTAATCCAGAACTAGGTTAAGCTTGGAGGCGATATAATAAAATCTGGAGTTAGTTTTAATAATGCAGAACTTGGTTTTCGCTTGGAGGCGAAATAATAAAATCTGGGGTTAGTTTTTATTAATCCAGAACTAGGTTTTCGCTTGGAGGTGAAATAATAAAATCTAGGGTTAGTTTTTATTAATCCAGAACTAGGATTTGGCTTGAAGGTGAAATAAAAGAATCTGGAGTTAGTTTTTATTAATCCAGAACTAGGTTTCGCTTGGAAGCGAAATAATAAAATCTGGAGTTAGTCTTTATTAATGCAGAACTATGTTTTCGCTTGGAGGTGAAATAATAAAATCTGGGGTTAGTTTTTATTAATCCAGAACTAGGTTTTCACTTGGAGGCGAAATAATAAAACATGGAGTTACTTTTTATATATACAGAACTAGGTTATCGCTTGGAGGCGAAATAATAAAATCTGGAGTTAGTTTTTATTAATCCAAAACTAGGTTTTCGCATGGAGGCGAAATAATAAAATCCGGAGTTAGTTTTTATTTCTCCAGGACTAGGTTTTTACTTGGATGTGAAATGATAAAATCTAAAGTTAGTTTTTATTAATCCAGAATTAGGTTTTTGTTTCGAGCCGAAATAATAGAATCTGGAGTTAGTTTTTATTAATCCAGAACTAGGTTATGCTTGGAGGCGAAATAATAAAATCTGGAGTTAGTTTTTATTAATCCAGAACTAGGTTTCGCTTGGATGCGAAATAATAAAATCTGGAGTTAGTTTTTATAAATACAGGACAAGGTTATCGCTTGGAGGCGAAATAATAAAATATGGGGTTTGTTTTTATTAATCCAGAACTAGGTTTTTACTTGGAGGTGAAATAATAAAATCTGGAGTTATTTTTTATAAATACAGAACTAGGTTATCGCTTGGACGTGAAGTAATAAAATCTGGAGTTAGTTTTTATTAGTTTTCTCATTGAGGCGAAATAATAAAATCTAAAGTTACTTTTTTTAATCCAGAACTAGGTTTTTGCTTGAATGTGAAATAATAAAATCTAAAGATAGTTTTTATTAATCCAGAACTAGGTTTTTGCTTAGAGCCGAAATAATAAAATCTGGAGTTAGTTTTTTGTTAATCCAGAACTAGGTTACGCTTGGAGGCGATATAATAAAATCTGGAGTTAGTTTTTATTAATGCAGAACTTGGTTTTCGCTTGGAGGCGAAATAATAAAATCTGGGGTTAGTTTTTATTAATCCAGAACTAGGTTTTCACTAGGAGGCCAAATAATAAAATATGGAGTTAGTTTTTACAAATACAGAACTAGGTTATCGCTTGGAGGCGAAATAATAAAATCAGGAGTTAGTTTTTATTAATCCAAAACTTGGTTTTCGCATGGAGGCAAAATAATAAAATCCGGAGTTTGTTTTTATTTCTCAAGAACTAGGTTTTTACTTGGATGTGAAATAATAAAATCTAAAGATAGTTTTTATTAATCCACAACTAGGTTTTTGCTTGGAGCCGAAATAATAAAATCTAGAGTTAGTTTTTATTAATCCAGAACTAGGTTAAGCTTGGAGGCGATATAATAAAATCTGGAGTTAGTTTTAATAATGCAGAACTTGGTTTTCGCTTGGAGGCGAAATAATAAAATCTGGGGTTAGTTTTTATTAATCCAGAACTAGGTTTTCGCTTGGAGGCGAAATAATAAAATCTAGGGTTAGTTTTTATTAATCCAGAACTAGGATTTGGCTTGAAGGTGAAATAAAAAAATCTGGAGTTAGTTTTTATTAATCCAGAACTAGGTTTCGCTTGGAAGCGAAATAATAAAATCTGGAGTTAGTCTTTATTAATGCAGAACTATGTTTTCGCTTGGAGGTGAAATAATAAAATCTGGGGTTAGTTTTTATTAATCCAGAACTAGGTTTTCACTTGGAGGCGAAATAATAAAACATGGAGTTACTTTTTATATATACAGAACTAGGTTATCGCTTGGAGGCGAAATAATAAAATCTGGAGTTAGTTTTTATTAATCCAAAACTAGGTTTTCGCATGGAGGCGAAATAATAAAATCCGGAGTTAGTTTTTATTTCTCCAGGACTAGGTTTTTACTTGGATGTGAAATGATAAAATCTAAAGTTAGTTTTTATTAATCCAGAATTAGGTTTTTGTTTCGAGCCGAAATAATAGAATCTGGAGTTAGTTTTTATTAATCCAGAACTAGGTTATGCTTGGAGGCGAAATAATAAAATCTGGAGTTAGTTTTTATTAATCCAGAACTAGGTTTCGCTTGGATGCGAAATAATAAAATCTGGACTTAGTTTTTATTATTGCAGAACTAGGTTTTCGCTTGGAGGCGAAATAATAAAATATGGGGTTAGTTTTTATTAATCCAGAACTAGGTTTTCACTTGGAGGTGAAATAATAAAATCTGGAGTTAGTTTTTATAAATACAGAACTAGGTTATCGCTTGGAGGCGAAATAATAAAATCTGGAGTTAGTTTTTATTAATCCGGAACTAGGTTTTCACTTGGAGGCGAAATAATAAAATTTGGAGTTAGTTTTTATAAATACAGAACTAGGTTATCGCTTGGAGGTGAAATAATAAAATCTGTTGTTAGTTTTTATTAATCCAAAACTAGGTTTTCGCATGGAGGCGAAATAATAAAATCCGGAGTTAGTTTTTATTTATCCAGAACTAGGTTATCGCTTGGGGGTGAAATAATAAAATCTGTTGTTAGTTTTTATTAATCCAAAACTAGGTTTCCGCATGGTGGCGAAATAATAAAATCCGGAGTTAGTTTTTATTTATCCAAACACTTATCTTCTTCTTAACTCTCTATCAGCTCTTACACTTTGATCATAAATCCTTTGCAGCAAATCATCTATGACTTCCGTTCTTTCCCAACACCTAAGCTTCACAGTTCTCATTACATCCAATATTCCAGCTCTCAATGGATATTCTTTCTCAACCAGCATAAAGACGTCAACTCCATCTTGAGTAGAAACATGATGCACAGAACTTGAATCATAGAATTTCCACAAGGTTCTTTGATCATGAGCTTCAAATCTCCAATATCTATCACTTGGATCAGGTTCATATAATCTTCTGAAGTGAACCCATAGTTCCTTAGCTTTGACATCAACAAGTTCTTCCTTCTTAAACTGATCTTGAACAATTTTCCACAAAGTATCCAAATCTTCTCTATCACAAGATCTAACAATATCTTCAAAATCTCTACAAATACTTGTGACACTTCCAGTTCTGATGATCTTCCAAGATACACCAAAACTATCAGAAAAGATTTCCCAACCAACTACTGGATATTTTGCTTGTAGAGGTTCAAGGTTAAGCACATCAGTTTCTATGAACAACATGTTTGTAACTTGCTCTTCAGTCAACTTGCTAGGACCTTCTTCTTCATGAGATGATTTCTGAGTCTTCAACTTCTTTGCTTCTTTTGATTCAAGACTCACTCCAGTCCTTTTTGTCTTCATAGATAATGGTTCTTGATTCATTGGAATGAATTTACTATCTTGTCTTTTGAGTCTGTAGTAAATACCTTCAACCTGATCATGTGACATTCCTTTGAATTGACTCGTCTTCATATTACCAACATGACAACAAAAAATCTTCATCTCAGAGATAATCTGTGCCTTTGTAAGTTTCCTTGGCTTCTTTTGACCTTTTCTAGCATCTCCAATGATTTGATCAAGAGCCTGCTGATTTTTCATTAGAATGAAGTCTTTAAGTTGAGCAGACCTTTGTTCTTCATCCAGGGTTGTATTTGCAATCAATTCAATTGCCTTCTTCCTAATTATTTGATCATTGTTAATCAAATAATCAATTTCTTCTTCTGTAGGCACATAGGTAAATTCTAGAGGTTTCTCATACATAACAGTTGGTGAGACCCTTGAAATAGGTTCCGCTATAACAGCTTCGAGTTTATCCAACCTTGTTGCTTCCATGAAACTAGCAACTTCATCTTCCTTAATCTTTTTATTTCTTTCATACTCTTCAGCTTGTTGTTGTTCTGCTAACCTATGATCAAAGTCAATCTGAGCTTGTTCAAACTTAGAAATCTTTCTTGTCACCTGATCTGAAGCAATTTCAATAGCCTTTCCTTTAACTAATCTTCTTCTGACAACTTCTTCCTCTGCAGTGGTAATATCTTGACTAGCAGTGGGAACATTTTCACTTGCAGTGGTAAGTTGTTGAGCAGTGGGAACTTGTTCTGCTTCAGTGGAAATTGGTTGAGCGGTTCCAACTAAATCATCAAAATTAAAACCTGCATCAGCATCCATATCTTCAAAATCCAATTTCCTCCCCTCAGTATCCAATTTCCTCCCCTCAGTCTCAGCATCATCATCTTTTACTTGATCATCATCAGAATCAGGAAGCTCAACAAACTCTTTATCAAAATTTTTACTCCTCCCCTTAAGCTCTGCATCAATATTCCTCCCCTGTTTGGAAGAATCTCCCAAATCTTTACTAGAACTTGCAGAAAACTCATCCGAATGTGAAGATGATGATAATACAACCTGAGATCTTTTCTTCTTGAGATTCTCAACTTCATACTGCAATCTTTGAATCTCATCCTTTAATGTCTTCAGCTCTATGGCATGTTGTTCTTTAGTCTGTGCCAGATCTTTCTCCAGAGCTTGAACCTGCTTGACTAATTTTGTACAAATATCCATCAATTCAATATGTGACACACTGCCTTCATCACTTCCAGCTGTGTAACCTGCTGGGAGAGGTGAATCATGAGGCATTGATTCAGACTCTTCCCTAGTTGGACTAGGATGCAGCCTTGAACCACCACTGCTTGTGCCTAAACCAAAGGGCTCAGCAACATGCAATGTTGAGATGAAAGAAGTTGGCTGTTTAGACCTTCTCTCATAAGTGTGAGTGACAGCAGGGGTATGTTGAATTTGTGGAACAACAATAGTGGGTGTGTTTTGAGATACAACTGGGATTGAAGCATCCTCACCCTGTATTTGAGAAATTTTAGCAAGCATTTGAGGTAAAAGTGGATGAACCTGCCCATTCCAAAGTTCTGAAGCCTTATTCATATTTTGAAAAACTTTTGGCTTAAGAGTGGAAGGTTCATAAATTCTGTTGTGAGGGTGCAGTTGAAACTCATTTAACACTGCTTGCACAAACCTGGGATACATCAAAAATTTATATGTACTCTTTACATTGCCTTTCATATTATTAAAAATAAACTTTGACCAATTGAAAGTCCTATCTGTTGCCAAACAAACCAAAGGATAAGCCATGGTTGATGCAAATTGTTCATAAGATGTTTTCTTAGGACTTAGGCAATGTAGAAGAGTATGTATCAAAAATCTCCAATGGGGACAAAAACATCCTTTTCTAAAAGTGACTTTTTGATCTGATGTATCATACCCCATTAAAGCAATAGTTTTAAAAATTTCTAAATTAGGTAATGTGATGATACCATTGAAATCATCCAAGTGGAGTATTCTCCTCAAGGATGACTCAGTAACATCAATAGTTACCCCATCAACTGTGGCTCTTAAAGCATCTACAGATTCTTGTGTGTCTCCCTGTTCAAGAGTTATGGACTCCACAGTGTTCCAGAACTGTTTGATATGAGAGACATAGATTGTGGGATTAAGAGTTAAGGAATACCATATGTGAGTTGTATTTAGAAAATCCACAATCTGATGAAAAACAGGGCCACTCTTCTCATTCGACTTTTGTAAGTAGGCCACCTGGTTGTGCTCCTCAACAAACTTTAGAATCGCCATAATATTTGTGAAAGAGAGAATGAAAGTGTTAGTAATCAAGATAAAAATCAAGCCGTATGATAATGAATTTATACTAATAGGGTTTGAGGAGGTTGCGCAATGTGAATTATCTTTAGAAAGAATTATCTTTGGAAAAAGAATAATTTATAATAAGTAAGAAGATAATTCACAAAAAAAATTTACCCTATTAATAAGGAAAGACGGTTATTTTACAACGGCTAGTAAAAAATTAGATTACTGACACAACAGTTGTAACGGCTAGTCATCAGTGGAAAAAATTACTCTTGCAGTGGTAACTGATGAACTAGCAGTGGTAAAATTTTCACAAAAATATCAAAGAGCAGTGATTAATAAAACATGAAATTTAGCTGCTCTTATCATAGTTTTTTTAGCAAACTACCAGCTATCAACGGATTTGATATGTCTTTACCATTAGCCGTTTGCTATGGACTAGCCAACTCTTGATTACATGGATGTATGGTGAGTTGATAACCTAGTTTTTGGTAAACTATCAACCATAAACGGATTTGATTAGTCTTTACCAGTAGCCGTTTGCTCTGGACTAGTTGATTCTTATGTTGATTAGACATGGTGAATCAATAACCATTTGTTGTGTGTCTATGATACACACCTTATTACTCCAATGACTCCAATAATATGAGTTGAATGCAAGAACTTAAATTAACCCATAAAACTTAACTTAAAGTAACTTTTTAACCAAGTTACTATTCACAAAAATATCTTCCAAAAGTCAACCCGATAATTACCAAATTTACTCCTCCAACCTACCAAAACAAGTAGGAGTAAATATCCTTCATTAATTAGAATTCGACCTTGACTTTGCATATAAAAGGGGGTTAACATCTTTTATCTTTCATCAACAATATCCTTCAAGAAACATAATCCCATACAGCATCATGAGTTGGTTTCCACTTATCTATATCTCCTCTGATGATTCTTCTGATGAGGAAATCAGCAACTACTCAGATTCTGAAGAACTGTCTTCTGGATGGAGTGGATATTTTCCACCAAAGTCTGCAACTGCCTCATCTTCAAGCATGAAGCCAAATAAGAAGATATCAGTTGATCCTGCTCCATCTCTTGAGTTTTATTCTAGCTCTTCATCAGATGATGACAATGACCCAACTTTTGATCTTTCCAAGGAACTCCCAAAGGCTCTTACCACAGCATTGACATCTGCAATAAACAACATAAAGTGGCCAGCTGTAGACAAGCCTACTCAAGCACCAAAGCCTCCCAAGCAAGTTCTAGGACTTGCTTGTCCAAGGAAACAACTCTCTTTTGATGACAAGAGAAAGAAAATTTCCAAAGGCAAGCATCAGTATGAGGGAAAAGGAAAGAAACCTATGGAGTAGGGATTAGGTTGTAGGTTCATGTCAGATGTGATGGTTTTCTTGTTTAGGTGATAGTATTTCCATGATGGTTGTGATGTACTCTTGCTTAATAATCAATAAAAGTACTCTACTGATCTTACTATTATCACCAATCCTTTCCACTGTTGTATGTTAATTACCACTGTGTACTTGATAACTCTGCATACAAGTTAGTAGAAAACCATACATACAATACAAACAATATTAGTACCTAAAAAGTATCCTGCAACACTGAAAAGTATTTAGACATCAAAAGTTTATGGATTTAGCATTCCAATACCTGTTACCAAGTATTGAAACCTACCCACATCAAGCCCTTTTGTTAATAAATCAGCATAATTGTCATCAGTATGAATCTTGACAACATTTATAAGCTTTTTCTCAAAACAATCTCTAATAAAGTGATGTCTAATTTCAATATGTTTAGTTTTAGTGTGTTGCACAGGATTTTTAATAATGCAAATGGTACTACTATTGTCTATATAGATAATGGTGTTCATGAAATTGTACCCATAATCCAATAATTGATTCTGAAGCCAAAGGATGTGAGCACAACAACTAGCAGCTGCAACATATTCTGCTTCAGTAGTTGAAGTAGCCACCATAGTTTGCTTCTTGCACTGCCATGACACCAATCTACATCCAAGAAATTGACATCCTCCAGTAGTTGATCTTCTATCCAAACTTGCACCAGCATAGTCACTATCTGAGTATGTGATCAGTTCCATTGGAGAGTCTCTTGGATACCATAATCCTAAATTTGGATAAGTCTTCAAGTATCTAAAAATCTTTTCCACTGCTGTCATATGTGATGTCTTTGGAGTCACTTGAAATCTTGCACAAGCACATACAGCAAACATGATGTCTGGCCTTGATGAAGTAAGATACATCAGAGAACCAATCATAGATCTGGAAGTGTGAACATCAACATTAACACCACTTGCATTCTTCAACAATAAGTGAGTGGTCTTGTCAGCAGGAGTATTGGAAGATTTTGCATCAGTAAACTTGAACTTCTTAATAATCTCAGCCACATACTTGTCTTGGCTGATAAATATGCCTTCCTTACTCTGTTGTACTTGTAGCCCTAAAAAGAATGTAAGTTCTCCCATAGAACTCATTTGAAATTCATCTTTCATAAGCTTCTCAAATTCTTTGCACATCTCTTGTTTAGTAGATCCAAAGATAATATCATCAACATATACTTGCACAAGTAAGATATCACCCTTGTCTTTCTTGATGAACAAAGTTTGATCAATTTTACCTCTATGAAACCCATTATTCAATAAATAATTAGCTAAGGTTTCATACCACTTCCTTGGAGCCTGATGTAAGCCATAAAGAGCCTTAACCACTTTATAAACTTTATTTGGATGGTGAGGATCTTCAAAGCCTGGAGGTTGAGAGACATATACCTCTTCATCAATAGTTCCATACAGAAAGGCACTCTTAACATCCATTTGATAGACTGTAAAGCCCATAAATGATGCATAAGCTAAGAATAATCTAATAGCCTCAATCCTTGCAACAGGAGCAAACACTTCTTCATAATCAATACCCTCCTCTTGAGTATATCCTTGAGCAACCAATCTAGCTTTGTTCCTGATTACAATGCCTCTTTCATCTTTCTTATTTCTGAAAACCCATTTAGTACCAATGACCTTCATTCCATCAGGCAAATCACAAAGAACCCAAACCTTTTGAAGTTTAAACTGCAACAACTCTTCTTGCATAGCTTCAACCCAGCTAGATTCTCCTAGAGCCATATATACATTCTTAGGCTCTATTTGTGAGAGAAAGCAAAAAAACAAACACTCATTCTTCTGGCTATGTTTCTTGGACTCATACACTTCACTTATGAACCCATGAATGTCAGCTTTCTTTGTCTGTCTTCGAGTCTTCACACCTGATTGAAGTTCAACAATAACATTATCAAGTGGATGCACTTTGTGAATGGTAGACTGTGATGTGCTAGGGATATCATATGTTGTAGGCATGTTTGAGATCTCTACATCATCACTTGGTGATTCTTGAGAAGTATTATCCACATTTGGGCTTACAGTGGAACCTTCTGGTGTAGCAGTGGGAATTGAGTTACCACTGCGAGTAGGAATTTCTGTATTCACACTATCTACATCACTTGGTTTTTCAGAATTATCATCAAAGTCCCAAAGTGGCATAACAATTTGATCTTCATCATCTTTGCAAGATTCATCTTCATCAATGAATTCTTCTGTATCTTCAAGATCTTTATCACCAGTACTTGAAATGAGAGGAACATAATTCATTGTGGTTGATAATGTTTCAAGATCAAATAACCAATCTGGACCTGAACCTGCCATGTTTGCTTTATTTTCAAGAAACTGAACATGCAAGTTCTCTTCAATCTTCTTTGTTCTTAGATTATAGACTCTAAAAGCCTTGCTAACCATAGAGTATCCAACAAAGAAGCCTTCATCTGACTTTTCTTCAAATTTGCCTAGATGATCAATGGTATTGAGAATAGTAACATGACACCCAAATGGCCTCATAAACTCCAAAGTGGGAGGTCTTCCTCTGAACAACTCATAAGGTGTCTTGTTCTTTGTTTTGACCACTAAAACTCTATTTTGAATGTAACAAGCAGTGTTAACTGCTTCAGCCCAAAAAGTTACTGGTAGCTTGGAATCAGCTAACATGGTTCTAGCAGCCTCAATTAGTGTTCTATTTCTTCTTTCAGCAACTCCATTTTGTTGAGGAGTTCTTGCAACATTAAATTCTCTTTTAATACCTTTATCTCTGTAGAAATCATCCATAACTTTATTCTTGAACTCTGTCCCATTGTCACACCTGATGATCTTGATTTTCTTTTCAAATTGATTTTCAACTTGAGTGATGAAAATCTTAAGGATGCCTGTGGTTTCATCTTTGGTACTTAAAAAGAAAACCCATGTGAATCTACTGAAGTCATCAGTCACAACAAGACAATATTTCTTCAAATTGATGCTGCTTACAGAGGTAGGACCAAACAAGTCCATGTGCAGCATAAAGAGTGGATGATTGATTGAATTGAATGCCTTGGTTTTGCATGAAGCTCTGTGTTGCTTTCCTTTAAGACAGGCAACATAAGTTTGGTCATTTTCAAATCTTTTCTCTGGTGTTCCTATGACAAGGCCATCTTTCACAATCTTGTTGATGGTCTTAAAGTTAACATGACCAAGTCTTCTATGCCAAAGCATTGATTCATCCAAAGTGGCTTTAGCAAGCAAGCAAGTAGCATCATTATTAGCCACTATGTTCTGCATATCAATGCTATACAAATTTCCTTTTCTAGGGATTTTAAGCAAAATATCACATTCTTCTGGAAGCTTATAATCCTTAGATAAGATATAGCACTCATCTTCTGTGAATAGAACTCTATGCTTTTTGTCACACATCTGTGATACAATGAAGAGGTTGTACTTGAGTTCTTTCACATACTGCACATCTTCAAAATCAATGTTTCCAGCCTTGATTGTTCCTTTGCCAGAAACTTTGCCACCAATTCCTCCTCCAAAACTGACAAATTGTCCATCATAAGGTTGAAAGTCTGAAAGATAAGACTTATTGCCAGTCATGTGCCTGGAACATCCACTGTCTGAGTATCCTTGATCATTAGTAGTCTTTGAATGTCCCTGCACACAAAATAAAGGAATTAGTTCCTTTTGGGGACCCAAGCCACAAATGACTTGGATCTGCCTCGTGTATCAATATAATTATATCTATCAAAGGTCATTGATACACCATTGGGATTGTTTGAGGTGATGGTTCCTTTTGGTTTCCATTCCCAACGTGCTGAGGACTTAACAGCATTTCCCACATTTACCCTTTTCTTGTTTTCAGACCTACCAGTGGTAACCTTTGGCCTTGCAGTGGTAACTGCTGCCTTAGCAGTGGAAACTGCTGGCTTAGAAATTTTAGGTACCCACTTCTGATTATGGTTAATTTTCTTTACAAAATAGGTCTTTTTCCCTGTTTGAGTAGATTTAACAAAAGTAGTAACAGGGGGCTTAGGGTAAACTCTGTTGTTATGTCTGGCAGTGGCAACTGCTGCTCTAGCAGTGGAAATAGGTTTGATGCCAGAATGAAGCAAAACAGATATGGGAATCATCTTGCGAAGTGGATTTGGGTGAGTCAAGTTATTAGCATTGTTTCTATTCACCCAAGTATTCCCAAACACTTCCCTTCTTCCCAAGTGGTAGGTACAGTCTTTAGCTAAATGGTCAAAGCTACCACATATATGACAGGGTTTGTTATTGAACACAAAGTCACTACCAAATTGCCTAGATTTGACATGATTCCAACTCCTCATATTGCCTCTAGGAGTTGGTGATCTACTTCTTTACATTTCTGCATATCTAGTAGTAGGCCTAGTAAAATTAGGTTGTGACCTAGGCTTTTCTTTGACTATCTCAGGAATACCTTTCTTATCCTCCACTTTAATATTTTCAGGAGTACTAGGTTTAGATTCAACCTTCAAACTATCATCTTTAAGAGATGAGTCACTAGCACTATCAAATATATCAACCTCAACCTGAACCTTTTCAATTTCAACTGGTTTAACAAACTTTGGTCCATAGGTCATAGGTAGATCCTGAAATTCTTCTAAACCTGTGTGAACTAAGTCAATACCAGGAGGTGCTGGAACACCTCTTAGAGGTGGTGGAACAGTTTTGTATCCAAGACCTGATTTAGCTTTGCTCACAATTTGGGCTTCCCAAATTTTATCAATACTCTTTGATTGATGATCCAGTGTTTGCTTGGTTATCATTATATTCTCACTAGCCACTTTAACCTTTTCTAGTTCTTCTCTAAGAACCTTATTAACAGCAACCTGATAATCTAAGTCTCTTCTTAATACTGCAATATCATCATTGAACTTAGATTCATTAGCCCTATAATGCTCTAATTGAGTTTCTAAAACACTTAGGCCTCTTTTATGATTTGATAAGTTATAATTAGTATGAGTTAACTCAATGTGTTGCTCATTAAATTGTGCTTTAAGTTTCTCATACTCTTTTAAGGCCTTACAAGATTTAGAACAAGCATTATCAATTTGTACCTCAGAGTCAGAAAAAGCCATTAGTGCCACCATTGTAGACTCTGAATCATCTTCCTTTTCCTTAGTCATAAAGCTCCAATCAAAGCTCACTCCATCAATAGCCAATAGCCCCTTTGGCTCATCAGTAGTAGGTTCCTTCTTCTTGTCCTGCTTGTACCAAGTTGACCTGTTGTCAGACTTCCTTGGCTTCCTACACTCTCTGGCAAAGTGCCCCTTCTTATGACAATTGTAGCACTCCACTTTCTTCTTGTCAAAACCTACTGTTTCATTGCCACTGATGTTGATCTTTCTTCCAGTTTTCTTCCAAAACTTCTTAGTCCTCAAGCTTAGTAATGCCACTTGCCATTTAATGTCCATCTCCTCCATATCATCTTCATCAATTTGATCCAGATCCTCATGATTGAGAATTGAACCACCCACTTGACTTGATATAAAGGCATAAAAGGTAGTATCACTAAGCCCTGCAATCTGTTTCTTTGAGCTAACAGTGGAAACACTTCCACTACCAGTGGAAACAGCAATGTTAGCACAGTCATCATCACTATCACTTTCTTCATCTGAACTGTCATCAAGAGATGATGATATAAGTGCTACACTTCCTGAACTAGAACTTATTTTGCCAGCTTTCTTCAGTCTTTGTTCAATAACTTTGAAGTTATTGTACAAATCATTAAGTTTCATGGTCTCCAACTCTGGCTTATCTTCCCACACAGCAACATTTGTTCCAAACTCAGAGGGTAAGCTTCTCAAGAACTTTAGATTAAGGTCTTCTCTTTCCACCTCAATTCCAAAAACAATGAGTTGAGAAACAATCTTTTGTAGCCTTGTGAAAATGCTATCAAGAGATTCATTACTAGATGAACCAAAGTTTTCATAAGTTTGCTTCAGCAGAGTCTTTTGAGTCTTCTTAGTGGAATCATTACCACCAAAAACTTCACAGATCTCATCAAAAAGAGTCTTTGCAGTCTTGAACTTGCTGAATGCTACAACTTGATCTCTGGGAAGTGTCATAAGCAACAGACCCCTGGCCTTCAAATCATTCTTCAGTTGAAGTCTTTCATCATTAGTAACAGGTCCAGTGTTGACCTTAATTACTTCCTTGCCATTTACCATCTCTGAAGTAGAACTTGGTTTGAAAGAATTTCCAACCATAATAATCTCCCAGAGTGTGTAGTCTTGGACCATAAAGAATTGTTCTATCATCAGCCTCCACATCTCAAAGTCATTCAACTTAAGCTTTGGAAGCTTAGCAGCAATGTTTGAGTTACTGGTTTCTGTCTCCATTGAGTCTTCTAAGTGAACTTGAGTCTTCTAAATCAAAGTATCAAAACCTGACAATTGATAAGATCGTTTATAGCTCGAAGTTGGATAAACCTCATCTCGGGATTGCACAATAACAAAGATAAAGAACATGTACGCAGCGGAATAAACAAAACATCTTTATTATTGCTAACAAGGTTTCTCGTCATCATCTCTACTCTAACATACACCAAAGCCCCAATGCTACGTGATCAAGTGTAGCACGGTTACATCCTAACAGCTATCTAAGATAGTTGAGGCTTAACACAATCTACCCTAGGTGTTTCCCATAAAACACCTGTACACTAGTCTAGGCGTTTTTCCAGCCCTAGACTTACACACACGTTTTTCTGATTTTACACTGTGGAAGACCTACAAAACATATTCCCTGTATCTCTTTATATAATAGAGATACTAGGGTTACAAGGAATAAACTAGAATAATAAAAGATATGCTGTAATCTTTTTCTTTCTTTGCAAGTTTCTTCCTTTGTCTCCATAAGTCCTTCATCTTTCATATTTGTCAATATCAACTCAAAATATAATTCCTAACAATCTTCCCCTAGTTGATATGACAAAACCAAGTATATGAAAGATGTCGTCTTCCCCTCAAACCATGCATATCATCAAGGATCTTCAAGCTGCAATCTTCAAAGTATTCTTCTTCCCCTTTTTGTCATCATCAAATAGGGGACAAATGTAAGCAACCTTGATCTTCACAACCACGAATCAATATTACACATCCAATCTATCTTTCTAATGTTTCTAAGTTGCCCACCATTAAGTTTTCCGCATCTAAAAATGGACTTGAAACAGTAGAAATCAAAACTAGAAGTAGTAATAATAACCAGCAGTAGTAAAAACCTTCACCTCGATGTAGCACATAAATGGTTAAACATTTAAACATTAAGCTTCCCCTGAAACCCATATGTTAACCATTTGTTGAATGTAGGCTCCATGTAATGATTACTGATGAAGAAAACTAAGTATAACCAACTTGATGCTGAAGTAGAACCACCCAAACTTGTGTCTTATATCTTGTACTAAAATTGACTTCAAACGTATACCTAACGTATAGGGAGATCGCAACATCTTGACAAAAAATCACTGAGCACAATAACGTAACTCCTTCAAGTGTTTTGCCAATTCGTAGTCACCTGAACGAACAAACAAGTTATCTTCAAAGTGTCATACTCACTTTGAGATATGATAAGAACACGCATCCAAGAATCTCCACTTCAACTTCAAATAGGTGATAAAAACCTTTCTTCGTAATCAATTAAATCAATAAAAACGAGCCTTTGAATCTGTTAAGAACCAATAAATCAAAACTCCAAAAATCTTTCTTGTGTGTGTGTTTCTTCTCCTGTGTGTGTGTTGGAACCAACTATTCCAAAATAATATATACTTTCCCTCACTGCTTGTAACTCATGATTGCCAATGAAATAATCAAAGTTTCCACGTGAAATATAGCAACATGAATAAGTACCAACCACATGCCCTTTAAGAAATATGAACAGCAGCGGAAACAATTAAGGCATCAGTGGTAACTTGTATAAGCAGTGGAAAAATAATTAAGCTTGCAGTGGTAACTATCAACTTGCAGTGGAAACGAATACACTTGCAGTGGAAACGAATACACTTGCAGTGGTAACTGATAAGCGTGCAGTGGTAAAATTTAGCCTTGCAGTGGAAACGTGATAGCGAGCAGTGGTAACTTTGTCTTGTACGATCAGTAACCATACCAGCACCAAGCCACCAGTAACCCTAGTCACCCTCATTCGCTGCTCCAATAAATCACAAAAACCACCAAGCAGCTATCACCACGTATTCCTACTAGGGTTCATCGTCAATCCTAGAATTGACTCACCAAGACTAGTAAGAACAAATAGATCAAACCCTTTACTTATCAGAGCGTAGCCACACTCTTCTTGACCAACAACCCTAGTTGTTATGTACTATCATTGTACCAGCTAGGGTTTTCGTGCAACCCTCATCAGATCCCTATAAGCATTCATTCCTGTTTTATTTAAAATTAGGGTTTGAGAAAACCCTAATTGCCACGAATTGAACATTGTACCAAAAACAGAAAACTTCGACCACATATCATCAAGTCGGCACCAAGATAACAACATAAAGACGACACTTTTTAGCCTTTAGTGACACTTTTTAGAGTCACTAAAAACCCTAAAAATTCGAAATAATATACCTCTCTGCAGCAGTTTTCAAGAATTTTTATCTTTTTATCGGAAGCTTAGATTGAAGATCCCTCCGGTGAAACTCTTCTTTGACATGTAGAGAAGCTCCAATAAAAATTTCAGCCCGATCCAACGGTTAACGAAGGAGATATCGCCTTTTGAAAACTGACCTGCAGAAAGTTGTGAAAATTGAAGCAGATTCGAATTTTTTTCTTCTTTTCGACAAACCAAACCTTGTTTAATCCCACGATCATGAGCCCCATGGCTCTGATACCAATTGATAGATCTTTACACCTTAAACTTGTGTTAGATTGATACTTTGAATTATATCACTAAGTATGTGGAATCTACTTAGTAACACTTAGAAGTTTGATTGTGAGTAAAACAGTTGTATATAAACAATGTATGTAAACAAACAATTAGCTCCAATATTATTAATGATAATAATACGAGTGATCTTGATATCACTAGGGTTACACCTTGAAGCTCTAAGAAAAACGTATATCAATCCTTTAACCTAGGATCTCCTTTTATAGCACAAGGAGTCCTCTTCAACAAGATAAGTATAAAGCTAATAGAATAAGATATACACAAAATCTATTCTATATTTATCAAGACGCGTTTCCTAACAGTTATCTAATAAGCAGTGGTAATATATTGTTCTTGCAGTGGTAATGAGTTTCCACTGCAAGTACAATCTTCTGCAGTTGTAACTTCTTCTTTAGCCGTGGTAACTGTTAGCATAATTCCCAACACAATTTAATAAAATCTGGAGTTAGTTTTTATTAATCCACAACTAGGTTTTCTCTTGGGGGCGAAATAATTAAATCTAGGGTTAGTTTTTATTAATCCAGAACTAGGATTTGGCTTGAAGGAGAAATAAAAAAATCTGGAGTTAGTTTTTATTACTCCAGAACTAGGTTTCGCTTGGAAGTGAAATAATAAAATCTGGAGTTAGTTTTTATTAATGCAGAACTATGCTTTCGCTTGGAGGTGAAATAATAAAATCTGAGGTTAGTTTTTATTAATCCAGAACTAGGTTTTCACTTGGAGGCGAAATAATAAAACATGGAGTTAGTTTTTATATATACAGAACTAGGTTATCGCTTGGAGGCGAAATAATAAAATCTGGAGTTAGTTTTTATTAATCCAAAACTAGGTTTTCGCATGGAGGCGAAATAATAAAATCCGGAGTTAGTTTTTATTTCTCCAGGACTAGGTTTTTACTTGGATGTGAAATAATAAAATCTAAAGTTAGTTTTTATTAATCCAGAATTAGGTTTTTGCTTCGAGCCGAAATAATAGAATCTGGAGTTAGTTTTTATTAATCCAGAACTAGGTTACGCTTGGAGGCGAAATAATAAAATCTGGAGATCGTTTTTATTAATCCAGAACTAGGTTTCGCTTGGATGCGAAATAATAAAATCTGGACTTAGTTTTTATTATTGCAGAACTAGGTTTTCGCTTGGAGGCGAAATAATAAAATATGGGGTTAGTTTTTATTAATCCAGAACTAGGTTTTTACTTGGAGGTGAAATAATAAAATCTGGAGTTATTTTTTATAAATACAGAACCAGGTTATCGCTTGGACGCGAAATAATAAAATCTGGAGTTAGTTTTTATTAGTTTTCTCATTGAGGCGAAATAATAAAATCCGGAGTTAGTTTTTATTTATCTAGAACTAGGTTTTTACTTGGATGTGAAATAATAAAATCTAAAGTTAGTTTTTATTAATCCAGAACTAGGTTTTTGCTTGAATGTGAGATAATAAAATCTAAAGATAGTTTTTATTAATCCAGAACTAGGTTTTTGCTTAGAGCCGAAATAATAAAATCTGGAGTTAGTTTTTTGTTAATCCAGAACTAGGTTACGCTTGGAGGCGATATAATAAAATCTGGAGTTAGTTTTTATTAATGCAGAACTTGGTTTTCGCTTAGGGGCGAAATAATAAAATCTGGGGTTAGTTTTTATTAATCCAGAACTAGGTTTTCACTAGGAGGCCAAATAATAAAATATGGAGTTAGTTTTTACAAATACAGAACTAGGTTATCGCTTGGAGGCGAAATAATAAAATCTGGAGTTAGTTTTTATTAATCCAAAACTTGGTTTTCGCATGGAGGCGAAATAATAAAATCCGGAGTTAGTTTTTATTTCTCAAGAACTAGGTTTTTACTTGGATGTGAAATAATAAAATCTAAAGATAGTTTTTATTAATCCACAACTAGGTTTTTGCTTAGAGCCGAAATAATAAAATCTGGAGTTAGTTTTTATTAATCCAGAACTAGGTCACGCTTGGAGGCGATATAATAAAATCTGGAGTTAGTTTTAATAATGCAGAACTTGGTTTTCGCTTGGAGGCGAAATAATAAAATCTGGGGTTAGTTTTTATTAATCCAGAACTAGGTTTTCGCTTGGAGGCGAAATAATAAAATCTAGGGTTAGTTTTTATTAATCCAGAACTAGGATTTGGCTTGAAGGTGAAATAAAAAAATCTGGAGTTAGTTTTTATTAATCCAGAACTAGGTTTCGCTTGGAAGCGAAATAATAAAATCTGGAGTTAGTCTTTATTAATGCAGAACTATGTTTTCGCTTGGAGGCGAAATAATAAAATCTGGGGTTAGTTTTTATTAATCCAGAACCAGGTTTTCACTTGGAGGCGAAATAATAAAACATGGAGTTACTTTTTATATATACAGAACTAGGTTATCGCTTGGAGGCGAAATAATAAAATCTGGAGTTAGTTTTTATTAATCCAAAACTAGGTTTTCGCATGGAGGCGAAATAATAAAATCCGGAGTTAGTTTTTATTTCTCCAGGACTAGGTTTTTACTTGGATGTGAAATGATAAAATCTAAAGTTAGTTTTTATTAATCCAGAATTAGGTTTTTGTTTCGAGCCGGAATAATAGAATCTGGAGTTAGTTTTTATTAATCCAGAACTAGGTTACGCTTGGAGGCGAAATAATAAAATCTGGAGTTAGTTTTTATTAATCCAGAACTAGGTTTCGCTTGGATGCGAAATAATAAAATCTGGACTTAGTTTTTATTATTGCAGAACTAGGTTTTCACTTGGAGGCGAAATAATAAAATATGGGGTTAGTTTTTATTAATCCAGAACTAGGTTTTCACTTGGAGGTGAAATAATAAAATCTGGAGTTAGTTTTTATTAATGCAGAACTTGGTTTTCGCTTGGAGGCGAAATAATAAAATCTGGGGTTAGTTTTTATTAATCCAGAACTAGGTTTTCGCTTGGAAGGGAAATAATAAAATCTAGGGTTAGTTTTTATTAAACAAGAACTAGGTTTTCGCTTGGAGGTGAAATAAGAAAATCTGGAGTTAGTTTTTATTAATTCAAAACTAGGTTTCGCTTGGAAGCGAAATAATAAAATTTGGAGTTAGTTTTCATTATTGCAGAACTAGGTTTTCGCTTGGAGGCGAAATAATAAAATATGGGGTTAGTTTTTATTAATCCAGGGCTAGGTTTTCAGTTGGAGGCAAAATAATAAAATATGGAGTTAGTTTTAATGAATACAGAACTAGGTTACGCTTGTAGGCAATTTAATAAAATCTGGAGTTAGTTTTTATTAATCCACAACTAGGTTTTCTCTTGGGGGAGAAATAATTAAATCTAGGGTTAGTTTTTATTAATCCAGAACTAGGATTTGGCTTGAAGGTGAAATAAAAAAATCTGGAGTTAGTTTTTATTACTCCAGAACTAGGTTTCGCTTGGAAGTGAAATAATAAAATCTGGAGTTAGATTTTATTAATGCAGAACTATGCTTTCGCTTGGAGGTGAAATAATAAAATCTGAGGTTAGTTTTTATTAATCCAGAACTAGGTTTTCACTTGGAGGCGAAATAATAAAACATGGAGTTAGTTTTTATATATACAGAACTAGGTTATCGCTTGGAGGCGAAATAATAAAATCTGGAGTTAATTTTTATTAATCCAAAACTAGGTCTTCGCATGGAGGCGAAATAATAAAATCCGGAGTTAGTTTTTATTTCTCCAGGACTAGGTTTTTACTTGGATGTGAAATAATAAAATCTAAAGTTAGTTTTTATTAATCCAGAATTAGGTTTTTGCTTCGAGCCGAAATAATAGAATCTGGAGTTAGTTTTTATTAATCCAGAACTAGGTTACGCTTGGAGGCGAAATAATAAAATCTGGAGTTAGTTTTTATTAATCCAGAACTAGGTTTCGCTTGGATACGAAATAATAAAATCTGGACTTAGTTTTTATTATTGCAGAACTAGGTTTTCGCTTGGAGGCGAAATAATAAAATATGGGGTTAGTTTTTATTAATCCAGAACTAGGTTTTTACTTGGAGGTGAAATAATAAAATCCGGAGTTATTTTTTATAAATACAGAACTAGGTTATCGCTTGGACGCGAAATAATAAAATCTGGAGTTAGTTTTTATTAGTTTTCTCATTGAGGCGAAATAATAAAATCCGGAGTTAGTTTTTATTTATCCAAAACTAGGTTTTTACTTGGATGTGAAATAATAAAATCTAAAGTTAGTTTTTATTAATCCAGAACTAGGTTTTTGCTTAGAGCCGAAATAATAAAATCTGGAGTTAGTTTTTTATTAATCCAGAACTAGGTTACGCTTGGAGGCGATATAATAAAATCTGGAGTTAGTTTTTATTAATGCAGAACTTGGTTTTCGCTTGGAGGCGAAATAATAAAATTTGGGGTTAGTTTTTATTAATCCAGAACTAGGTTATCACTAGGAGGCCAAATAATAAAATATGGAGTTAGTTTTAACAAATACAGAACTAGGTTATCGCTTGGAGGCGAAATGATAAAATCTGGAGTTAGTTTTTATTAATCCAAAACTTGGTTTTCGCATGGAGGCGAAATAATAAAATCCGGAGTTAGTTTTTATTTCTCAAGAACTAGGTTTTTACTTGGATGTGAAATAATAAAATCTAAAGATAGTTTTTATTAATCCACAACTAGGTTTTTGCTTGGAGCCGAAATAATAAAATCTGGAGTTAGTTTTTATTAATCCAGAACTAGGTTACGCTTGGAGGCGATATAATAAAATCTGGAGTTAGTTTTAATAATGCAGAACTTGGTTTTCGCTTGGAGGCGAAATAATAAAATCTGGGGTTAGTTTTTATTAATCCAGAACTAGGTTTTCGCTTGGAGGCGAAATAATAAAATCTAGGGTTAGTTTTTATTAATCCAGAACTAGGATTTGGCTTGAAGGTGAAATAAAAAAATCTGGAGTTAGTTTTTATTAATCCAGAACTAGGTTTCGCTTGGAAGCGAAATAATAAAATCTGGAGTTAGTCTTTATTAATGCAGAACTATGTTTTCGCTTGGAGGTGAAATAATAAAATCTGGGGTTAGTTTTTATTAATCCAGAACTAGGTTTTCACTTGGAGGCGAAATAATAAAACATGGAGTTACTTTTTATATATACAGAACTAGGTTATCGCTTGGAGGCGAAATAATAAAATCTGGAGTTAGTTTTTATTAATCCAAAACTAGGTTTTCGCATGGAGGCGAAATAATAAAATCCGGAGTTAGTTTTTATTTCTCCAGGACTAGGTTTTTACTTGGATGTGAAATGATAAAATCTAAAGTTAGTTTTTATTAATCCAGAATTAGGTTTTTGTTTCGAGCCGAAATAATAGAATCTGGAGTTAGTTTTTATTAATCCAGAACTAGGTTACGCTTGGAGGCGAAATAATAAAATCTGGAGTTAGTTTTTATTAATCCAGAACTAGGTTTCGCTTGGATGCGAAATAATAAAATCTGGACTTAGTTTTTATTATTGCAGAACTAGGTTTTCGCTTGGAGGCGAAATAATAAAATATGGGGTTAGTTTTTATTAATCCAGAACTAGGTTTTCACTTGGAGGTGAAATAATAAAATATGGAGTTAGTTTTTATAAATACAGAACTAGGTTATCGCTTGGAGGTGAAATAATAAAATCTGGAGTTAGTTTTTATTAGTTTTCTCATTGAGGCAAAATAATAAAATCCGGAGTTAGTTTTTATTAATCCAGAACTAGGTTTTTGCTTGGAAGCGAAATAATTAAATCTAGGGCTTGTTTTTATTAATCCAAAACTAGGTTTTCGCTTGGAAGTGAAATAATAAAATCTGGAGTTAGTTTTTATTAATGCAGAACTAGGTTTTCGCTTGGAGGCGAAATAATAAAATCTGGGGTTAGTTTTTATTAATCCAGAACTAGGTTTTCACTAGGAGGCCAAATAATAAAATATGGAGTTAGTTTTTACAAATACAGAACTAGGTTATCGCTTGGAGGCGAAGTAATAAAATCTGGAGTTAGTTTTTATTAATCCAAAACTTGGTTTTCGCATGGAGGCGAAATAATAAAATCCGGAGTTAGTTTTTATTTATCCATAACTAGGTTTTTACTTGGATGTGAAATAATAAAATCTAAAGATAGTTTTTATTAATCCAGAACTAGGTTTTTGCTTCGAGCTGAAATAATAAAATCTGGAGTTAGTTTTTATTAATCCAGAACTAGGTTACGCTTGGAGGCGATATAATAAAATCTGGAGTTAGTTTTAATTAATCCACAACTTGGTTTTCGCTTGGAGGCGAAATAATAAAATCTAGGGTTAGTTTTTATTAAACCAGAACTAGGTTTTCGCTTGGAGGTGAAATAAGAAAATCTGGGGTTAGTTTTTATTAATCCAGAACTAGGTTTCGCTTGGAAGCGAAATAATAAAATCTGGAGTTAGTTTTTATTATTGCAGAACTAGGTTTTCGCTTGGAGGCAAAATAATAAAATATGGGGTTAGTTTTTATGAATCCAGAACTAGGTTTTCACTTGGAGGCGAAATAATAAAATATAGAGTTAGTTTTTATAAATACAGAACTAGGTTATCGCTTGGAGGCGAAATAATAAAATCTGGAGTTAGTTTTTATTAATCCAAAACTAGGTTTTTGCATGAAGGCGAAATAATAAAATCCGGTGTTAGTTTTTATTTATCAAGAAATAGGTTTTTACATGGATGTGTGATGAGTGTCTAAATACTCATCATTTTATACTAATTTGAACTGCCAAAACATACAAAAACATTCAAATATGCATCAAAATACTTAAAATATCTTAAAGATGTGTTTTATATGTTTCAAATGCAAAATATGCAAAAACAAATGAAAAACGTACAAAGTTTGCATAATTGGCAATTTCAGTCCCTCAAGTTTCATAAATTGTCAAAACTAGTCCCTGGTTATTCTAAAAACATGAAAAAGTCATCAAAGGTCCTTTTTAATCATAAAGTTACATATTTAGTCCTTTGATGCAAAGTTTCATAAAATTACAAGTTTAGTCCCTGTACTTTGGAAATTGACATAAATGGTCCCTGGGATGTTAAAACTTTGAGAAAAGCAATTTTGGTCCTTATACTAATAATCTTTTGCAGGAATGGTCCTTGGGTGATAAGTTTGGTGAAATTGCATAATTGGTCCGTCAAGTTTGGTGATTTGTCAACTTTGGTCCCCGAATATAAAATATGGCAATTTCTCATTATTGGTCCTTGGGATATTTAATATTGGCAAGTTTAGTTCTTATTTAAACTATGGAAATACTACACAACAAGTCCCCTCAACTTTGAATAAATTACAAAAATGGTCCTTGTGTAGCATTAAAACCAAACGGATCCTTTATATATTTTAAACCCAAATCCAAACTAAGCCCAACACAGCCAAGCCCACCACCCACTATCCTATTTCCCAGCCCAAACTTAGCCCAATCCAGTCCACCCTTTAATATAAACGGGGTCAAACCCGTTGACCCTTCCCTCCTAATACCACCACCACACACAGACACCATACCACCTTCCACCTTGCTGGTTTCAACACCAGCTCACCACCCACTCTCCCACTAGTCACCCTCCACCTCATACAACCCTCCAAACCCCTTAATCACCCTTGAAACCCTCACAAGTTACCCTCCTCTGTCCCATGACTTTTTGGCGCGCAAAAAGTTATTTAAACGGCTAGGATTCATCAGTCATCCAACGGTTCTAAATGGTGGTGGGAAAGGTCAAGGTGGGTCCCACAAACCCTAGAAGTCCATTAAAAAGGAGAAGGAAGCAGAAGAACCAAGTATTAGTCTTAGGTTTAGTTAGTTGTAGTCGTAGTTAGTATAATTTACTCATTCAGTTGTATTTTCAATTAAAAAAGCTTGTACTCAGTTAATTTCATATATTTCAATCCCTAATTAAAGTCAAATTCAAGTTTCAGATTGCTATCTCAGTTATGCATTTTTATTGAATTTCAAGAATCTCAAAAGCTCTACTGTTATTGTTAGTTGTTGTTAAAGCAGTTCATAATCTCATATAAGCTTTGACAAAGCTTATTTAAGTTTTTAGAAGGTTTAAATTTCCGTTTAAGTTAATAAAGCAAAAATAAAAATATCAAATAAATAAGAAATAAATAAAAAATAGTGTTTGAGGAAAGAAGAAGGATTGAGCAAGGTGAATTTTGGAATATTTCTGGTTTAGGACCTTTTGGGAGGTGATAGGATTGGATACATGTTCATGGTTCCATTGTTCACAGTCTCATCCATTTTGTAAGTTTTTATATCAATATTTCATACTACTATTTAAGTACTTAATTTGTTTAGGTCTCTGTGTTTTCATGCTTATGTGTTGTTGTTAAGATAATATAAAGCTTAATATAGATAGCTAATTAATCAGATATCATTTGTACTTAAAATCAAAAATCTCACAATTAAAACTCATTTTTGACAAATCTGAGGTATAGGCTTGTGGAGTGGTTGATTCTTGCTAAATTGTTCTTATACAATCATTATATAGTGTTAGGAATCAGACTAGATGTTTAAATAGACCATCTGTGTTGAAAATTTCATTTTCATAGTTATAAGGTAGTGTTTGGATCAGTGGTTAGCACCACTAAAGAGTTGGTTTTTGTTGTTGTTTATTACTTAAATAGGTTACAATAGATTGTAATAGTCCATACAAGTCATTAAATCTAGTACCATTTCAGTTAAAAGTCAAAACATCAAATTGATCATCATTGGCAGTTAACTGTGTGGATTTGACATCCCCATATCAGTCATACTTGCTCACATCTTGTTGAAATTGCATAATTTAGTCTTAAGGTATCATATTACATCATTCTCAGTAGTTAAATTAGGATCAAAGTTGTAACACCCCCAATTCATGGATGCAGCGGAATTCGAACTGGGTGTTACTTGACGGCACAATAGTCACAATAATAGAAAACGAACTCCAAATGAGTCGTTTTAAAAGATTTATCATTCAAATTATATAAATATCAGAGATTACAAAATGAGGTCCCAGATGGTTCCATGTTTACAATTTAAATGAGTTTTGAATGATAATAAAATTTATAGCCCTCTTGAGTATCCGTGCCCTTCTGTACCATCCTTGATCGTCATGAACCTGAAATACATGCTTGAGAGGTCAACACAAAGGTTGAGTGATATTCGTAGAGTTTAGTTAAATCGTTTGAACACAATAATCGTAGTGTGAGCTATAGACTCACACTCATAGTTAGAAAACAAAATCGTTATTTATTTCACTAAGCTCATGCAACCAAAACATTAACATCGAACCAAAAAAATTGGCATTATAGAAGCCCTATCGAGGTACTTTTGCCATTATACCGCTAAATCTCAAATATAGTGCATTTGTGTGAACTCATCGTTGTTCAACACAAATGGGATCTGTCAATCCCAATAGATCTATTCACAATATTCACGCTCACTAAAGGTAGTGACTAATGGTTCATGATATAGGGACTTCGAACATGGCAATCGTTACTTAGTGACAATAAAACATAGTCGGGAAGCATACATTAGAAAGCATCGTGTTCGAGTAGAAAAATAATAGCATGTATTCCCCCCATGGGTTTGTAAAATAGTTAAACAATAGAAAGTGGGGCTACGAACTCACCTAAAGTTATGTAGTGAGTAGTGAATGTGATGGTCGAATCGCAAAGGTTTCTACGAGCAACCTGTAATAGAATGTTGCGACTTAGGATCGGAGTAAAGAATATGTAGTAGTGCCTATATATATATCTTGCATTTAATCCATGATGTGGTATGATGTATAGTATAAGTCTTTGAAAGAAAGATTCAAGAAACATGTATGTTTTGGTATATCGTTTACTACCGTTCGGGCCGACATAATTCAGAAGTCATGTTAGTAAGCGTTCGAGGAGCCAGGACACTTTAACTCGTAAATCCACAACTCAACTCGACGGCTTACATAATGAACTCCTCACATGAGGCTCCCTACTATTGTAGTAGTTGATAAAATATATAGATATAAGTTTCGATCCGAAAAGTTACATGTCCGATATTTGAATAAACTTAGGAAAGTTTATTAGTACATGAAGATTGTTATTAGGGGAAGTTTCATAAGTCTTGTATGACCATTTTTCCTTGTAATATCTCATGGTTCCTTTTTAAGTGAAGTAGATCCAAATTGCTTGTTCATGTTATCGCCTAATTCATTGTTTCATGTTTACGCCTATGTAAGTTGGTATGGTCATTTCGTCATGGCCTAGCCATGACCTTTGGTCCTTGTTCCAAGGTCATGAGACACAACCTTGGCTCTAGCCATGGTTGTGGTCTTGATTATAGGTCATAAGACCTCTTGTTCCTTTCAAAGTATAACCATAATCTAGTGACTTTCACCTAAAAATGGGCTGTTTAGAATTTGAAGAATTTTATCACTCGGAAAGCATTTTTAGGTCTCGAGCTTCTTTAGTACTGAACGAAAACGTCGTTCCGGACAACTTTCGTGTTTTAACTTTTTGATGAATCGGACCAGAAGTGGGACTTTCAAAACCCAAATTTGATCAGAATGGTATTTGGCAGTTTTGCCGGAAATCTTTGGTAACTTCAAATGGGCGTAACTTTTGACTCGTATACTCGTTTTGGGTGGTTCAAATTGCTATGGTTTCCTTGTTAAGTCCTCTACTACAATATGTAATGATCCAATATCATATTTTTACCATTTTGATCAGGTCTTACCAAGAAAGTCACTAGTTTGCTTGTTTTAGTAACTTGTTTTAACAATCAATAACAATAACTTGTTTTGGTCATTTTTATACATCATGGACATAACTACAAGACATAATATAGCAAGAATAATATGTAAATAACATGAACATGATTATTTAACAAGAATCAAGTTAGGGTTTGGCTTACAACTTTTGGCTTTCAAAGATGAAAGGAAGTTAACATGTAAGGATAGGACTTTGATAGACTTGCTTCAACCCACTTCACTTCATGCAATCTTTCTACCCTTGGTATTCTTGAAAGATGGATGATGAAGGTTGAGGTGACTTGAGTGGATTCAAACTAAAGAGAAATCACCAAGTTTATGAGGTTATGGAAGTGTTTTGGTGAATGATAATCTAGCTAGGGTTTCTATCTTGAAGAATCACTTGAACCTTGCTAGAAATTAGAAGGAATTAAGCTAAGTATGGGATGGTTATGGGGTTGGGGATGCACGGCACAAAGAAGGGATGGGGAGGGAGTATTTATAGTCCAAATGAGGAGGTTAGGAAGCTTACTAGGAAAGTTACATAACTTGGTGACAAAGTTGTAATAAAATGATGATCTATGGGATAAAGTCTTGAGATTGAGCCACATAGTGTGAATCCCCCCTCCTAGGGCGGTTCACATGGATAAGGGGGGGGGGGGGGTGAGGTGTGCCTTGGATGATATTATCCAAGTTACTAGATGAGTTTTGACTCCGGGAAATGCCAATCGTAAATGATTAAGCCTCAAAACGTAAAACCGGGTGTCGTAAAATTATGGAATTTGAAAGTATTGTTAAACATGTCCATATAGTCCATAATAAAATATAAAATGAGTGGTAGGTTCTATCGGGTGCTAAAACCCTGCTAAAAACTGGAAACACGGGTCTAAAACGCGTAATTCGTAAAATGTACGAATATTGCGTAAAATTGAGAAAAGTAAAATGTTACTTTTCTAATAGGATAATATTGATTTAAAATGACTTATAATGTCTAGACTGGGCTCAGTCTAGTGTCGGTTGGTATTAAATGTCTTTTAGACATCAAACCGTAAGCCTAAAAATCAAGGAATGACTTATAAAGTCAAGGAATGATTTTTGGTCAATGGAGGAGGGAAAAATATGTTGACTTTTTCTAATAATTTGAAAACTCAAATCGTCTTAGAAACGCGTTTTGTGGTCTAACGGTTAATCGCCCATACGGTTAAGCGTCCTCATGCGAGAGTAGTACCGGCTTGGGTGACCTGCTGGGAAAAGTAATTAACCTGAAATGCGAGTTGTTACAGTCTCTACCCCTTATGGGGAACTTCGTCCCGAAGTTCTTTGTGTGTCATATGTTGGAGTGGTATCGATGAAAAGGTGTGGTTACTTATAAGGACTAAAGTCTGGGATTACCGGTGATGTAATTTGATTTGTCATTTCAGTGTATGGTATAGGATGAGGCTTACTTTTATGTAGGAAAGGTATGGTAATAGTCGAATATCAAAGGAAATTGATATAGCAGTCGAATATTAATAGGAATTGAGATTGTAATTGCAATCATAGCCTAGTAGGTAATCGGTTGTTTGTACTTAGTGTTTATTGACTTCATACTTATGTTATTTCGGACACAAACAAGCCCACTTGTTTATAATTCTTTATTTACATAGAGAGGCATCCCAAACAATGTAAATAGGGGAATATAAACTTATGGTTCGGTGATTTACAATTTCTTTATTTAAATGAAAAGGCATCCCAATTCATTCAAATAATTATAAATCATCCTACTTAATAATTCCCAACACAACATTCATACTTAGTCGGTGAGTTACAAGGTAGTGTATTACGAGATGATACTGGTGTTCCAAAAGTACAAGATGAATATTCAATCTTGTAAAGCTGATAAGGGTACTTGTGGTGTAACTAAGGATGATTTGAGCTTTAAAAGTGCATCAAGATCTGTTAATGAGCTTGTGGTTCCCACGGTTTTGACGATAATGTTGTGATATGTTGATGAACAAAAGTGTGTAATGTATGCTTAACATTAATACTGTTAGGTATAGATGTTGAGTTTGCTTTAAAAATCTTAAGAGATTTTAAAAGTTTATGATGGAATGGTATCCCTAGAACCTAAACAGGATAGTACTTCTACAGGATGAAGAGAATAATTGATAACTATCCCAAGATAGTAGTTCGGATTATCTCATAAATGAAAAATTTCAAGAATGAATTTAGATCATACAAATAAGGTGTTAAGATCTCGCTGAGTGGTAAGGCACTATTGTGTCTCTAGATTGTTTTAATGTACTCTGGTGGTTTATCGTGTTCATGTAGGAAATCAATCTAAACATAACCCTAGTACAACTATTCTCAGTATTTGAAAATGTTAAGTCGAATATAGTTAGTCAGACTATATTCCACTGTCCCTAGGTTAAATATAGGTGACTAGTCTATATTTAGCCGAGGTTCGATAAAATTTTCAAATACCTAAATTAGGTATACTTGTGATATGTTCGTTGCTTTCGGGAAACTATCCATTTAAACAAAGGCGATGTCAAACCCTTAAGTTGCAAGTCCCGTCCATACAAGACTTGTAACGTATGTTTTCATATTCCATTGAATAGAAGATAGTAAGGGTAGGTACGTATGGAAAGGAAATTTTAAGTAGTTCTAAAATAGAACATACTTGGTCAAGATCACGAACTTTTAATAATGAAGGTTTCATAAGAAAACTTTGATGAATGTAGAGCTGAACTTCAGCTTTTGTCGATGATGGATTAGTTTGTCCTTTAGAAATCTCATATTTCTTGTTTAGAAATCGATAGATTGTGATGGGTTTTTGATATCATATGAAATGATGTTGATGAGGTGGTGGAATAATTCCAGAGACCATTGCACAAATCACAATGTCTCGAAAGTAGATTAGACCATTGTGTGACTCAAAACATTTGAGAAATGATTAAGACCATTGTGTCATACAATGTCCGAGAAATAGAAAAGACCATTGTAATTAGTTACAATGTCTTGGATATAAAATGTTGGAGTAGGAACATGGTTGGGAGAATGTGGTTGTGTCGAAATGCCATAGAATAGGCATGTGTAGATATGTTTAGATAAAATGATTGAAAATAACTCGAATGTATATATAAATATACTTATATGTTTGTGTAGCATAACATGCTTACAAAGTCCATAATCGTCTGGAGGATGGAAGACACGGAGAGCGGAAGGCTATAAAATGGTTTTGCTTGTAGTTGTAGTTATAGTTTAGGTCTCAATTAGACCCGTTTCTCTATAACCATGGCTCTGGTACCAATCTGTAACACCCCCAATTCATGGATGCAGTGGAATTCAAACTGGGTGTTACTTGACGGCACAATAGTCACAATAATAAAAAACGAACTCCAAATGAGTCGTTTTAAAAGATTTATCATTCAAATTATATAAATATCAGAGATTACAAAATGAGGTCCCAGATGGTTCCATGTTTACAATTTAAATGAGTTTTGAATGATAATAAAATTTATAGCCCTCTTGAGTATCCATGCCCTTCCGTACCATCCTTGATCGTCATGAACCTGAAATACATGCTTGAGAGGTCAACACAAAGGTTGAGTGATATTCGTAGAGTTTAGTTAAATCGTTTGAACACAATAATCGTAGTGTGAGCTATAGACTCACACTCATAGTTAGAAAACAAAATCGTTATTTATTTCACTGAGCTCATGCAACCAAAACATTAACATCGAACCAACAAAATTGGCATTATAGAAGCCCTATCGAGGTACTTTTGCCATTATACCGCTAAATCTCAAATATAGTGCATTTGTGTGAACTCATCGTTGTTCAACACAAATGGGATCCGTCAATCCCAATAGATCTATTCACAATATTCGCGCTCACTAAAGGTAGTGACTAATGGTTCATGATATAGGGACTTCGAACATGGCAATCTTTACTTAGTGACAATAAAATATAGTCGGGAAGCATACATTAGAAAGCATCGTGTTCGAGTAGAAAAATAATAGCATGTATTCCCCCCATGGGTTTGTAAAATAGTTAAACAATAGAAAGTGGGGCTACGAACTCACCTTAAGTTATGTAGTGAGTAGTGAATGTGATGGTCGAATCGCGAAGGTTTCTACGAGCAACCTGTAATAGAATGTTGCGACTTAGGATCGGAGTAAAGAATATGTAGTAGTGCCTATATATATATCTTGCATTTAATCCATGATGTGGTATGATGTATAGTATAAGTCTTTGAAAGAAAGATTCATGAAACATGTATGTTTTGGTATATCGTTTACTACCGTTCGGGCCGACATAATTCAGAAGTCATGTTAGTAAGCGTTCGAGGAGCCAGGACACTTTAACTCGTAAATCCACAACTCAACACGACGGCTTACATAATGAACTCCTCACATGAGGCTCCCTACTATTGTAGTAGTTGATAAAATATATAGATATAAGTTTCGATCCGAAAAGTTACATGTCCGATATTTGAATAAACTTAGGAAAGTTTATTAGTACATGAAGATTGTTATTAGGGGAAGTTTCATAAGTCTTGTATGACCATTTTTCCTTGTAATATCTCATGGTTCCTTTTTAAGTGAAGTAGATCCAAATTGCTTGTTCATGTTATCGCCTAATTTATTGTTTCATGTTTACGCCTATGTAAGTTGGTATGGTCATTTCGTCATGGCCTAGCCATGACCTTTGGTCCTTGTTCCAAGGTCATGAGACACAACCTTGGCTCTAGCCATGGTTGTGGTCTTGATTATAGGTCATAAGACCTCTTGTTCCTTTCAAAGTATAACCATAATCTAGTGACTTTCGCCTAAAAATGGGCTGTTTAGAATTTGAAGAATTTTATCACTCGGAAAGCATTTTTAGGTCTCGAGCTTCTTAGTTCCAGAACGAAAACGTCGTTCCGGACAACTTTCGTGTTTTAACTTTTTGATGAATCGGACCAGAAGTGGGACTTTTAAAACCCAAATTTGATCAGAATGGTATTTGGCAGTTTTGCCGGAAATCTTTGGTAACTTCAAATGGGCGTAACTTTTGACTCGTATACTCGTTTTGGTGGTTCAAATTGCTATGGTTTCCTTGTTAAGTCCTCTACTACAATATGTAATGATCCAATATCATATTTTTACCATTTTGATCAGGTCTTACCATGAAAGTCACTAGTTTGCTTGTTTTAGTAACTTGTTTTAACAATCAATAACAATAACTTGTTTTGGTCATTTTTATACATCATGGACATAACTACAAGACATAATATAGCAAGAATAATATGTAAATAACATGAACATGATTATTTAACAAGAATCAAGTTAGGGTTTGGCTTACAACTTTTGGCTTTCAAAGATGAAAGGAAGTTAACATGTAAGGATAGGACTTTGATAGACTTGCTTCAACCCACTTCACTTCATGGAATCTTTCTACCCTTGGTATTCCTGAAAGATGGATGATGAAGGTTGAGGTGACTTGAGTGGATTCAAACTCAAGAGAAATCACCAAGTTTATGAGGTTATGGAAGTGTTTTGGTGAATGATAATCTAGCTAGGGTTTCTATCTTGAAGAATCACTTGAACCTTGCTAGAAATTAGAAGGAATTAAGCTAAGAATGGGATGGTTATGGGGTTGGGGATGCACGGCACAAAGAAGGGATGGGGAGGGAGTATTTATAGTCCAAATGAGGAGGTTAGGAAGCTTACTAGGAAAGTTACATAACTTGGTGACAAAGTTGTAATAAAATGATGATCTATGGGCTAAAGTCATGAGATTGAGCCACATAGTGTGAATCCCCCCTCCTAGGGCGGTTCACATGGATAAGGGGGGTGAGGTGTTCCTTGGATGATATTATCCAAGTTACTAGATGAGTTTTGACTCCGGGAAATGCCAATCGTAAATGATTAAGCCTCAAAACGTAAAACCGGGTGTCGTAAAATTATGGAATTTGAAAGTATTGTTAAACATGTCCATATAGTCCATAATAAAATATAAAATGAGTGGTAGGTTCTATCGGGTGCTAAAACCCTGCTAAAAACTGGAAACACGGGTCTAAAACGCGTAATTCGTAAAATGTACGAATATTGCGTAAAATTGAGAAAAGTAAAATGTTACTTTTCTAATAGGATAATATTGATTTAAAATGACTTATAATGTCTAGACTGGGCTCAGTCTAGTGTCGGTTGGTATTAAATGTCTTTTAGACATCAAACCGTAAGCCTAAAAATCAAGGAATGACTTATAAAGTCAAGGAATGATTTTTGGTCAATGGAGGAGGGAAAAATATGTTGACTTTTTCTAATAATTTGAAAACTCAAATCGTCTTAGAAACGCGTTTTGTGGTCTAACGGTTAATCGCCCATACGGTTAAGCGTGCTCATGCGAGAGTAGTACCGGCTTGGGTGACCTGCTGGGAAAAGTAATTAACCTGAAAATGCGAGTTGTTACAAAAGTTCACATAAGTCAACCTAGCTCATTTTCATAAAAATTCAAATTATCCATTCTCAGAAAATACCAAAACTTCTAGGATTTTTATAGAATTTAGTAGAAGGCTTTAGGCTTTGAGTTTTTTAGGTTTAACACTCTACCAGCTCATCTTTTGAATCCCATCTAGCTCATATTTCTAGGATTTTTTCATTGGGTCCCACTGACCCCCAAAGACAACTGCAGGGAAGACTTCTTCCCCTGCACCAGCAGCTCAGGCCATCACCACCACTTTGGTGGTGATTTGTGAGCACCTCAGTGGGCCCCACCTATCAAACTTAGCATCTTTCAACCCCCCTCCTAGTAGGCTCTTAGGATTGACCTTTTGTTTGACCTGAAACCCAGTGGACCCCACCTAGGATAAGCCCTCAAGTTTGTCCCCATTCTGTGTTATAATTGGTTTTTGGATTAGCTTAATCTGGCTTATCAGCTTATCTACTGAGCTTATTTGGCCATTTTGAGCTTAGACAAGTCCAAAGTACTTATTAGGATCAGATTAATCCATAGTGGGTCCCACATAAGCTCATTTGAGCTTATTTCTCACTTTAGTCAACAAAAGTCAACTGTGGTAGCATTAAGCTTCCACAGTGCTTATTATTAAGATATAAAATATTTGTTTTTATTAAAGTTAGTTTTTTTTATGTATAAATTAGTTTTGTAAAAGAAAAATTCAAGAAAAACAATATAAAAATAAGTGATAGTTTCTATTTAATACAATTTAATTTTCATTTTCATTTTTATATTTTTATTAAGTAAGTTGTAATTTTATATTTTTATTAATTTCCTTTTATGTTAAAGTATTTTTAATAATTTTCTCAGATTTTTGTTTTGTCATTTAGTATTTATTATAATTAATATTAGTTTATTTAGTAATTAATTAATAAGTAAGTTATAAATAGCATAATTAATTTTTATAAGGTAACACCTAGTTTGTATATTTTTTCTAGCTTTGAAATATTATAAAATAGTTTTATAAATTTTTCCATAATTTTCTAAGTTGATTTAGTATTATTTGTAATTTAAAATATTTTAATTAGTATAATTAATATAAATAGTTTTTAATTAATAGAAAATTCATAAAAAGACAAAAATATTTATTTTTAATTTTTATACTTTCTTCAAGTTCTAATTTAAGTTTGGAAATTATTTTTATAAGTTTTTAGTTTAATTTGTAGTATTTATCATTTTTAGTTTTAATTAAATTAGTTTTAATTAAATAATTAAATAGTTATTAATTAATAATAATTAGAATAATAGTGTGAAAAATATAATTTTATTTTTAAAATAAGTTTTATAATATTTTAGACTTTTATAAAGTTTAATTTTATTTTTCTAAGACTTATTTTACATTTTATTATTTATTAGTGAATTATTAGATAATTAATAATAGTTATTAAATAATTATAATTAATTAAATAATTAGTAATTATAAAATAAATATTTTAAGTTTATTAAATTTGCATTTAAGCCCCTAAGGTTTGCAAATTAATACTTTAGTTAAATTTGTTTTTGTTTCGTACGTTTACGTAGAATTAAATTAAACGTACGCGTTTTTAGTTATTAAACGTTTTTAATTATCTAGCTTTCACGTAATCATTAAATTAGTTTATCTAAGTTATTTTAAGTTATAAAACCCTAGTGTAATCACACACACACACTTTATATCCTTTCCTGTTCACATTCACTGATCACAGATTCGTTTTTAATACCATCACAACCTCGTTGGGACATTACGACCCGGGAAAACACTGTATTTCACGGAAGCGTTTGGCTTGATTAGTTTGACTTTACTATTGACCATTCACAAGTGGTTGAGAAATAAAAGATAACTAGTTTGAGGCGAATCAATGTGAAATAATAAAATCTAAAGTTAGTTTTTATTAATCCAGAACGAGGTTTTTGCTTGGGGGCGAAATAATAAAATCTAGGTTTATTTTTTATTAATCCAGAACTAGGTTTTCACTTGGAGGCGAAATAATAAAACATGGAGTTAGTTTTTTTATATACAGAACTAGGTTATCGCTTGGAGGCGAAATAATAAAATCTGGAGTTAGTTTTTATTAATCCAAAACTAGGTTTTCGCTTGGAGGTGAAATAATAAAATCTGGAGTTAGTTTTTATTAATGCTGAATTAGGTTTTCGCTTGGAGGCGAAATAATAAAATCTGGGGTTAGTTTTTATTAATCCAAAACTAGGTTTTCACTAGGAGGCCAAATAATAAAATATGGAGTTAGTTTTTACAAATACAGAACTAGGTTATCGCTTGGAGGCGAAATAATAAAATCTGGAGTTAGTTTTTATTAATCCAAAACTTGGTTTTCGCATGGAGGCGAAATAATAAAATCCGGAGTTAGTTTTTATTTCTCCAGAACTAGGTTTTTACTTGGATGTGAAATAATAAAATCTAAAGATAGTTTTTATTAATCCAGAACTAGGTTTTTGCTTGGAGCCGAAATAATAAAATCTTGAGTTAGTTTTTATTAATCCAGAACTAGGTCACGCTTGGAGGCGATATAATAAAATCTGGAGTTAGTTTTTATTAATGCAGAACTTGGTTTTCGCTTGGAGGCGAAATAATAAAATCTGGGGTTAGTTTTTATTAATCCAGAACTAGGTTTTTACTAGGAGGCCAAATAATAAAATATGGAGTTAGTTTTTACAAATACAGAACTAGGTTATCGCTTGGAGGCGAAATAATAAAATCTGGAGTTAGTTTTTATTAATCCAAAAATTGGTTTTCGCATGGAGGCGAAATAATAAAATCCGGAGTTAGTTTTTATTTCTCCAGAACTAGGTTTTTATTTGGATGTGAAATAATAAAATCTAAAGATAGTTTTTATTAATCCAGAACTAGGTTTTTGCTTGGAGCCGAAATAATAAAATCTGGAGTTAGTTTTTATTAATCCAGAACTAGGTTACGCTTGGAGGCGATATAGTAAAATCTGGAGTTAGTTTTTATTAATGCAGAACTTGGTTTTCGCTTGGAGGCGAAATAATAAAATCTGGGGTTAGTTTTTATTAATCCAGAACTAGGTTTTCGCTTGGAGGCGAAATAATAAAATCTAGGGTTTGTTTTTATTAAACAAGAACTAGGTTTTCGCTTGGAGGTGAAATAAGAAAATCTGAAGTTAGTTTTTATTAATTCAGAACTAGGTTTCGCTTGGAAGCGAAATAATAAAATCTGGAGTTAGTTTTTATTATTGCAGAACTAGGTTTTCGCTTGGAGGCGAAATAATAAAATATGGGGTTAGTTTTTATTAATCCAGAGCTAGGTTTTCAGTTGGAGGCAAAATAAGAAAATATGGAGTTAGTTTTAATGAATACAGAACTAGGTTACGCTTGTAGGCAATATAATAAAATCTGGAGTTAGTTTTTATTAATCCACAACTAGGTTTTCTCTTGGGGGCGAAATAATTAAATCTAGGGTTAGTTTTTATTAATCCAGAACTAGGATTTGGCTTGAAGGTGAAATAAAAAAATCTGGAGTTAGTTTTTATTAGGTGGCCAGGTTAAATCTTCCTCCAAGAAAATGAACAATCAATGCTTCCCTTCCAGAATATAAATCATCTTCTTGTCAAGCATAACCTGTAAATCCTGAGAAAATAGACAAGACAACCTTGCATAAAATCGGCGGCATCCTATATAAGTTACTAAATCCTAGAAAACAAAGTAAGACATAATGCTTGTGGAATGAAGTTTGCAGATTTCCTGGAGATTATAAAACTTAATAATTCAAAAAACCATAAGACTCCGTTAGAAAAACAAAACTGGTAAAATTTCCAGATTTTTACACGTGACGCCGTCAAGAGTTAACTCTTGACGCCGTCAGAAGTGACCTGCATAAATTCTTATGTTAAGTTTCCGAAAAATTTCTGGAAAAACTTAGTCCTACTTCCTGGAAAATCCTGCAAAACTTCATTATGACTCAATACAAGCATTTGACTCTAACAAATACGAATATACATGTTCATTTAAAATTGTGGAGAATCATGATCGGTTTGTTTCTTAAAAACACATTTGGGGTTTCCCCTTACACTTATCTTTTGCAAAAATACTTTTAAGGTGGAGTTAAGACTAGGCCAAACAACAAAGTAAAGTATTTCCACTATTTAGTTTAGAATCATGATATACCAACAATAAAAATAAAGCATGCATACGGAAGCAAATAACAAACAAATAAAATAAAATCACACAAAGCATGGGTTGCCTCCCAAGAAGCGCTTTTCTTTATTTACGAGTCTTGTAGCTAGACTCAAGGCCATGGGTGACTACGTTTTCCTATCCCGCAAAATGAATGCGGTTTCAAACATCTTAACCAATTTCTCATCCTTCCTATACTCGGGGCCTAATGCTAAACATTTCGAGTAATAGATCTCTTTCTTTTTATAACCTCCAATGTTTCTCTCTTCCTCACTCTCAACCTTAATCACGGGGATGTTGTCAACATCGAGATCCTCAACTTCTCTAAACCTCTCTTCTTTATGGGGCATCCTATATCTAATGTTTTTCTCTTTAGTTGCAAATATGATAGTGCCCTCATCACGGTTTTGACAAAAGGTTCTCTTAAAACAATCTGACACAAAGATTGATCAATAATTCCCCAAACATCTTCTAAGATCATGAAGTCACACCTATAAACAAAATCCCCAACGAAAACATGTAACCCTCTAACCCGCTCAACAAAATTACTCATGCGATTAGGGTTGTAAGGGTCTCGCCTAGGTTTCAACTTTTCGTTCATGATCCAATTATAATAAAGCCTAGACATGATGTTCATCGATGCCTTTAAATCGATATAAGTGTGTTCTCTGAACATATGACCAATCATGCATGGGACCTTAAGATTCATAGAGTTATGTTTCCTAATCCATGGGCGTTTTCGGTACTTTGTGGGGCAAGGGCATTTTAAAAGGAACTTATGGTACCTCAATTCCTCAAGGGTTGGTGTAGAGCTCCTAAATATTCTATAATCATCCCATACCCCTTTCCTGCAAGTGTTACTCCCTAGCTTGATTTCACCTTCATTCATCTCATTGACCTTCCTTATTTCATCATTTTCCATTTTAAGTTGGTTATGTTGCAAAATAACTTCCTTGGGCAAGGTGAATCTAGTTAAGAAGTAGGAAGCAAGATCGTCCCAAGAGGAGACGGATCTTTCAGGGAGTTGGCATAACCATCGAAGAGCCCGACCATGTAAAGAGAATTTAAAGAGGGCTAAGAGTTCCCCTTCTTGAGTATCAACACCTAATCCTACAGAATTGGTAATTTTTAGGTAGTTCTCGAGGTGTTGGGTTGGGTTATCGAAAGAAAGTCCATAAAATGCACACCCGACTTGCACCAATCGAATGGTGCTGGATTGCAAGCGGATGGACCTTATAGGTGGGTGGATTGGTTGTGGTGGATTGATAGGTTCAAGGATGTTACCATCTTCCATGATGTTGGATGGTAAAGAGTTACGAACAAAGACACGAAGAAATAAGATAGACTAAAGAAACCTAAAAATAAAAATAAAAATAAAATCTTACTAGAAAGGAATCTAGCAAGTAGACCTAATAAAAAGAGATTCTAACCTAGACAATAACTATTCCCCAGGCTGCGGAGCCAAAAACTTGATGCGTGGGAATTCCACCAGGCTTTACCTCTCAAGGAATCTTGAGAAGCTTACAACCCCCACCAGGCAGTGTACCTGATCGTTGTAGTATAGTATAGTGACAAGTACCGGGGGATTGATCGTTCCACAAGGAATAGTGTCGCTAGGATTAGAAAACCTAAATACTAGTTCTAAAGATGAAGGACGATTATTTTTGTATTTTTATGTTTTTTAGAAAGCAAGTAAAAATCTCGGGTTTGAAGGATTTGGGCGGAATTAGTTGCTAGTCAACTAACCCAATACTAAAGATGCAATCGAAATAAAATGCTAGAAATGAAAATAAACTAAATTATACTAAGGTTGTGAGCAATAAGTGGAGAAAATGTGTTTACTTAGATTTCACTACTCCCTAGATATCTTTTACATGTTAATTACTTGTTATAGTTACGTGGATGACGGATTGTATTCCTTAATACCATTCATGGGGTGGCGCACTTAATTCCCCAATCCTATGAGTGCCTACTTCACTCCTATGTCGAGCCGATATAAGCTCCTAACATGGGATCATTAGAATTTACTCATGCATTAAATACAACCAATAAAACCTAGTACACATCGGTTCATGTTTCCTAAGACGTTCAAGCATGTTACCATTTGGAGATCTGCCAGTTTTCTTAAGCCTAACATCGAATTCATTCATCCAATACAACCATAAAAAAGTAATCAACACATAATTAACATCTAGGTTTCATTTGATCCAAGCAAACACAAGATAAATCTAGCCTAACATGGTGGAATCAAGTCAAGAACAAGATATAGACAACCAACACATAGACATATTGATTGAATTAAAAGAGTACTTATCTCAATTACACATGAAAGGGATCAAGGGTTGAGAACCCTTGAAAAACCTGTAAAATTCGTACCAAAATCGTAGCTAGGGTTTCTCCAAAACTCCTCCCTCTTTAATGTGAAAATTAGAAAACTATATATAGGAAATAGGGTCTGACGGCATCAAGAACAAAACTCTGACGCCGTCACCTCGCCGCCAAAATTCTCCTCGGACTGGCTTGATCTACTTTTGACGCCGTCATGTCCTAGGCCGTCACGCATTTAACTCTTGATGCTCTACTTCATGACGCCTTCATGAATCCACTGGGTCGTCATGGTCTTTACTCTTGACGCCGTCAAGAATTCCTTCTTGACGCCGTCACCTACTGTTCCCAGCAAGGAAAATTAAGACTTTGGCGTTTTCTTCACTTTTATGCTCCAAAAATGTCCGAATTGCTTCCTTTTCCAGATTTCTCTCCCAAAGTACCTAAAATCACAAAAGGAACGATTTAGGGCAATATTTGATCAAATAAATTCAATTCCGGGCTTAAATGACCCCCTAAAAGTGGTTCATTTTTCGCCTCATCAACAACCCACGTTTTTTGAGGTACTCCCAATGATATTTTGGACTAGATACATAGTTCCAAGTAAAGGGCGGGAAGCATTTGATTTTTCCCGCCACGCTTACCGCTATCCTCAAAAGTGTAGCGTCCGCGACCATGAGACGTGAACACTAGACTGGGGGACATGATGACGTATAGTCTATATTTGGGCCACGAGTCCAAATAATAAACATTACTAAGGCCCAACTCACCTCGCTTGGGCCAGCGTTGGGCCGCAGCATCAACGGCTTGGGCTCACGAAGCCCAAAGCCCAACTAAACTATATACGGTATAGATAAGGATCTCCTATTTACGGAATAGATATCCTTACCCCGGATAAGCACTACGCGTGCGAAGAGTAAGGAGCAAGAAACCTACACTGTTTCAGCCCCTATATAAGGAATGATATATTCTCATGCAAAGGTACGATCTCAAACAATCCCTAACTCTTTTACGAGAACCCTAAAACCGATTACTTACTTTCACGCCGGAGTCTAATCGTGGGAGACAATCCCACGATAAGCCTAACGGTGTTTGTTTATTTTATTAGTGTGCAGGTTTGAAGCATTAAGGAGCGAATTGATACGAGAGCAGGAGCCCAAACTAGGAACGCCCAACTTTTGTATCAATAGAACCTACATTGTAGTTCTAGACATTACACGAAAATCACAAAAATCAAAACAAATCCATAACTCTCTTTCTCAGCAGGGTCAGCGGAACCCTCAACCACAATGGACGGAACCCATTCTTTGGTTCCGCCATATCCGCCGACCTGCAGAATCTTTTTCTTTGTTTATATTAAATCAAACACCCATTATCTCATACCACCACTTCCAAACTTCTACTATTCACTTTACCATTCATCCATACCTACGAAAATTTGGTTTTCCTTTCATTCACATTGCTAATCAATCTTCATTGTAAGTATTCTAAACTTGATTACATTCCTGATCTGAGTCTAGGAATTCTATTTTTGCAAAAATACAAAAACTTGGGGTTATGCATTAACTTGAGAAACTCATGCATGAAATTAGGTGTTTAACAAAACTAATCATGTTTCCCAGAGTTAGTAATTGCATTCTTTCTAAGTATAAACATGTTGGCTAAAACACCCCATGTCAAATTTTTGCAAAAACTTCTCACAAATAGGACAAATATTTTTTCGTCTCACATTGAGAATACAAAATCAAAACGTTATGTTTAAAACATCACTTGCATAATGTCTCTTGAATGCTAAAGGGAATACATAACCAATATGTATTTTTGGGTACATTCAAATGAAGCTTCATTAAACTAGGAGCGCTTGGGTTATCTTTTGTTTTATAACAAAACTTGCATTATAAAACGTTCTTGAAGCATCAAAATGAGTCAAGATAACCGCACCACCACGTTGTTTTCATATAGGCACACACTAGAACACCCACATTACAATAAGTCGTTTACTTAGACTAAAATGTGAAATTTTGTTTTTCTAGGAATCATCATGCCTCCTCTAACCCATTATGACCACAAGGACACCATTAAGTACCTACCCAAACACCACAAAACCAAGGGTCTTACTCCAACCCAAGTCAACGTTTTCAAAGCCTTAGAAAAACATTATGTCCATGAGGGTAGAACCATTGACCCGTCCTTCCTAGAAGGCACAAACCTCTACACGGAATTTGCCACAATCAACTTTGAGTGTCTCTTAGAAATCAACGAGCCTATTTGTCCTAGGTTCATTTTAGAATTATATTCATCCGTCACCCTCTCCATGGATGACTATGGTCTCATGTCTATCAACTTTAGAGCTAGTAGTCATCAATACTCCTTCACTCTTGAGGAGTTTGCTCAAATCTTAGGTGTCCCAAACCGTGGTACTTGTATCTACTCTGATTTGCACTCCCTCTCAACCCTTGACACACTCTTTGATCACATCCGTCCCTATGACACCCCTCTTGTGACCAAAGATGAACTTCGTAACCACCTCTTCATTAGGACAACCAACACTAGGAGAACCCGGTCGGGTAATGAGGTTGATAAGGACCCATATGGAATGGAAGTTAATGAACTCAAGCCCCAATTAAAGAAATGGGAGGAAGTCCTTAGATCCAATGGTATTAGCACAATAGGAAACCGAGATCACATAAATCTTTGCCTTTGTTACATGCTCTACTCCTTGTCTGTTAGGCAACCCTTCAATCTTGCCTACTATATGGCTAAGAGAATGGTCGACATTCCCGTGCATGGCACAACGGCTATGCCGTATGGAATGCTCTTGACCCATCTCTTTAGGTTCATCTCCCCCATTCCACCAACTTCTAACCGTCTTCGCCTTGACTTCTCTCTCATTCCAGACACCTTTGTCCCACTTAGTGATAAGAGAGTTTACAAAGCCCAAGGAAAACGTCCACATCCTCCTACCTCCTCATCATCTTCCTCAATGAGTGAAGATGACAATTTGCCCAACTCCCACCTCTAGAATACCTTTCCCAACTTTCGGATATACCGAATGAGTCGGAGGAGTTCAAGCAAACAAAGGGGATGTTCAAAAACATCAGGAGATTCCTTTGAAGCTCAAGAACAAGATTGACCGTCAATGAGTGCGGGTGTGTAGGAGTGTTTGGCACAAGGTGCTATTTAAAACAATTTGGTTGTGTAAACAATGGTTCTCATGAATTTGTGTGTTGGTAGGATATTTGATACAATTTGGAACAGGTTTAAACTAACTATGATGCAGGATGACAACATTTGGCATGTTGTTAAATTTTCATGTGTATGAATTTTTCAGAAAGTATAGTGAAATTCGCTAGCCCCCGGTCAAAGTCCAATGGTACGCGTGTTTACATGTCCAATTTTTGCATGTCCTAACCAGATATGAATTATATTTTTTGTTTTAGGACTTTTCGAAAAAATTGAAAATCGTCTCGCGGGTAAAAAACGCGGACTGCCAACTTTTTCAGGTCTGGCGGATCTGGCGGCACCCTAAAATGGGTTCCGCTAGTGTATTTTCTGGGCAACCCAGAAATGGCCTGACGGATCAGACGGAACCCTCACATGGGTTCCACGTGTGTATTCTGAAGGTTCCGCCAGATTTCCTGCAATTTTTTTTAATTTCAACATTACGACATCCACTCAACTTTAACAAACCATCCTTTTCGCTTGAAATCCATTCCTTACAATGTTTTAAGCTCATTAGGGAACTTCACTTCCTCTAAAACTAATAGAATACCTTTTCCCGCCAAATTTCAAAATTTTTCTAACCACCTCAAGGAACCCTCACACATAAAGGTTCCAAAGTTTCCTTGAAATCCCTGAGACATATACTTTCAACCAATTTGCCAAAACCACTAAGCATTTAGTGCAAATCTTTGTCTTCTTACTTCACCATTTTCATTGGATTTACCTCTATGATTTGACAACCCACATTAGTCTTCCAAATCATTAGGAACCTCCATCTTTGTATGGTTAACCATCAAATCCAAACACTCCTTCCCATACTCTTCATCACTATAAATTGAACCAACTTAGAACACTATCAAATCACACCTTCCCCATCACAATCTCTGATCTTTAAACCATCTAAGCAATGACAAAGTCAACAATAACCTCTCAACCATCACGACCCGTTCGGAAAACCGCCCGGATAAGTGTCAAACCACTATGGTCTAACCAATCCATCAACCTAAGCTCTTCATCCTCGGATGAATTCACCTCACCAATCAAAAATGAACATTTTTTAAACCTTGCATCTCCATCACCCAATGTACCTAATGAGCTCACCACTCCACCACCAACAAAGTCACCCATTGACCCAACTCCACCAAGTACTCCAACTCAACCATCCAAAACTCCATCACCATCACCATTACCAAAACTTGAACCTATGGAGTTACTTGGATCTCCTCCAACATCACCACACCCTTTTGTTCAAGATCTCAATGATCTTCCACCGAGACCAATACAACCACCACCATTTCTTGAACAAAATGAGTCTTTTAACCACAACCAACCACCATACCAAGAGTACCACCAAACGAAACCATTGTTGTTTCACCCTATCTACCATGACATCCATGGTCCACTTTATAGAGAACCAAATTTTGAAAACCATGACCACCCAACTCCACCACATTCTCAAGCCCAAACCTTTGAGTCTTTCTTTCCTTCCTATGAGGAAATTCAAAGCATGGTCGAGAACCAACTACATCAAGCAATGGACTTTCAAACCACCTTGCTTGACTCAATACCAAACCCATCCTCCACCAAAGTACCAAAAACCAACCCATCCACAAACCAAGAACCCCAAATCCACCCATTTCCACCCACTCATCCCCATGTTTGCTCACATTGTGAGCAAATGTTGAAAATGGGTGAAAGCATCAAGTTGTTGCTTCACCAACTTCATGATGAAAGCCGTTTTGCAAACCAACACATCATAGAGCGTTTGGATGCTCTTTCTCACCCAAACAAATCCTAGACAACCTTTGGAGGCCTTTTGCCCCATTTAGGAAAATAGGATTTTATTTATTTTCTTTCTTGGTTAGTTTTATGTTTAGAAGTAGTTTGTCATTCCTTGTCTTTGACTTTTGAAAAAGTCAAATTTTACTAGAAATGACATATTTTTATACTTACTTACTTGCATTGTTGGTTGATTATTTTTGAGTTGTCATTGTGGTTGCATTGTGTGTGGTAACTACAAGCTTGATTATATATATCACCAACTAACCATTTTTTTGTAGGTCCAAAATCCATGTCTCCCATCTTGGCTCTCCATTTAGCGGGAGTATCGACCAAGGGGGAGCACGTGCATGTTTCCGCTTCGCTACTCTACTTTTTGTTCCGACAAAAAGGGGGAGAAATTTTTATTAACCTTCAAAACTTATAATGATTTTCATCACTTAAGTAAAACATGTTTAGTATATTTTTTTAAGTCTTAAACACTAACTTTTTGAGAGTTACTTAAAAATAAAGTTTATGTTTTGTCATCAACAAAAAGGAGGAAATTGTTAACACAAATATCGCCTAAAAACGTTATTTATATTTTACGATCTTTGCTAAGTTTTGTTAACGACAAATGTAAACTTTAGTTTCTAAGTGAAACATAATCTTAGTTTTAGACTTGCATAATTAGACATTTGCTACATTTTACATTTCACAATAACCACAAACCTTTTTATTTCTTAAACTAGAAATGTATTTATTTCTTTAAATAGAAATGTCACATCACATTTATGGTAAGTTTTGTCCATATACATTTTTGGAAAGAAAGTGTGTTTGACTAACCAAAAGTTTTCTTGCAAAAGTTTATGTTTGACTTGTGTTTATGAGATGTGACCTTGTTTGGTTTGTGAGATTTATTGCAAAACCAACTGCAAGCCCGACGGAACCCTCAGGGTACACGGGCGGAACCCTCCTGAGGGTTCCGCCGTATCCGCCAGACCTGCAGAAGGTTTTGCTATAAATACCAAGCCATAAGTTTGATTTTTGGCTTATCACTTTATAACATATTTTCACACACATTCATTCATTCATTCTTTCATCTAATCCTTTAACATCTCATTCATATGTGAAGTTTCTTTTTGTAGCAAAGAAGCTCACAAGGTCATTGAAAGTTACAAGTATTCAACAAAACGTTGCAAGACTTGTTAGCTTAGTATTGTGTAGACTTGTTTTGTTTGCACATCATTTGATTGTGTATTTTCAGTAGTGATCGGTTAGTATTTTATTCCTCAAAATACAAAGTGTGTTGGGAGTTGTTGTACCCTAGTAAAAGAAGTAACGGGAGTGGTTGTACCCTTGTAAAAGAACTCGACATCTAGCTTAGTGTCGGTAAACGTGTATAAGCGACGTGTAAGGTTTTCTCCGCCGGTGAAAGGAGCTTGTTGACTAGTGAAAGAAACTCTCGAGTTGGATACTCGGGGCGTGGACGTAGGGCAAGGAAATAGAGTCCTTGTAGCCGAACCACGATAAATACTCGTGTTGTGGTTTGATCGTTTCTTTCCTTATACTTGCATGTTTATATTGTGTTTGTGTATATATCTTTGATCAAACGGAAAGTTTCAAAAGATAATTAAACAAGTTAGAAAGATTTTAAATGGTAAACTATTCAACCCCCTTCTAGTTTTCCACAAATATGATAAAATCCTACAAGATAGTGCCTCGAAGGAAGGTATAAAGTGAGGTTGGAGTGTTGAGAGTTAGAGTGAGTGGTGCTAGTGTTGGTGTTGGTTTACTAGAAGGATTCATGTAATGATAACTCGATAGATGAAGGGTTGATAAAGGTAAATTTTTGCTAATTCATGGTTGTGATGATTAGTGAAAGTGATGATGGAAGGTGGTGGTGATAACGTAGACAACTATTTAAAGAATTAGAAACTCGTATGTATAGCAAATGCTATAATGAATAAAGATTGAACATATGGACTTATGCAATCTAAAATTCACAACTTAAAGGGATAAAGGAATACGACTTACGTAATGTTAAGAGAAAAAGGAAAATGTGAATGGACATTGATAATTAATGACGGCTACGAGTTATGATTTGATCGATTAGGATTGATGCTAATGAAAACGAAACACGTTTAGTAATAATGACATATATCGAAAGAAAATAGATGAAAGAGTACTAACATTGCTTAGTTCTACATGACCTTTAACAACTTTATCATCTACCAAAGATGATGTATCATGCCATAATGTATGCTTGAATGGATTCAAAAAGAAGTGAAGACAATAAGCACCTAGGAAAAAAAATTCATAAGAAATGAGTAAAGAATACTAAGAACCTATATAAGGATGAGAATGAAATTATGAAATGGGAGAGTGTTGGTTAAACCGATGTGTTGAGAAAGTGTTGCGAATGATGGTTTTGATTAATATATTGTTTGCACTGACAATGACGTGCATGATATGTGTTGAGTACGAAAGGATGAGATCCTATGATGGTGTTCTAGAAACTGATGTTGTGAAGTCCTAGTTTAAGAAAGATCCTAGACTCCATTAGTTGTTGGTTGTGGAGATGAAGAACTTTCTCAAACGAATGATGAGATATTGGTACAAACTAGTGATGTTAGGTTAAAAGGGCTTGAAACACTTGTGGTTTTGTGAACCAATTTTAACTAAATGGTGTGTACCTATGTGTTGGTATTTTAGGGTGCAGGAAACATGAGTAGATGTTCTTTAAATACATTTTGACAAAATACAAATATGTGAATGAATTTCTCTCTACCTTAATCGGTGGACATCCAACATATTGTGTAATGCATCGTATAAAGAATGATGATGAAGTGTTTGGGAGGTTGTATTGTTAAGGCTAAATAGTGATGGATGTGATTTTTGGAAAGCGGAAGCAATAATGCGAATTAGAAAGAAGTTGATTGTAAGATATCCAAACACAAATTTCAAATCTCTAAGACTCAATCCTATTAGCTATGAGCTTAGTAATGTTTATGCAGATATTGGTTAGCATACAAAGAACTTTATCCTTGAAGTCATGTAGCTCTTCTTTATCAATGCGAGATAATCGCATGACAAGGCATGTGGTTTTCTCAAAGGAGGTGGAAAGGATTAGAGTATTGTTATCCTCAATCCTTATAAAACTATATGCAAGTGTAGCGATTACAGTTATGCGAGATGAGCATATAAAATCTAGAACAAAATAATCTTGTAAACTGTGTTTAAAAGATAACATTTTGGAGCATGCATCATTAAAACATCCTAAATGAGTGTCAACAAAAGACAAGAACATTAAAACATAGATACAAAAGAATCATGATCCAAATTGCATATCATAAATTAACAAGTAACATGTCAATCTTGCAAAGTATCATACAAATCATGTTAACATTTAGTTGCATGAAACATATAAGTATGCACACAAAACCTTTCCAAGGTTTAGATATTAATCAATCGAATAGTTATTATGTCAAGATACCCAATTATATCAAACAAGTAACATTTAATCGACACATATATGTGTAATGCAAGTGATTCTTAATAAACTAAAGAGAAACTTAAATCTACTTCATGTTTGAATAATATTTCTAAAAAAAGATGATTAATACGAATTTAATCTATGTAATTAATTTGTATGATAAGACGACTTCTAAATGTTTATCATACCAAAAGTACTTTGACAAATTATAAGTGCACATGTAGTGAACAAATAGTGTGAAAAAGAAACAAGATGAAAAATTTATGCAACCCATGTTTAAATGATAACATTTTAGAGCATGTATTATATAGACCATCCTAAGCATGGATCTAATGAATGACCGAAAAAGACACAACCATTCAAATATATAAATATCATATAAAGACATCATGTCTCAAAATGACATACCATGAGTTAACAAGTAACACGTTAATCATGCAAAACATCGTATACATAAAGAATGAAAATATCATATAATCATGTTAATATATAGTAACACAAAACATATAAGCATGCATGCATCATAAATAAATAACCAAGGTTTACACATGAATGAATTAGATAGTTATCATGGTTATGTTAAGATGTCTAATCATATCAAACAAATAAAATGTAAATTATCAAAAAACTGCCACAGTTTCGCAATCTCCTCTTTGACCTGTTTTCGAGAACATCAGAAACGGTTTCGTTCGTGCTCAAAATTGGATACTCGGTATTTTCTCTCTTGTATAAGAAAGAAATTACTTCGACTTTCGGGCTAAGTTTTGAAATTGTACAATTTCGAAATCTCTTGTGAAACTGGGTTTTCGAGAAAATCACAAGTTTTTCGAGAACTTCAGAGTTTATCGAGAACTTTTCAAGTTTTTCGAGAACTTTAGAAATTTTCGAGAACTTCAGAAATTATCGAGAATTTTCAATATTATCGAGAACTTTTGATATTATCGAGAACTTTTGATATTATCGAGAACTTTTGATATTATCGAGAACATAGCAAAGTTTCGAGAATTTTGACAAAAGTGAGATTTTTGACGACTGAACTTCAAACGGCCATAACTTTTGAACCGTAACTCCGTTTTCGACGAATCAGCTGTCAAAACGACCGTCAGACAAAGGAGAACGACACGCTAAATTGATTTATCGATTTAGGCGAAGTTTCGAGGCCTAAAAACGCTCCGAGAAGAAGTTATTGAGGTTTTAAGGTTTTCAGTCAAAATTTTCACCATAAAAACTTGCATCAACTCACTCTAAACTCTACTCCTATTTCGTTGGAACGATCCAAGAATCAACTTTATCAATCTACACTTCAAAAATGGCAACTCAGCAAGACATTCATGCTGCCGGTGCGGAAAACCGACCTCCTATGCTTGAAAAAGGTGGATATCTCCCATGGACAAGCCGCATGCTTCGTTACATCAAAACAAAGCCTGATGGTAAATTAATGATTCAATCCATTGAAAAAGGACCATTCCAGCCAAGACAAGTTCAAATTGAAGGCAATCCAAATACAACACCTCCTACTCAACCATTCGTGCGTGAACAAACAGAAGCAGATTACACAGAGGAAGACAAGAAGCAGATCGCCGCAGATGATATGGCAATGCATTTAATCCAACTTGGATTACCAAGGGAGATCTTTGCTGCGGTCGACAGTTGTGAAACTGCTTATGCTATGTGGGAACGTGTTAGAAGGATATGTCATGGAACAGAAATTGGACAACAAGACGTTGAGAACAAACTTCTTACTGAATGGGAGAACTTCACATCCACTAAAGGTGAACAGATTGAATCATACTACACAAGGTTTTGCACTTTGATGAATGAGTTAATCAGAAACAAGTTGACACCTCGAACAATTGCAACAAACATCAAATTCATCAATAACCTTCCAGAAGAATGGGGTCGTTATGTTACAATTGTCAATCAAACAAAGGATTTACATAAGGTGAACTATGATCAACTCTATGATTTTCTGAAGCAAAATCAAGCTGAAGCTAATGAAGTTAGGAAAGAAAGATTGGCAAAGAATCATGATCCTCTCGCATTAATTGCTACTACACCAACACCATTACCAGTGAACACACAACAACCATCATCATCTTCCACTCACAACTACATGCAACCATCATACATTCAACAACCAACACCGGTCTACCAACAACAGTTCTACCCACAGCAACAACAACATGTTATTCCACAACAGCAACACCAACAATTCCAAGAACCAGAATTCACTGAAAATGATGAAGCCACTGCAGCCCTGACTCAAGCGTTTGCTTTTCTGACAAAGGCATTCCAAGGACGCTATTCCACACCAACAAACAACAACCAAAGGATTTCATCGAACACTCGCAATAAGCAGATTGCTCAGCCGAGTTTCAATATGGGCAACGCAGGCCAAATGGTTGGAGTTTATGGGAATCAGCAAGGATATGCCACTGGAATAAACATGGGGAATCAGAATATGCTGAATGCAGGGAATCAGAATGCAGGAAATCAGTATGGTCAGTATGCAGGGAATCAGTTGGGTCAGTTTGTTGGAAATCAGAGGGGTCAGAATGTTGGTAATCAGGCAATGGGTAATCAGAATAGAAATGTTGCAGCTCCAGTAGTTGGGAATATGGGAAATGTGAATCAGGGTAATCCGGTTAAGTGTTTCAACTGTCAGGGTGTAGGTCATATGGCACGGAACTGTCCTACTAAGCCAAACAAGAAAGATCTAGCGTACTTGCAGAACGCAGTGATGCTGGCACAAAAGGCAGAGGCAGGGTTTCAGTTGAATGCAGAGGAGAATGACTTTATGGCTCTTATGGATGACATGGAAGATAGAGAAGATATCGATGCGAACTGCATATTCATGGCGAATCTTCAGGAAGCTAAGTATGACACGGATTCTGATACACTTCCTGTTTATGACACCAATGCACCATCTGAGGTATCAAACTTCAACACATGTCACAATAATGATATATTTGATATGTCTCCTCATGAGGAACAGCATTCTAAGAAGCTAGCACCCACTTATGATACATACCTGGACACGCCAAGTAGTAGCAATACTCCTTCAGCAACTCCAGATGTGAATCATAATGGAGGCTTCGTTTCACAGCATGCTGAGAATGATGAGGAAACACGTGCTTTGTTTGAATCATTATTGAATAATTGTCGTATTGAAATTGAGAATGTGAAAAAGGTCAATCGCGATGTTAAGGCCGCGAATGTTAAATTGACCGCTGAGCTTGAGAGTTACAAAGAAAACGTTAAAGCTTTTGAATTTCATAACAAAAGATTGTCTGAATTAGAAACTGGTTATCAAAATTCCGTTTCAAGAGAAAAACAATTGCAACTCAAGTTTGACACACTTGATGTTAATTCTTTCAAAAAGATAAAATCTTTAAATGCGGAAATTTCTGATTTACAAAACCAACTTTCTAAACAAAAATCAGCTTATACCAATCTTGAAAAAGAGAGGGACGAGCTGAAAAAGGACTTTGCAAAGAAAGAAGACAAACTTTTGGCAGAAATCGTAGAGTCAGAACACATGATTGCTCACTTAGAAGAATTGGTGGTTAAGTCGGGTCAGTCAAGTCAAACAATGAAAATGATTTCAAATCAAACTAATCCGGTTTACCATACGAAACATAAAGTGGCTCTCGGTAACAACACCCCCAGTAATCTCAAGAAAGCTCAGCAAAAACAGAATGTTTTGTATAATGGTAATGTGATTTACACTAAACATGATCCTCCCGTCGTTCGGGATTCTGTGCAAACGATAGAACATGTCGAAGAGAGCATTTCTAAAATGAAACAAAAGGATTTGAAACCCATTGATTACAACAAATTGAACAAACTTTCGGGAATTACTTTTGTTCCACAAAAAGAACCATCTGTGTTTTCCATAAAACGACCATTCGCAAAAATGTTTTCTAAGAAAGTAATTGTTTCCAAATCTCTTTCAAAAATGGAACAAATTTCTTCTAACAACACTTTTAATACAAGTGAGGCTAGAGAAATTTTGGATGACGTTAAAAAGAGAATTCAAGAACTTCAAAACATCGTTGCTTCTAAAACTACAATCAATATTAACAACTGGCATTCCAGTTTTCATATTGAACAGAAAAAAGTTTTTGAAAACGAAATTACTATCCCACTGAATAACATCAGTGCGAGGGTAATCCATTTTGAACAAGCTTTCTTAAAAGAAACGGCCGACTTTGTCAAGGACCACAAATCCCTGGTAAATGAAGCTAATGATACTCGTGAAAACATAAATGTTTTGGAAAACCTGAATGATTCTCTCTTCGAAGCTGTTATGACCACTGACATTATGTCCATCATTTTACAAACATATTCTGTTCAAGACGATGAAAGACTGAGAGCTGAGACCTCTGAAATTGTTTCAAAATATGAAAATGCTCTTATAAAGCTTGAAAAAGAAAATCTGTCATACTTTAAACAACTTGATCGAAAAAAGGAAGAATGCAAGTATGACAAATTGTCGTATGAGCGTGCCTTAAAGAACCTGAAAGAGCAAAATGATCTTTTGAGGACTCAGCTTGAAAGTCAAAAAGGAAAAGGTGAGGAAACTAAGTTTGCAAAACCGTCGACTTCGGAGAAACCAAATGTTTCAAACACGGTTCAAAAACCAAAGATGTCAATTTCAAGGGTTGCTCCAAAAGTCGATGAGAAAAAGAATTTGTCAAAACCAGTCACTCCAACACCCTTTCCTAAGAAAAGTGAAAATGTTAAGATTGTTGATAAAGGAAAAGCGGTTGTCGAAACACCAAAAGTGATAGCACCTGGCCTTTTTAGGATTAGTCCCACTAGTGCGTCTGCCTCAACATCTAAGAAAAATGACAAGTGCATTAAGGATAATTCTAAAGAATCTAGGGATGCTAAAAAGGACAACAATATAAATCCTAATGTGTGTGCCTTACCTTCTACAGGATTAGAAAGCACCTCTAGGAGCAGCAGACTAAAGCCTAGGAGCACTACAAGGAACAATAGAGTCTCGCCTGTCTCTACGAGTAGTAGCAAGAATAAAGTTGAAGAAGTAGAAGAACACCCTAGGAATTTATCGCTTTTTAATAAGAGACATGTTTCATCTGAATGTAATGTCGAAAGTACTATTTCTATTGCATGTAATGACTCTGTTTGTTTAATATGCAAGAAATGTTTAATTAATTATGTTCATGATGAATGTGTTTCTAAGAATGTGAATGCTACGCCTGAACAGAAGGATGTTCCAAAAAGACCTAGTGCTAGATCCAGATCTATAGAAAGATTAGTTGCACGATTTAGGACTACCACTATTAGTCGAATGCCTAGGAACTATCTTAAGTTTTGTATGTGGATTCCGACGGGTAGAGAGTTCACTCTTAAGGAAGGAAAATTAGAAATAACTCAAGCTAAACAAGTAGCAACTGTCTATGAGTGTGATTCTGCTTTTACTCCTAACCCCATGGAACCAAATTCAACACGGTTTCCAAATACAAACTCTTCTGTTCTTGGCAGGTTATCGAAATATGTCTTTGGATCGTCGACTCGGGTTGCTCCAAGCACATGACCGGGAATTTAAAGCTGCTGATCAATTTCGTCTGGAAATTTATGGGAACTGTACGCTTTGGAAATGATCATGTTGCAGCTATTCAGGGTTATGGAGATCTTCAATTTGGGAATTTTTTAATCACTCGAGTTTACTACGTCGAAGGGTTGGGACACAACTTGTTTTCAGTTGGGCAGTTTTGTGATGCAGATTTAGAAGTTGCATTCAGGAGAAACACGGTTTTTATTAGAAATTTGGTTGGTGATGATCTCTTAACTGGTAATCGTGGTACAAATTTGTATGCTATCGACATCAACCAAATGGCTTCTACATCACCAATTTGTCTTATGACAAGGGCAACCGAAACTAAGTCCTGGCTGTGGCATAGAAGATTATCCCATCTCAATTTTGACACCATCAACAAGTTAGCCAAAGACAACATCGTCACCGGACTTCCTAAGTTCAAATACACCAAGGAACACCTATGTCCATCATGCGAACAAGGAAAAAGCAAAAGAGCATCATATAAACCCAAAACCATACCTAGTTCGGAAGCAAGGTTACATTTGTTGCACATGGACTTATGTGGCCCAATGAGAGTTGAAAGCATTAATGGGAAGAAGTATATTCTTGTTATTGTTGATGATTATTCCAGATACACTTGGGTAAAGTTTTTGAGAACAAAAGACGAAGCACCAGGCATCATCATCACCTTTCTGAAGCGTATTCAAGTTCTACTTCAAGCTCCAGTAAGGATTATAAGAACAGACAATGGCACAGAATTCACAAATCAGGAGTTAAGAACTTACCTTGAAGATGTTGGAATCACACACCAAACATCAGTTGTTAGAACTCCACAGCAGAATGGGGTAGTTGAAAGAAGAAATAGAACTCTTGTGGAAGCTGCTCGCACAATGCTAATTTTTTCTAGTGCACCACTATTCTTATGGGCTGATGCTGTAGCCACTGCTTGTTTTACTCAAAACCGATCCCTAGTCCATCCGAGATTCAATAAAACCCCATATGAGCTAGTGAACAACCGTAAACCTGACATCTCTTACCTTCACGTGTTTGGCGCTTTGTGCTATCCGATGAATGACAGAGAAGATCTAGGGAAGTTAAAAGCTAAGGGTGATATTGGAATCTTCATTGGATATTCAGAGAACTCAAGGGCATTCAGGGTGTATAATAGAAGGACGAAAAAGATAATGGAGACGATGAATGTGAAGTTTGACGAGATTTCTCAAATGGCTTCTGAGAGATACGCTCTAGAACCCGCGCTTAATCCAATGGCTTCTAATCAAAACAGATTAGGACCCGCACCAAACAGTCAGACTTCTGGACACATCAGTTCAGGACTCGTACCTCAAGGAGCTCAGTCAACAAACACGGATAAACCTTCAGAACAAGATCTGGAAAATTTCTTCGAGTTAATGTTTGATGAATACTATGGTGGAACTTCGACAAATGCATCTCATCTACATTCCGCTGCACCCGCTCAAAACCATCAACCACCACCACCATCACAAGATGCATCTACAACAATCGAAGCTGAAGCACCAACTACATCAACATCATCTACATCTACTCAAGCAACTCCAGTACTTGACACTGAAATACCAAGAGTTGATGAGCAAAACCAAAACATAAATTTTCAAGAAGAACCAACAAATAATTCAAACGATGCTGCGTTAGAAGAAGGAGAAGAAGTATTTGAAAACCCGTTTGCATCAGACTCTGCTGAATCTTCTTCGAGGTTACAAGAACCATCTAACACACATTCGTTACACCCAAGGTACCCTTCTACGTTTCAATGGACAAAAGACCATCCGTTAGTACATATTATTGGTGATCCTTCGATGCCAGTTCAGACGAGGAGACAACTTGCCACCGATCTCGAATTGTGCATTTACATTTGCTCAATAAGCACCAAAGTACCTAAGAACATTCGGGAAGCAATGGCAGAAAACCCATGGATTGAAGCAATGCAGGAGGAATTTCTTCAATACCTGTTACATGACAGTTGGGAACTTGTTGAACGACCACTTGATAAACGAGTTCTTGATCTCAAGTGGTTGTGGAAGAACAAACTGGATGAGGAAATGACTGTCATTCGCAACAAAGCTCGTCTCGTGGCTAAAGGATATCCACAAGAAGAAGGGATAGATTTCGAAGAATCATTCGCGCCTGTAGCTAGACTTGAAGCAGTCCGGATTTTCTTAGCCTATGCCGCTCACAAAAACATCACAGTCTATCAGATGGACATTAAGACAGCTTTCTTGAATGGAACTCTGAAAGAAGAAGTGTATGTGAGTCAGCCAGAGGGATTCATCGACAGAGATCATCCAGACTACGTCTACAAGCTTAAGAAAGCCATTTATGGTTTAAAACAAGCTCCAAGAGCGTGGTATGACGAACTATCATCTTTCTTGCTCAAAAACAATTTCTCAAAAGGAACGGTTGATGACACCTTGTTTATCAAAAAGTTCAAAGATGACATTTTGATCGTTCAAATTTACGTGGACGGCATTATTTTTGGATCAACCAATCCTAACCATTCAAAACATTTTGAAAATCTCATGAAAAGCAAATTTGAAATGTCCATGATGGGGGAACTAAAATTCTTTCTTGGTTTACAAATCCATCAATCCCCTCGTGGTATTTTTATCAATCAAGCTAAATATACAATAGAGATTTTGAAAAAACATGGAATGGAAAATTGTGATTCTGTTGGTACACCAATGGTCACTTCACCAAAAATAGGTGCTGATTTGTCTGGGAAACCCATTGATCCGAAGAAATATCGGAGCATGATCGGTTCTCTCATGTACCTGACTGCTAGTCGACCCGATATTCAATTTGCTGTTTGTTTATTAGCACGGTTTCAGGCAAAGCCTACCGAACTTCACCTCAAAGAGGTTAAACGGATCTTTCGGTACCTACGAAGCACCATTAACTTGGGACTTTGGTATCCGAAGGATTCGGAGTTTAATCTAACAGCATTTTCAGATGCAGACCATGCTGGTGATCAAGTTACAGCAAAGAGTACATCAGGTGGAGCACAATTTTTGGGTGAAAAGCTTGTAAGCTGGTCTTCAAAGAAACAGGATTGTACTGCACTTTCAACTGCCGAAGCCGAGTATGTGTCTCTATCTGCGTGTTGTGCCCAAGTTCTTTGGATGCGGACACAGCTCACAGATTATGGCTTTACTTTTGACAGAATACCTATGTATTGTGACTCAAAAAGTGCCATAGCCATCTCGTGCAATCCCGTACATCACTCTAAGACGAAGCATATCAAAGTCCGCTACCATTTCATCAAAGAACACGTGGAAGAGGGTACTGTTGAATTATTTTTCGTTAAGACTGATTATCAACTCGCCGATCTATTTACTAAAGCCCTTCCAAAAGAAAGGTTTGACTATTTAGTTCGACGAATTGGCATGCGAAGCCTAACTCCTGAGGAGCTAGAACGTCTTCTCGAATCTTCTTGAAATTTTTTCAAAATCGCTTCGCTGTAAATATTTTTGAAAAAACAAAATACAAAATTTGAAAAACCAACAAAAACAAAATACAAAAATATAAAATTTCAAAAAATACAAAAACAATATAAAATCAAAAAATCCAAAAATATTCTTCTCACGACATGTCTCTCGTATAAATCAATATTCTGTACGTTTCTAGAAATATCATTCAACAATGATACGGATATGTACAGATGCTTGAGCGGGAGTTCTTTTTTATGTTTTCCTAAAAACATGTCGTTTCTCAAAATTTTCTTCACAATGGCTTTCGTATACTTCAGTACGAAACCCGGGCTTCAATGACGACTTCTTAGTATTTCAGCTAAGGACTCGTTCTTCAAAGAAAGGAAAGTGCTACGCAAAAATGATTTTCATCAACAAAGTGCACTTATCCTAAAAATGGACACTGTTGTACGCCTCAGTGCGACATTCCTATTCAAACAAAGAAAAGTCTTTGTTTTTCATAAAACCTTGATGCAAAATTCAAAAAATCTGAAACTTCTTTCTCTTTCAGAATTTTGCTTCAAGAAGACTCCTTCCCTCTAAACTTTAAAAAGTTTAACATTTCTCAAAAACATATGCGAGTTTTGAGGGGGAGTATTTCTCTAAAACAAAAATGTTCCAAATTCATGCAAAAACAAATCTGTCTATCTCTCCAAAAGCTTTTTCTTAATCATTTGATATCAAAAATATCACGATATGCTATTTTTTAGGGGGAGAAGACATGATTAAAATGTGATCAAAGATGTTTAAAGTTTGTGACTGAATCTCAAAAGAGCTCGACTCAGATAGTACCAATGAATTGACGAAGCTTAAAATGTCAGTAATCGAAAAGACTTGTCCTGGACGGGTAATAATTTCAAGCTAGTCTAACTAGTGATGTAAGCGTGTCTCGAATAGGACTTGTCTGAGTAGAATGTACCGTATCGAGAGACTTTCTTTGGACTTGACCAGGACGGGTAATAATTTCAAGCTAGTCTAACTAGTGATGTAAGCGTGTCTCGAATCGGTCATGTTCGCTGAAAGTGGATCAATTCAAAAAGTGCAAACTCCTCTCGCATGTGCAAATTTCTTAAATATTCATGAGCACATGTGAAGGGGGAGTCCTTCAAAAATTGCAAAACTCTCAAAGTGGTAACAACAATGTATTTTATTATCATAAACACTTTGAGAGATTTTCACTAAATGGTTTCGTGGCAATGATAGGATAGTCATGGAGTTATAAGGTGACTAAGGTTAGGAAAAACCGTCCTATGATCCGCCAGAGCCGGAGGGATCTACCCAAGGACAATTCCAATAGATTAGAATTAGAAGTCCTTAGGTATGATTGAAAAAAAGGAGAAAATGAGAAAGGAGAAAGAAGGGGTTGAAGAATTAAAAAGAAAAGTTATGAAAAAGGGTGAAAAGAAATAGCCCTCCAAATATTCAACCTTAGGGCAGACACCGGGTTCAACTCATATGCTACTGGTTGTTACTATGGTGACACCGGTATTGAAGACAAAGACGTCATGGACCCAGTGACGCACTGCACTAAACCTTCTTAACCACTCAAGTTCTCTTAAAAGAGCTTGTTTCATTCTCACGGGGAACCGGCGTAATCTATCGACATGTCTCTTAGAGATGGTTGATATTGAAACAGGAGACCTCTCCCTAATCTCCGCATAGGAAACCAAATGTGCACTTATCGAGTCTAGAGCCCCGAGATTCATCAAAAGATCTCATAGGAACACAGGATATTTCTTCACTGGTTGTTCATCATTAAGGACGCCAGATGTAAACTTTAGAGTCCTACGCAGATCTTAGCAATCTGCCAGAACATTTATGAGAGAATTCACTTTCGTGATTCTCAATGATTGAATGGAAATTCCTGCCAGGGTCAACATCAAACAGCCCTGACAGCAGGTCACTTCGGTAATTCTTTATGGGTTACGCTTAGTGTTCGCTGTGGTTTCAAATGGTCTACAGTCGTGGAGTGATCCCCAGCGACTCACCCATTCATTGAGCTACTAAGTAGGTCTTGTAAGCTCTCTCGAGAGTATCTGACATGGGAACGGCCTTGGTAAGGGTTAGAAGGAGTCTTCACACTATGCTGTTGACGATCTCTAATTCTTATCTGTAAGTACCAGATGTTTTATTGCTAACTGTTTATATGCAGGGACACTTCATCTCCATGGCGACAGATTCCACATGCTCATACATTCATCTGGAAGTTAAAGAAAGCTCCCTCAAAGATCTTTACATCACAAAGTTCAAAGAAAGATTCTACGCCAAAAAGAAGAATCTACAAAGTATAAAGACTAAAGATCAAAGTGATAGAAAGGGAACTACGTGCATATGAATATCAAATTCCAAAGATGTATGAGCATGTTGGAATGGCAAACAACCACCACAGACGCAGAAGTGACGAATGGCAGATAATCCCACATCGCAAAGGAACAAAGAACGATGAAAAATCAGTTATCAAAGATCACAAAGCATGAAGGAACAAAGACTAAATACTATTCTACAACGACACACAAAGTTAAAGACAAAGAACACGGAAGACCCACTCACGTGGAGCATCATTCGAATGACCAACCCTTAGGGGGAGATTGTTAGCATTAAAAATATATATATTAAAGTGATGGTCATTCTCATATTGTAACTTTGTGTCGTGTGTTAAGATTAGTAATAGTTTAGTCATTGGGCCTTGGACTTGGCAAGGTAATATGTTATATGCTATGTTTCATAAGCCTAGTTATCCAATCATGTAACCAAGTCCAAGCCCAAGCCCATAGAAAGCCCATAGGGCATCTCATGTTATGTACTATATAAACACCTCAAAGGCTCATTTGAGGTGTGTGCTTGTGTGTGTATTTGTGTGTGTTTTCTTTGAATAAAAGCTCTCATATTTCTTATATCTCTCTCTCTATTCACGAATCATATACATCACATATAAGTCACCAAGTCACCATCTTTCTTCTTCTAATCTTCTATATTGGTGTGATAAAGTTGGTATATCTAAGGTCCTACAATGTGTAATGCAAGAGATTTTAATCTTTGTGTTTGGAATCTATGGTTGAATGATCTAAAAGGTGACATCTTTAAGCATGCGTTACGCAAGTGATTTGGCCATCCAAGACAAAGAGATGAGTTTTTGGGTGATAAAGGAATATGATAAGAACGTTCTCAAGAAAGCTCTTTGGAACAGGAATCTAAGTGAAGTTACCAACTTCAATAGATCTTGTGTATGCTCTAGAGATAGGGTTTGAGCTAGGTTATGAGCAAGGTTTGGTTATAATGAATGCTTGAAAGGAAATAGACACATATAGTGTATTTTAATAAGCATAATTATTACGTGGAATTAAGTCATCATGCTTATGAAAAAAAGAATGACAAGATGATGAGAAAGCTCTAGTTCATAGAACTTGCAGATGTTTATTTAAGATCATTAACCCGATGAGGTGTAATGAAATCTCATGTAACACAACTGTTCATGTTTCAAGGAGAGAATGATGCATAGGATATACAGTATCCTTTTAACAGGATGAAAACTTAACGCATGATTTATTAGGCATAATGTCTTCCAAAACATCATGTTTTCCTAAATGAAGATATGAAGCCAAAGTGTTTTAATCGGATAGTGCTATCTAAATATACTTGGTCTCAAGATTATACTAGATGATGACAAGAGGAATTAAATCGAGTTTCTTATGTATACTCCTTAAGAGTCATTGTTGCTCGGGGTACATGAGGTTGGCTTTGAGATTGCATTTTAACATATGTTGTTAAGATGTTAATTTAAGGTTTAATGAAACATATGCAAAAGTTAAAAGTATTACCAATACTTTGATAACTTGTGAAAGTGGTACTACTTAAACCTAGTGTAACTGAATGTGAACTTCATGCTCATTTGATGGTAAAGGTTCTAATCCTATAGTTGGTACGGTATGGTTGAGTGATTGGACAAAGAGCTTTTTGAGCAGTGCACTCAATGAATTCAAATGATGGTAACAATGGTGGATTGGTTGATTGAGGTGGTTTGTCTTCTTATGTATCTTAATAAAGATGTGGTAATGTAGAGGTTTGTTGTGCTATGGAAGAACTTAAGTTTCATAGATGTCGAAATTAAAATGGATGGATACTAAGCCTTGTGGTCCATAACTCGTGAGTGAAGTTCTTGAGGTTTTGGTTATGTTTGTGAAGCTTAGGGGCTGAGATATATCATAGAAGTGAATGAGATGATGGTGAACAAACAAGTGGACTTAAGTATTCAATGTTCAATGATGAAGACCTATTGTCATTTGTTTTATCCCTATTGATTGAGAGAGTGTTAGGATAAGTGTTTTAACATATCGTTGTTAAAATACTTGGGTGTAGATTCTTTCAGAAGTGACTTTTAATGACTACAATCGTAAGTCATATTTACTTGAATACTTCGGACGAAATACTTAAGTTGTCAATCCTACTTTGTTGTGGTTAGATAGTACTAAAGGATAGCAAGACTTGATAATACATCTATAACTTAAGTTTAAGTTATGACTTGACGTAAATCCTTATCGTCATGAAGGATGACATATTACTTTCATGTTAACCAAGAGAGGTAACATATATAGATACAATACAATATCTATAGTCACAAGTTAGACTTGTGATTTTGATATTATATGTAATCTATGTAACTAACAAGTCCGGATTAGTTAGGAAGTTGTCAAGTCACTAACTAAGTGAAGTTAATGGATGAAGGATGAGTTAAGGATGGAAGAATGTAGTAACCGTGTGTAATGACTACAAAACATTTGTGGTTAGGGACCCACGGATGGCAAGAAACTAAATGTAACAATTCGCAATTTCAGGTTAACTTTTATTCCCGAAAATTTTACTATTCACTTTTTACTATTCACTTTTACTATTCACATCCAAAATTTTTATTTCATATTCTCCTAAGTTAAACTATTTTAATGATAATCCGAGAATTTCACACTCGTCGGATCATTTCTGCAAAAATCACGAAGCCGTGTCCGAGATTTACTTTTAGGTTTAAACGTCATTCCAGCATCCCGATATGTCCATAAAACATTATAAACAATAGAAATATGATTTTCTCTCATTTTAGGACAATTCCAAAACTTTTGGAATTTTACGTTTTTCAGTTCAGCGTTTTACGCGAATTACGCGTTTTAGACCCGTGTTTCCAGTTTTTAGCAGGGTTTTAGCACCCGATAGAACCTACCACTCATTTTATATTTTATTATGGAGTATATTAATAAGTTCTAGCATATTTATAAGTTTCATATTTTTAGGATACCCGATTTTAAGTTTCATGACTTAATAACTTACCGTTAGCGATTACCGGGACCAAAACTCACTTCGTAAGCTAGATAATACCAAGTTTATGTATCTAGTCACTCCCCCATCATTATGGCCGACCTAAGGGGTGATTCACCATGCCTTGGTGGCTTGAGATAAGTCTTGAACTTTTGGAATACAAGTATGTGTCCAAACTTCTCATGTAAGCTTCCTAAATATCCTAATATCTGCACCTCCTCAAAGGAAACTTCCTAACACTTTCCTAGCACCTCCTCAAGGCCCTATATAACCCTCCTCATCCTCTCTTGGTCGTTCATAACCTCACACACACAAACACACTCCTAATTTTCCCTCTACTTCAAGTTTTATTCAAGAATCAAGTGTTATATCAACACATAAACCCTAGTTTGGTTTTGATTCATCAAACTACTTCAAATCCTTTTGAAACTCTTGGTGATTCTCTTGAGTTTAGATCCACTCAAGTCACCTAAACTCTCATCACAAATCCTTCAAGAATACAAGAGTAGAAGGATTGCTAAAGTGAAGAGAAGCTTGTCAATCAAAGTCCTATCCTTACTAGTTACTTCCTTTCTTGTAGAAAGCCAAAAGTTGTAAGCAAAACCCTAACATACTTATTGTTAAATAATCATGTTCATGTTATTTACATATCATTCATGCTATATTTTATCTTGTGATCATGTCCATGATGTATAAAAATGAGTAAAACAAGTATTGGTATACATATGTTAACTTATGTTATTTAAACAAGTAAACTAGTGACTTTCTTGGTATAATCTGATCAAAATGGTAAAATTATGATATTGGATCATTACATATTGTAGTATAGGACCTAACAAGGAAACCATAGCAATTTGAACCACCTAAAACGAGTATACGAGTCAAAAGTTATGGCCAAAAGAAGTTAGCGAAACCAAAACGCCGAATCTGCCAAAATAGCATTCTGATCAAAATCCGTATTTTTTCGAGGCCCTTCTGGTCCGATTCATCAAAAAGTTAAAACACGAAAGTTGTCCGGAATGACGTTTTCGTTCAGGATTAAAGAAGCTCGAGCCCTGAAAACGCCTTCCGAGTGATAATTTTCTTCAAATTCTTAACAGCCATTTTTAGACCAAAGTCATTATATATAGGTTATGGTTTATAAAGACCAAAGAGGTCTTATGACCTAGAATCAACACCACAACCATGGCTAGAGCCAAGGTTGAGTCTCAAGACCATGGAACAATGACCAAAGGTCATGGCAAGGCCATGACTAAAGGACCATATAAACTTACTTAGGCAAAAACATGAAACAAGGAGTTGGCGATAACTTGAACATTCAATTTGGATCTACTTCACCTAAAAGGAACCATGAGATATTAAAAATAAAAATGGTCATACAAGTTATAAGAAACTTACCCTAATAACAATCTTCATGTAATAATAAACTTTCCTAAGTTTATTCAAATATTGGACATGTAATTTTCGGATCGAAACTTATATCTATATATTTTATCAACTACTACAATAGTAGGGAGCCTCATGTGAGGAGTTCATTATGTAAGCCGTCGAGATGAGTTGTGGATTTACGAATTAAAGTGTCCTGGCTCCTCGAACGCTTACTAACATGACTTCTGAATTATGTTGGCCCGAACGGTAGTAAACGATATATAAAACATACATGTTTCATGAATCTTTTCTTTCAAAGACTTACAATATACATCATACCACATCATGGACTAGATGCAAGATATATATATATATATATATATATATATATATATATATATATATATATATATATATATATATAGGCACTTATTCATATTCTTTACTCCGATCCTAAGTCGCAACATTCTATTATAGGTTGCTCGTAGAAACCTTCGCGATTCGACCATCACATTCACTACTCACTACATAACTTAAGGTGAGTTCGTAGCCCCACTTTCTATTGTTTAACTATTTTACAAACCCATGGGGGGAATACATGCTATTATTTTTCTACTCGAACACAATGCTTTCTAATGTATGCTTCCCGACTATGTTTTATTGTCACTAAGTAACGATTGCCATGTTCGAAGTCCCTATACCATGAACCATTAGTCACTACCTATAGTGAGCGCGAATATTGTGAATAGATCTATTGGGATTGACGGATCCCATTTGTGTTGAACAACGATGAGTTCACACAAATGCACTATATTTGAGATTTAGCGGTATAATGGCAAAAGTACCTTGATAGGGCTTCTATAATGCCAATTTTGTTGGTTCGATGTTAATGTTTTGGTTGCATGAGCTTAGTGAAATAAATAACGATTTTGTTTTCTAACTATGAGTGTGAGTCTATAGCTCACACTACGATTATTGTGTTCAAACAATTTAACAAACTCTATGAATATCACTCAACCTTTGTGTTGACCTCTCAAGCATGTATTTCAGGTTCATGACGATCAAGGATGGTACGGAAGGGCACGGATACTCAAGAGGGCTATAAATTTTATTATCATTCAAAACTCATTTAAATGTAAATTGTAAACATGGAACCATCTGGGACCTCATTTTGTAATCTCTGATATTCATATAATTTGAATGATAAATCTTTTAAAACGACTCAATTGGAGTTCGTTTTCTATTATTGTGACTATTGTGCCGTCAAGTAACACCCAGTTCGAATTCCGCTGCATCCATGAATTGGGGGTGTTACAGATAGGTACCAGAGCCATGGTTATAGAGAAACGGGTCTAATTGAGACCTAAACTATAACTACAATTACAAGCAAAAACATTTTATAGCCTTCCGCTCTCCGTGTCTTCCATCCTCCAGACGATTATGGACTTATTAAGCATTTTATGCTACATAAACATATAAGTATATTTATATATACATTCGAGTTATTTTCAATCATTTTATCTAAACATATCTACACATGCCTATTCTATGGCATTTCGACACAACCACATTCTCCCAACCATGTTCCTACTCCAACATTTTATATCCAAGACATTGTAACTAATTACAATGGTCTTTTCTATTTCCCGGACATTGTATGACACAATGGTCTTAATCATTTCTCAAATGTTTTGAGTCACACAATGATCTAATCTACTTCCGAGACATTGTGATTTGTGCAATGCTCTCTGGAATTATTCCACCACCTCATCAACATCATTTCATATGATATCAAAAACCCATCACAATCTATCGATTTTCAAACAAGAAATATGAGATTTCTAAAGGACAAACTAATCCATCATCGACAAAAGCTGAACTTTCTCTACATTCATCAAAGTTTTCTTCTGAAACTTTCATTATTAAAAGTTCGTGATCCTGGCCAAGTATGTTCTATTTTAGAACTACTTAAAACTTCCTTTCCATACGTACCTACCCTTACTATCTTCTATGCAATGGAATATGAAAACATACGTTACAAGTCTTGTATGGACGGGACTTGCAATTGAAGGGTTTGACATTGCCTTTGTTTAGTGGACAGTTTCCCGAAAGCAACGGACATATCACAAGTATACCTAATTTAGGTATTTGAAAATTTTATCGAACCTTAGCTAAATATAGACTAGTCACCTATATTTAACCTAGGGACAGTGGAATATAGTCTGACTAACTATATTTGATTTAAAATTTTCAAATACTGAGAATAGTTGTACTAGGGTTATGTTTAGGTTGATTTCCTACTTGAACTCGATAAACCACCAGAATACATTAAAACGATCTAGAGACACGATAGTGCCTTACCACTCAGCGAAATCTTAACACCTTATTTGTACTACCTAATTTCATTCTTGAAAGTTTTCATTTATGAGATAATCCGAACTACTATCTTGGGATAGTTATCAATTCTTCTCTTCATCCTGTAGAAGTACTATCCTGTTTAGGTCCTAAGGATACCATTCCATCATAAACCTTTAAAATCTCTTAAGATTTTCAAAACAAACTCAACATCTATACCTAAGAGTATTAATGTTAAGCATACACTACACACTTCTGTTCATCAACATATCACATCATTATCTTTACAACCGTTACAAACACAAGCTCATTAACAGATCTTGATGCACTTTTAAAGCTCAAATCATCCATAGTTACACCACAAGCACGCTCATCAGCTTTACAAGATTGAATATTCATCTTGTACTTTTGGAACACCAGTATCATCTCGTAATACACTACCTTGTAACTCACCGGCTAAGTATGAATGTTGTGTTGGGAATTCTTAAGTAGGATGATTTATAATTATTTTAATGGATTGGGATGCCTTTTCATTTAAATAAAGAAATTGTAAATCACCGAACCATAAGTTTATATTTCCCTATTTACATTGTTTGGGATGCCTCTCTATGTAAATAAGAATTATAAACAAGTGGGCTTATTTGTATCCGAAATAACATAAGTATGAAGTCAATAAACACTAGGTACAACAACCGATTACCTACTAGGCAATGATTGCAATTACTATCTCAATTCCTATTAATATTCGACTGCTATATCAATTTCCTTTGATATTCGACTATTACCATACCTTTCCTACATAAAAGTAAGCCTCATCCTACACCATACACTGAAATGACAAATCAAACTGCATCACTAGTAATCCCAGACTTTAGTCCTCATAAGTAACCACACCTGTTCATCGACACCACTCCAACATATGACACACATAGAACTTTGGGACGAAGTTCCCCGTAAGGGGTAGAGACTGTAACAATTCACAATTTCAGGTTAACTTTTATTCCCGAAAATTTTACTATTCACTTTTTACTATTCACTTTTACTATTCACATCCAAAATTTTTATTTCATATTCTCCTAAGTTAAACTATTTTAATGATAATCCGAGAATTTCACACTCATCGGATTATTTCTGCAAAAATCACGAAGCCGTGTCCGAGATTTACTTTTAGGTTTAAACGTCATTCCAGCATCCCGATATGTACATAAAACATTATAAACAATAGAAATATGATTTTCTCTCATTTTAGGACAATTCCAAAACTTTTGGAATTTTACGTTTTTCAGTTCAGCGTTTTACGCGAATTACGCGTTTTAGACCCGTGTTTCCAGTTTTTAGCAGGGTTTTAGCACCCGATAGAACCTACCACTCATTTTATATTTTATTATGGAGTATATTAATAAGTTCTAGCATATTTATAAGTTTCATATTTTTAGGATACCCGATTTTAAGTTTCATGACTTAATAACTTACCGTTAGCGATTACCGGGACAAAACTCACTCCGTAAGCTAGATAATACCAAGTTTATGTATCTAGTCACTCCCCCATCATTATGGCCGGCCTAAGGGGTGATTCACCATGCCTTGGTGGCTTGAGATAAGTCTTGAACTTTTGGAATACAAGTATGTGTCCAAACTTCTCATGTAAGCTTCCTAAATATCCTAATATTTGCACCTCCTCAAAGGAAACTTCCTAACACTTTCCTAGCACCTCCTCAAGGCCCTATATAACCCTCCTCATCCTCTCTTGGTCGTTCATAACCTCACACACACAAACACACTCCTAATTTTCCCTCTACTTCAAGTTTTATTCAAGAATCAAGTGTTATATCAACACATAAACCCTAGTTTGGTTTTGATTCATCAAACTACTTCAAATCCTTTTGAAACTCTTGGTGATTCTCTTGAGTTTAGATCCACTCAAGTCACCTAAACTCTCATCACAAATCCTTCAAGAATACAAGAGTAGAAGGATTGCTAAAGTGAAGAGAAGCTTGTCAATCAAAGTCCTATCCTTACTAGTTACTTCCTTTCTTGTAGAAAGCCAAAAGTTGTAAGCAAAACCCTAACATACTTATTGTTAAATAATCATGTTCATGTTATTTACATATCATTCATGCTATATTTTGTCTTGTGATCATGTCCATGATGTATAAAAATGAGTAAAACAAGTATTGGTATACATATGTTAACTTATGTTATTTAAACAAGTAAACTAGTGACTTTCTTGGTAAAATCTGATCAAAATGGTAAAATTATGATATTGGATCATTACATATTGTAGTAGAGGACCTAACAAGGAAACCATAGCAATTTGAACCACCTAAAACGAGTATACGAGTCAAAAGTTATGGCCAAAAGAAGTTAGCGAAACCAAAACGCCGAATCTGCCAAAATAGCATTCTGATCAAAATCCGTATTTTTTCGAGGCCCTTCTGGTCCAATTCATCAAAAAGTTAAAACACGAAAGTTGTCCGGAACGACGTTTTCGTTCAGGATTAAAGAAGCTCGAGCCCTGAAAACGCCTTCCGAGTGATAATTTTTTTCAAATTCTTAACAGCCATTTTTAGACCAAAGTCATTATATATAGGTTATGGTTTATAAAGACCAAAGAGGTCTTATGACCTAGAATCAAGACCACAACCATGGCTAGAGCCAAGGTTGAGTCTCATGACCATGGAAAAATGACCAAAGGTCATGGCAAGGCCATGACTAAAGGACCATATAAACTTACTTAGGCGAAAACATGAAACAAGGAGTTGGCGATAACTTGAACATTCAATTTGGATCTACTTCACCTAAAAGGAACCATGAGATATTAAAAATAAAAATGGTCATACAAGTTATAAGAAACTTACCCTAATAACAATCTTCATGTAATAATAAACTTTCCTAAGTTTATTCAAATATTGGACATGTAATTTTCGGATCGAAACTTATATCTATATATTTTATCAACTACTACAATAGTAGGGAACCTCATGTGAGGAGTTCATTATGTAAGCCGTCGAGATGAGTTGTGGATTTACGAATTAAAGTGTCCTGGCTCCTCGAACGCTTACTAACATGACTTCTGAATTATGTCGGCCCGAACGGTAGTAAACGATATATAAAACATACATGTTTCATGAATCTTTTCTTTCAAAGACTTACAATATACATCATACCACATCATGGACTAGATGCAAGATATATATATATATATATATATATATATATATATATATATATATATATATATATATATATATATATATATATATATATAGGCACTTATTCATATTCTTTACTCCGATCCTAAGTCGCAACATTCTATTATTGGTTGCTCGTAGAAACCTTCGCGATTCGACCATCACATTCACTACTCACTACATAACTTAAGGTGAGTTCGTAGCCCCACTTTCTATTGTTTAACTATTTTACAAACCCATGGGGGGAATACATGCTATTATTTTTCTACTCGAACACAATGCTTTCTAATGTATGCTTCCCGACTATGTTTTATTGTCACTAAGTAACGATTGCCATGTTCGAAGTCCCTATATCATGAACCATTAGTCACTACCTATAGTGAGCGCGAATATTGTGAATAGATCTATTGGGATTGACAGATCCCATTTGTGTTGAACAACGATGAGTTCACACAAATGCACTATATTTGAGATTTAGCGGTATAATGGCAAAAGTACCTTGATAGGGCTTCTATAATGCCAATTTTGTTGGTTCGATGTTAATGTTTTGGTTGCATGAGCTTAGTGAAATAAATAACGATTTTGTTTTCTAACTATGAGTGTGAGTCTATAGCTCACACTACGATTATTGTGTTCAAACGATTTAACAAACTCTATGAATATCACTCAACCTTTGTGTTGACCTCTCAAGCATGTATTTCAGGTTCATGACGATCAAGGATGGTACGGAAGGGCACGGATACTCAAGAGGGCTATAAATTTTATTATCATTCAAAACTCATTTAAATGTAAATTGTAAACATGGAACCATCTGGGACCTCATTTTGTAATCTCTGATATTTATATAATTTGAATGATAAATCTTTTAAAACGACTCAATTGGAGTTCGTTTTCTATTATTGTGACTATTGTACCGTCAAGTAACACCCAGTTCGAATTCCGCTGCATCCATGAATTGGGGGTGTTACACCAAATAAAGCGTTCCTTCCTTTATGCATAAGGGTTCCTTGGGTGAGTACTGCTTAAATTGAGTTTTTGGCAGGAAGTGGTTTCCTATAAAAATGATCCTAATATGCTTAATGAATACTGAGGAAAATGTTTCTCACTAAAGTGAATGATTTGGTGGAGGATTGGTTATTGCGTTCGCATTGCAAGATTTTGGAGATGGTTTTGGAGTAGCAAGGTTGAGGATGTTTGTACCTTTGATGGGTGAGGAAATGTTGAGTGATGAATCACTTGATGTTGATGAGCTTAGTTGAATGGTTTTGTTAAAGCAACATGGTTTTACACTAATTATAGCGGTTTTCCTAATAGTTCTAGATGATTTGGATGAGGTGTTGGATTAAGTCATTTCAAGACTTTGGTTATCTAGAATTATAAGAATAAGAGAAGTGATGGTGATGGTGTGAATTGGAAGTATGAATGTTGGTCAATTTATAGGAAGAACATGTTATGAAAAGTAGTGTTTGGATTAGATGTTGTTCCATACACATTTGGAGGTTCCTAATCATTTGGAAGAGTACAAATCAAATGGAGTTGGGTGGAGTGAAAGACTAAGTGGGGAAGTAAATGCTATGTGATCATGAAGGATACATGTTGTCAGGTTGTTCCACGGATTTAGAGGAACCAAAGGAAGGGTTCCTTCCTTGTATCAGAAAGGTTCCTTGGGTTAGTTTAGGCAAATTTGAAATTTTGGCGGGAATGATGATCCCATTGTTTGAAGTGTGCGAAGAGAGCTCTAGAATTATTGATAAATACTAACTAGCATGTAGGAAGCAAGTTTGGAACCTAAGGATTACTAGAAAAATTCAAAAAATTCAAAGATGAAAATTTGCTGTAGGACTGAAGGAAACAAACGACAACACGGGCGGAACCAAGTTTTGGGTTCCACCGTATCCGCTGGAAAAACTTGGCGGAACCAAATTTCTGAACGGACGGAACCAAAGAATGGGTTCCGCCATTTCCGTGGAGGCTCAGAATCGAGACAGACTACTTTTTTCGAGGGCGAGACGTTTTCCAATTTTCCAAATTTTTCTTAAAACATAAATAATCAATTATTTGTAGTTAGAAGATACAAAAATTGAAGGTAGAAACATGCTTACCAATAGAGTTTACAAGAGCGATCCTAGCATAAATAATAATAGCCGAAAATGGAAAATGGCAAAGTACTAAAAAGTTATCCTCTGCAAATATTGTTAGTACACACATAATCCACATACATGGTATCATCCTACAGCATCTTAAAAACATAAAATAACATTGTTTCAATGACCAAATAGTTCAAATGCACCCTTGTGCCAAACACTCCTTACACGGGACAATATGCACCTAATTTGATGTGATAGATTAAACCCAAACACACATATTCTAACACATGTTAGAATATAGATCAAGCCGAGGATTATGAACTTACCATAAATGGAAATTAAGCCATACACGGAAAATTGATAACACCAAAGTGTTATCGTCCAAACATGACATGGTTAGTTTACATGATCAATCAAAGATGAGTTTCTATCTTAGTGCACGATACTTATAAATCACAAATAAACAAATTCAATTACAACTTACAACAAGCAAACAACATGTATGAAAAAAACAACCATAACAAGTAGTCATATAGCATGGCATAAAACAAATATACTTATCGTCACCTTGTGTTTATACATGACGATGTATACCAAGCTTGATTAGTTTCCTTTATATATATAAATATCACCTAATTCTTTAGTTCCAAAAGAAATCATATTAATGTTCAAAGGATACTAACTAAAATTGCCTAACTCAAAAGTTTGAGTTTCTACGTCAAAACTAAACTTAATATTTTGGACATACTATAGTATTTGGTTTATTCTTTTGACTTTAGATTAGATTTAGGACATAACATTATTTTTAATAGAAAGTAGACTCAATTACCTTTAAAATGATAGGTGGCGCGACTCCTATGGACTTACGGTTAATTAGTTACGAATTTTTGAAGTTGGACAAAAATTGTTTCCTGTACCGACGGATTTCAAGGAACCAAATAAAGGGTTCCGCCCTTTACATCCTTTGGTTCCTTGGCATCTGTGACAGACTTACCAAAACTCGTATTTTGACATAAAGAAAACATGTATGACTTACTAGATTTGATAACAAACATATAGTACACTTATTTTACTTCATTTCTATTGATGTAACTTATCTAATCATTTACGAAGGTGATTATTCAAATAAAATTTTAGTTATCCCAAATGCTCCTTTTAAAAACGTATTTTTTGTAAATTATCTCTAAACACATAATTAGACACTTACAAATTGTTTTAAGAAATATACTCTTTTATATTTCAAGGAAACCTACACGCGTGTATACAAAGTAATATTTAACCACAAAATTTCTAAGTATACTTAGCGAAACATTTTTCATATTATATTCCGCTTCAATGGTAATTAGATACATGGATCGTGATCTATTTTAAAAACCATTTGTTTTGAAAATAAGAGCTACGAAGCTCTGATGCCAATTGTGAAATCTTAGAGGGAATTATGAACTCGTAGAGGGGGGGGGGGGTGAATACGTTTCCGTTTAAAAATTTTTAAACTTGTTGTATCAAATATAGTATAAACCATTGTGTTAAGTTACACCATAATTAGTCCGGTTTGTTTTTCTTTTCTAAAAACATCCATATGACAAATTTCCGATCAAGCTTGTTGTAATATGAGAAATGCTAATAATAGTCTTATGACTAATATAAAGCATATGATATACCAAGTTTTCACATAAGCATAAACATCAAGCTACAACACAACACAAACAATAATATAGTGCAAGTATAAAAGTAAAAGGAAAGAGAAAACTGAACACGAGGATTTACAGTGGTTCGGTCACGGATCTCCTTTCCTGCCTACTCTACTCCCGGAGTACCCAACTCGAGAGTTACTTCACTAGATCAACAAGCTCGCTTCTTGGTGGAGAAAACCTTACAAACATCGCTTACACTTTATCTGGTACAAAGCTAGATACCGAGTTCTTTTACAAGGTACAACCACTCCTATCGTCGCCTATACAATATTTCCTTCACTAAGCTAGATGTCGACTTCTTTTCCAAGGGTACAACCACTCCCGCTAGTTCTTTTACAAGGTTACAACAACTCCCGCTATGTTTTGTGGCCCAACATAAAAACCTTGTATTTTATGGCACAAACACATAAACCATCTAACCTATACTAATGAGTACAATGATGATCCAAGACATAAATGTCTAATGGATATGAATGACTAATCTAAAAGAACTTCCATTGATAGAAAGCCTTCAATGAATGAAGATCACAAGTTCTCCAATCTTTTTGTGATGGATCTTCATATATGTATGCATGTGGTGGATGATGATGGCAAGATCTCCAAGCTTCTTTGATCATCATGATGAGGGTGATTAATTATCTTTTCTACATGGTTTCTATTGATCTAAGATGTATGCAAAGTTTAGAGAGAATATGTGTTTTTCTATTTTCATGTTTTCTTTAAGTTATTAGAAAAACTATGAGCTACTATTTATAGGAAACAAGTAAAGAGGTTTTTCCAAACCATGTTCCAAAACCATGTTCTAAATATCTTACTATATTTATCTCTGATCACATCAAGATCTTCTAATGCCAACAACAACATTCTCTTACAAGATCTATGACATATCTTACATGATTGTTTTGGAAAGATATACATTCTAGAAGACACTATTCATGAGCTAATAAAAGTGTGTTTTCCATATTATGAAAAACTACATTTAGACAAATGTATATACTAACTTAAAAAGGTAAGTTACATGTATATGAAAAATATATTAGCAACTTACTAAAAATATTTTATGTACTTATGTTGTTATAAGACACATTTTTATATATTGAAAACTTACTAATATTATCTAGACACCTAATGTGGCACTTATTCTTTTTAACACCTAAAGTGTGCTTTGACACCTAAAATACTTAAAGACCCTCAAAGTATTTTACTCATTCTAAATGGTTGGTCAAGGGGCTTGATCATAATGCCACATAACAAACATGTACGAACCTGTGTTGTAGCAACGAGGACTCGAGCCATTGAGACGTGTTGAATGTATGTTAAGACATGATAAGATTACAAGTAACTTGTACATTTTACGTTTGTATCAAGTTATATGTTTCTCATCAATCAAAACAAACGAGACTGTGGAGATTAAATATTGTAATATTTGCACTAACATCCAGATTTGATGATTTCGCCTCCAAGCGTAACCGAGTTTTGGATTAATAAAAACTAACTTTAAATTTTATTATTTCACATCCAAGTAAAAACCTAGTTCTGGAGAAATAAAAACTAACTCCTGATTTTATTATTTCGCCTCCATGCAAAAACCTAGATTTGGATTAATAGAAAGTAACTCAAGGTTTTATTATTTAGCCTCTAAGCGATAACCTAGTTCTGTATTTATAAAAACTAACTCCATATCTTATTATTTCACCACCAAGTGAAAACCTAGTTCTGGATTAATAAAAACTAACCCCAGATTTTATTATTTCGCCTCCAAGCGAAAACCTAGTTCTGCATTAATAAAAACTAACTCCAGATTTTATTATTTCGTCCTCAAGCGAAACCTAGTTCTGGATTAATAAAAACTAACTCCAGATTTTTTTATTTCACCTCCAAGGGAAAACCTAGTTCTGTATTATTAAAAACTAACCCTATATTTTATTATTTCGCCTCCAAGCAAAAACCTAGTTCTGGATTAATAAAAACTAACTTTAAATTTTATTATTTCGCATCCAAGTAAAAACCTAGTTCTGGATTAATAAAAACTAACTCAGGATTTTAGTATTTCGCCTCAATGCGAAAACCTAGTTTTGGATTATTAAAAACTAACTCCAGATTTTATTATTTTGCCTCCAAGCGATAACCTAGTTCTGTATTTATAAAAACTAACTCCATATTTTAGTATTTCGCCTCCAAGCAAAAACCTAGTTCTGGATTAATAAAAACTAACCCCAGATTTTATTATTTCACCTCCAAGCAAAAACCTAGTTCTGGATTAATAAAAAGAAACTTCAGATTTTATTATTTCGCCTCCAAGCGAAACCTAGTTCAAGATTAATAAAAACTAACTCCAGATTTTATTATTTCGATTATAAGCGAAAACCTAGTTCTGGATTAATAAAACTAACTCTAGATTTATGTATTTTGCCTCCAAGAGAAAACCTAGTTCGGGATTAATAAAACTGACTCCAGATTTTATTATTTCGCCTCCAAGCAAAAACCTAGTTTTGGATGAATAAATGCTAATTCCAGATTCTATTATTTCGCCCCCAAGTGAAAACCTACTTATGGATTAATATAAACTAACTTCAGATTTTATTATTTTGCCTCCAAGTAAAAATCTAGTTCTGTATTAATATAAACGAATTATGGATTAATAAAAACTAACTCCAGATTTTATTATTTCATCTTCAACCGAAAACCTAGTTCTAGATTACTAAAAACTAACTTCAGATTTATTATTTCGCCTCCAAGTGAAAACCTAGTTCTTGAATTATAAAAATAACTCCAGATTTTATTATTTCTCCTCCACGCAAAAACCTATTTCTAGATTAATAAAAACGAATTCTAGATTAATTAAAACTAACTACAGATTTTATTATTTGTCTCCAACCAAAAACCTAGCTCTGGATTAATAAAAACTAACTCCAAATTTATTATTTCGTGTAGCAACCGGTATTTTTAGGGCAATACTTGTTCATGAAACTCAAAAATATATATGACAAACGGTAAATTTTCCAACAATATTTTAATAATAACGTTAGTTGACTATTACCAAACTTTTTGATTAAGCATTTATGAGCTTGCTTAGCTAAATTAGGAAACAAACCGGCACACTATAGCCTATAGTAACTTATTTCGTTGGTTATTTTATTACTTTTTTCAAGTTTTACTTAAAATGCACTTGTTACACGTTTACGATATTTTATATGTAAAATATATGTCATAAGATCACGACTTGGAGTAGTGTTACAATCGATGGACCAACGGCTCTGATTACCTCTTCTTATTCATCTCCTAAGGTAGTCGCCTGTGAAACCGAGGTGACAACGGATACGGGAATTCCTACTGATAATGGAAGGACCGAGAACATCTAGCCTCCGGTGGTCCCAACGTCCAAAGGAAAAGATAAAATTGTTGACGAAACTGAGAAAGAAATTCCCGTCAAAACAAACTTGCCTTATCTGTCACTCTTAAACGAACAAAAGCACCGTGAGAGAGATAAAAACTAGATGGAAAAGTTTTATCAGATTTTTCAAGAATTACACTTTGACATAAGTCTCGCGGATGCTATACTTTTGATGCCTAAATTTGCTTCAATGTTAAAAGGTCTTTTGAGTAACAAGGAAAAATTGTTTGAAATATCACGAACCCAGATGAATTAAAATTGCTCGGCGGTTATCCTCAAAAAGCTTCCCGAAAAACTTGAAGACCCCGGTCGATTTCTCATTCCGTGCAATTTTCCTGGGATGGTTCAATGCTTCTCCTTGGCCGATCTTGGTGCTAGCATTAACCTAATGCCGTTATCCATTGGGAAAAAGTTGTCTTTACCCGATTTAACTCCGACTTTCATGACCCTCGAGCTAGCCGACCGAACTACTTCCCGCCTGATGGGAATAGCTGAGGATGTCTTCCTCAATGTGGGAAAATTTCATTTCCCTACCGATTTTGTCATTGTTGATTTTGATGCCGATCTACGGGTACCTCTCATTCTCGGAAGAGGTTTCCTAAGGACCGGCCGTTCTTTAATTGCTATTTTCGATGAAGAAATTATCGTACGCGTTGGCACCGAAGCCGTAACATTTAATTTGGATCATACCGCGAGGTACTCCTCCGATTATGACAAATATTCCGTGAACCGAATCGATGTTATTGACGAAGTTACGAAGGAGTATTCTCAAGAGTTACATGGTTTTACCGAAATTGCTTCGAGTGGCAATCCCACTCCTTCTTCTGAACCGATTATTTCCGATCCTTCCCCTTCCCTTACTCCGTTTGAGGGAAGTGATTTTATCTTGGAAGAGATCGAGGCCTTTCTTGCTAATGATTCGATTTCACCGGAAATTGATCATTTCGTTTGCAACCCGGAGGGAGATGTTCTTTTGATTGAGAAATTATTGAATGAAGATCCCAACCCGTCCCTCCCTCCGATGGACCTTAAAATGGCCGATGTTAAAGAAGTTAAGCCGTCTACTGAGAATCCACTAGAGCCCGAGCTCAAGGATTTGCCTCCTCATCTTGAATATGCATTTTTTGAAGGAACCGATAAACTACCCGTCATAATGTCAAAAGAATTTAAAGATGATGAGAAGAACCGTCTCTTAGATGTGCTCAAGAAGCATAAAAGTGCCATCGCTTGGAAAATGTCTGATATCAAGGGTATCGACCCTCGTTTTTGCACGCATAAGATTTTACTTGAAGACAATTACAAACCGTCCATTCAGCAACAACGACGGGTTAACCCAAAAATTCATGAGGTTATCAAAAAGGAAGTTATCAAACTCCTCGATGCCGGAATGATTTATCCAATCTCGGATAGCTCATGGGTTTATCCCGGTCCACTGTGTCCCGAAGAAAGGTGGAATGACCGTAGTGACTAATGAAGACAACGAATTGATTCCGACACGTCTTGTTACCAGATGGAGAGTGTGTATTGACTATCGAAAATTAAATCATGCGACTCGTAAGGACCATTTCCCACTTCCATTTATGGATCAAATGCTAGAAAGTTTAGCGGGAAATGAGTTCTATTGTTTTCTTGATGGATTTTCTGGTTATTTTGAAATTCCGATTGACCCTCCGGACCAGGAAAAGACTACGTTCACTTGCCCTTACGGAATATTTGCCTATCGTCGTATGCCTTTCGGCTTATGCAATGCTCCAGGCACGTTCCAAAGGTGTATGATGTCTATATTCTCAGATATGATTGAGAAAACCATGGAAGTTTTCATGGTTGATTTCTCGGTCTAAGGAGATTCTTTCACTTCAGTGCCATTTCATGGTTAAAGAGGGCATTGTCCTCGGCCATAAGATCTCGAAATCTGGGATTGAGGTCGATAGAGCTAAAGTCAATGTGATTGCTAAGTTACCTCATCCCACAACCGTTAAAGGAATTAGAAGTTTTGTCAGCCATGCCGGCTTTTACCGTCGTTTTATCCAAGATTTTTCAAAGCTAGCCCGGCCCCCGACCCACTTACTAGAAAAAGATGCTCCGTTTATCTTCTAAAATGAATGCATCGAAGCATTTAACATTCTTAAAAAGAAGTTAACGGAGGCTCCTATCTTAGTTGCCCCCGATTGGGACTTGCCTTTTGAGCTAATGTGCGATGCTAGCGATTATGCTATTGGTGCAGTCCTGGGGCAACGCAAGTCAAAATATTTTTTGCCGATACACTATGCTAGTAAAACTATGACCGATGCTCAATACCATTATACGACTACTGAGAAAGAGATGTTAGCCGTCATTTACGCATTTGAAAAGTTTCGACCTTATTTCCTCTTGAAGAAACGCATAGTGTATACGGACCATTCGGCTCTTAAATACACAATGTCAAACCAAGATGCTAAGCCACGCTTGATGCGGTGGGTTCTACTCCTTCAAGAATTCAATGTTGAAATTCGAGACAAAAAGGGAGCTTAGAACCTTGCTGTTGATCATCTTTCGCGTTTAGAGAATCCCCATCAAAGTGTTTTCGAGAAAAAGGAAATTAATGAAGCATTTCCTCTTGAGACACTTGGGAGTTCATCACATTGTGATCCTAGTACCCCATGGTTCGCCGACTTTGCGAATTACCATGCGGGGAATTTCATTCGTAAAGGGATGTCGTTCCAGCAAAAGAAGAAATTCTTAAAAGATGTTAAGCATTATTACTGGGACGAACACTACTTGTTTAAGATTTGTGCGGATCAAGTGATCCGGCGGTGCGTTCACGGCAAAGAAGCCGCTGAAATTCTCATGGCATGCCACAATGGACCCACGAGGGGACATCATGGTACCAATTTCACCGCTAAGAAAGTATTTGATTCCGGCTTCTACTGGCCAACGATTTACCAGGATGCCCATGAGTTGGTTAAATCATGTGATTCTTGCCAGCGTCAAGGAAAAATTTCTCAGAGAGACGAGATGCCTCAAAATGCTATCCAAGTTTGTGAAATTTTTGACGTCTAGGGTATCGATTTCATAGGTCCATTCCCGTCTTCTCGTGGTAACAAATATATACTCGTGGCTGTCGACTACTTGTCTAAATGGGTTGAAGCAAACGCACTACCCACCAATGACGCCGAGTTGTTGTCAAATTTCTCAAAAGTCTCTTCGCCCGATTTGGTTCACCTCGTGCTATTATAAGTGATCGTGGGACCCATTTATGTAATGACCAATTCGATAAAGTTATTCTCAAATATGGTGTCACACATCGTCTTTCAACTGCATATCATCCACAAATAAGTGGTCAAGTTGAGGTCTCCAATCGTGGCTTAAAACGAATTTTAGAAAGGACCGTAGGTGAACATCGTGCTTCATGGGCTGATAAGTTAGATGATGCATTATGGGATTTCCATACCATTTACAAAACACGCATTGGTTGCACTCCATACAAGCTGGTTTACGGGAAGTGTTGGGATATAAAAGATCAAGGTACTTTTGTAAGTCAAAGTACTGCTGCTAGAAGATTAAAGTCAAAGTACTGCTGCATATTGAAAACTATTCAAAGTACTTTGAAGAATACAAGGACTTAAGTGAAATATTAGTTAAAGGATTAATGTGTAACATTGAACGAATATTCTAGAATTAGTTAGGGATAATTACTTGTCATTCAAGATATATGTTGTAAACCGACTTAAGGTTATCTATAAAAGGAGCCTTAAGAGGTATTAGTCGATAGAAGTTTTTTTTATAGTTTTTAGTCAAAGTTTCTAAGAGATTGTTAGTGAATCTGTGTAACAAAGCAGGTTCAAGTTTGGTTTAATATAAAAGTTCTTCTTAAGCTTTGTGTTAGTAGTTTCGGCATACTTTACAAGGTCAAATAGTGTTTCAATATTAATAGTGTTGAGTTTACTTAATATTAGTACACCCTTACAAGCTGTAAAGTAGTTTGGTCAGAGTATATCGATCCAACAAGTGGTATCAGAGCTTGTGTTGGAAACTCTGATTAAGAAGAAAAACCTTTAAACCGATTCTACAACAAAACCATCAAGATGTCGACAGAGGCTGCACCTGCTCCATCCATCACTGCTGTTAGAATTGCTATTGTTAAGAAGGGAGATTATGACTTATGGGCCATGAAGATGACGCAGTACATTGCCATCACAGACCATGCACTATGGGATGTGATTGTTAATGGAATATGCAAATTGAAGAACCAGTGGAGATCCCTGGACAACCAACACCACCTAAACCAACCATACCAGCTACTACCAAAAGAAATCAAGACAAGGCTCTCAACATACTGCTCTCTGCCATTCCTGATGGGCACCTATTGAAGTTTCATGATGCTCAGGATGCAAAACAACTATGGGCTGCAATTAAGAAAAAGTTTGGAGGTAATGATGCTTCCAAGAAGATGCACAAAAACTTATTGAAGCAACAATTTGAAACTTTCACTGTTGGTGAAAGAGAAGGTCTTGATTCTGCTTATGAAAGATTCCAAAATCTTCTTAGCATGCTAGAACTATATGGTGCTGAGGCATCAGTTGAGGATGCTAACTTGAAGTTCTTGAGAAGCTTACTATCCACATGGCATGTACAACAATGGTCACTACTACTTCATTACCATCAAACACCCCTACCTCAGATGATGTTCTATGTTCATTCTTTGCTCAACAAGTAACTCTACCTGTAACCTATCAAGAAGATGTCTTGCAAATAGATGATGATGCTATGGAAGAAATTGATATCAGATGGCAAGTTGCCATGATCACTGCAAGGATCAAAAAGTTTATGAACAAGACAGGAAGAGGCATTAATTTCATAGCAGAGCAAGGAATAACATTTGACAAGTCCAAAATTGAGTGCTTTAATTGTCAAAGGACTGGTCAATTTGCAAGGGAATGCAAATTTGTAAAGTATCAAGCAAATAAGATGATTGAACAGCCCAAGACTGAAAGAAAAGAGGTTCCTATTACTGAACCAAAATCAAAAGCTTTGGTTGCTCAAGATAATTTGTCAGAGATTGATTAGTCCAATGAGTTTGATGATGAACCTGTAACCTACTCAATGGTTGCATTAGAAGATTGGAGTACAGCTTTTGATGAAGGGCCTGGATATGCTTCTTTGGAGTCAAGAGATGGTCTAGGAAGCTTTGATTGGAGCATGGAGTTTGAAGAAGATATTGTTCAGCTTGCTATGGTAGCCACTTCACCAACATCCATTATCTCTGAGGTATGCTCTAAATGCAATAATATGTATCAAAAGTTACTTAGTGAATATGTAGCTGAAAGAGATAAATTTCAAAGGGCTAGGTCTGAGATAGCTGGCTACCAGTTGACTTTAGAGTCAATGGAGGCCAAAATACTTACACATGAAAACAATGAAGTAGCAGGAGCTGAAACATATAAGCAACAAGAGTACCAAGTAAAGTTGCGTGAATTGAAATTAGGATGTAAGGTGTCTGAACTTCAGAAAGTTACTGCTGAGAGAGATAAGTTGTTAGAAAAACTTGATGTTTGGAATGAATTAGGTCTGTCACATGTTCAATTTGTTGAAAAACAAAGAACATCAAACATTAAATCTTACAGTAGATACCTCAAGTAGTGATGAAGAATTCATTAGTTTGGATGAAAACACTTCTAGTGATGAGGAATATCCTTGTCCAACACCTCCAGAATATAAAAATGACAAGGGCTAGAATGCAGTTCCACATCCCCCAAGTAATTTCCAACCACCTAGGAAAGGTGTCTCTTATTATGAGGTAGATAACCTAGAGTTTAGGAAAAGGCTTAAAGGTCAACCAAATCCTGAAACCTTAGGAGAATCTGTTGAAGTACCTAGGGTTGATGAGAAAAAGTTTTTAAAACAATCAGTGCCTTCAAACACTTTTCAAAGTACTGCTGATCACTCAGCAGTACATCCAAGAAAGTATTTTCAAAATATTGCTAATTTTAGAAAACCTTTTGGTTTTGGATTTGGGATGATGGGTCCCAAGTTATGTTTTGTATGTTACAGTCCTCATCATTTGATCAAGGATTGTGACTATCATTCAGCATACTCTAGTAAATACCCAAAGACCAGATCTGCAAATCAATGTCAAAGGGAGCATAAGCCAAGGGATAACAAACTAGTTTGGAATTACACAAATAGGGTTAACCATAGTAATTTCTCTAAAGACTATAGGTACCCTCATCAGAAAAGACCATTCTCCAAACCCACAGTACCTTCACAAAGAAATGACAGAAAGTCCCCCAACCAAGGTGCTGATAGCAACAGCACAAGTGTAAGACCTAGGAGACTCAATTATTGCAAACCAAGAAGGTCTTACAACACAAGAAAAGATGCTAACCTAACTCCAAAAGTTACAACTAAATGGGTTAAGAAAGAAAGTACTGCTGGGGAAGAACCAATACTTTCAGAGGTTAAGGGTGAAAAAGGGAAAATTGATCATAATAAACCAACAGTTTTGGAAACAAAAACCTTAATTCTTGATCATGTTTTCAAAGACAGTGGTGATTACATACCCAAAGAATTTGAGTATGTCACTCCACAAGGGGAACACAAGTCAGTAATGGCTTGGGTTCCTAAAAGAAACTAACCTTTTTCATGTATATGCAGGGCAACCCAGATGAGGAGCTTAAAGATCATCTTATTGTTGATAGTGGTTGCTCTGGGAGTATGACAGGAGAAAAGGAGCTCTTGTCACATTTTAAAGCTTATTTTGGAGGAAAAGTTGCATTTGGGAATGATCCTGATGGAGGAAGAATCACTGGCAAAGGAACCATCAAGGGTGGAAACATTGATTTTGAGAATGTTAGATATGTGGAGGAACTTAAATTCAATCTTTTGTTAGTCTCTCAGATTTGTGATAAGAACTTTCCTGCCTTATTCTTTGACACAGAATGTCATATACTTTCTCCTGATTTTAAGTTAGAAGATAGAAACTTAGTGATGCTGAGAGCACCAAGAACTAATGATGTGTATAGCATAGACTTGAAGAATATCAATTCTGCTGAAAGAGCAACATGCTTGATTGCAAGAGCAACAATGGAAGAAGCACATCAATGGCACAGAAGATTGGGGCATGTAAACTTCAAAAACATCAATAAACTGGTCAAAGGAAATTTAGTTAGAGGTTTACCCTCTAAAACATTCAAGAATGATCACTCATGTCTTGCTTGTAAAAAGGGTAAACAGCACAAGGCTTCCTGTAAGAAGATTGAAAAGAAAACCGTTAAAGAGCCTTTGGAATTGCTGCATATGGATCTGTTTGGACCGGTCTCAGTTGTTAGTTTGAACAAAAAGAAGTACTATTTGGTTATAACAGATGATTGTAGCAGATTTAGCTGGGTCTTTTTCTTGGGATTCAAAGATGAAACTTTTGATGCTATTCATGATCTTATGATAGCACTTGAAAATCAGTTAAGACTCAAGGTTAGAGGCATTAGATGTGATAATGGAACTGAGTTCAAGAATCAGCTTATGGATGACTTTTGTGCCAAGAAAGGAATTAAAAGAGAATTCAGTATTGCTAGAACTCCTTAGCTGATGACGTATAGTCTATATTTGGGCCATGAGCCCAAATGATAAACATTACTAGGCCCAAACCCACCACGAGTGGGCTATCATGACAATGACTTGGGCCATAATACCAACGGTTTGGACTGACGAAGGCCTAAACCCAACCAAACTATCCGGGCGTAGATAAGGATCTTCTATTTACGGAATAGATATCCTTACCCCGGATAAGCACCATGAGTGCGAAGAGTAAGGAGCAAGAAACCTACAAGGATTCTTGGCCTATATATAGAATGACATAGTTCTCATTAAAAGGTACGATTCAAAAATCCCTAACTCTTCAACAAAACCCTAAAACCGATTACTTACTCTCACACCGGATTCTAATCGTGGGAGACAATCCCACGATAAGCCTAAAGGTGTTGTTTGCTTTCTTAGTGCGCAGGTTTCAAGCACTAAAGTTCTAATTGGTACGAGAGCAGGAGTCCAAACAAGGTAAGCCCAACTTTTGTATCAACAAGTGGCGCCATCCGTTTGACCCTACACTAAGAACTCAAGACTAGAATGCCGAAAAACAAGAACTCAGGGCAGCGGACTCCGCAGCCGGAGAAAACATGTGATGATTCACATAGGAAGAAGCATCAAGGTTCGACCCCAAGGCCGATCTCTGGAACTACCAGTGCGCCTAGTCATCACGAGTTGAACATAACTCCAATCCCTACCACGGTAGAATTGCCTCTGGGGACAACCCAAACCACTACCGTGGTCCCAAACGCTGAGGACCTTCAGCGCACCCTCTTTACCACTCCCCATCAAACGGCACCAATAGTGGACAACACTGTGCCGCCAGGAGCACCTAATAGAGAGAGGGAACCTCATGCGGAGACAGACATCCTCGCAGTGGAAGAAGCTTCACCTGAGTTGACACTAAACGACTTTGTGTCCCAACATTACGAGACTCTAACTAGTCTCATGCGAGAAGAGGAAAGAAGAAGGTCAAGCCATAGCCTGCAAGCCCGGCTAAACTTTGGCCCAGAAAAATCTCCACCGCGCCGCCATGAGCGTGAAAACAACGAGAGGCGCACCAACGTCCACGATAGACTTGGTACAGAATCTAACTCTCAATACTCGGAGGAATACGAGGACAACGAGAGGCATGCCAACGTCCACACTAGACTTGGTAGCCGGAGGGTGCAAGACAGACTTGGACGACAACACTCACCGAGCGAGAGCGTCTCAAGGTCAGGAAGCAGAAGAATCGAGGACAGGCTTGGGAGACAGCACTCCCCAAGTAGAAGCCCTCCAAACTCGGACTCCGAGGAGAAACGGCGCAAGCGCCATAAATGAAACAACTCCTCCTCAAGTAATTCCTCGGACAACGAGGATAGAGAGACGGGACATTGGAAGTCTAGAAATCGACGTCGAGACGAGGAGGACGAAGATATTTCCCTTCCTTGGCGTCGCCAAAAGGTTGATGCGTTCACGCGACACATCAGGGATTTCTTAAATAACAAGAGAAGGCGCATGCCCGCCAACGTTAAAACGTATGATGGAACAGGTGATCCTGACGATCACCTAAAAATTTTTGAGTCAGCGGCTGCTATCGAAAATTGGCGACAACCTGTGTGGTGCCATATGTTCAACTCTACCTTAGTAGGGAATGCGCGAACATGGTTCAGCAAGCTTCCACGACGAAGCATAAATGGGTTTGAAGAGTTGCGGAAGGAATTCCACCTAAATTTCACCCAAAGAAAGAAGTGCGCAAAGAACCCTGTGGAACTAGCCAGAGTGAAACAGTGCCAAGGGGAATCCACAAGCGCTTATATGGAGCACTTCAAGGATGAATGCATACTAGTCAAAGCATGCCCCGGGGTACTAAAAATTTCAGGGTTCATGAATAGGATCAATAACCCAGAGCTTATACGGAAGCTAAACGACAAAGTACCCCAAAGCTTTGATAAGCTAACAAAGCGCACCAGATCCTTCATCCAAGGGGAAGCAGCGGCGGCGGACAACAAAAAAGGTTACTCAACCTATAAACCACAAGAACAATCTAGGAGACAATCCAATGACCAAAGTGGCAACCGCAGCAGGAACTACCGCAACCAAGGTAGCGGGCGGGATAACGACAAGTACGCCCCGCTCACAAAAACCCCTAAGGAAATATTCGCGACATAGGGAGCAAACTTCCCAAAACCTCCACCTATGCGCACTCCAGAAGAGAAGCGCATAGGAGGTGGATACTACGAATACCATGAGCAGAAGGGTCACACTACTAACGAGTATGTCCAGTTATGTCAACTAATCGACAAATTAGTGAAAGAAGGAAAGATGGACCACCTTGTTAAGAACATCAAAGAGGGGAAAGATAGACAAAAGAATGGGGCTAAGAAAGAGATACCAAAGAGCAAGGCTGATACAATATACATGATACAATCATGGCAGCGAACAACGCGGCAAAAAGTCAGTCAGAAGTTTTCCAAAGGAAACGAAATCTCTTTCCCCACTCTGACTGCGGACAACACAGTAGTAGAGCTACTTACCATTGAAATACATGCCGGGGGTCACGACATCAACCGCATGTATGTCGATGGTGGAGCATCCGCGGACATCATGTACGAACATTGCTTCAAGAGGCTACGACCTGAGATATAGAGTCAGCTAATTCCGGCCACGACGTCACTGACCGGCTTCACAGGCAAAAAAATTTGGCCCATGGGGAAATTACGCATACTTATGGTAGTTGGTAATGGAAACCACTCTACAACAGCCTGGATGAACTTCATTATAATTAGGTCTCCCTCGTCATACAATGGCATTATTCGTAGACCAGGAATATCAGCCATGCGCGCAGTTCCATCCACAGCACATTGGATGCTCAAATTCCCAGTTGAAGGAGGGATCGTTACCCTCTACAACACCACTGCATCCCCAAGAGAATGCAACATAGTAACAGATGAGGTTCTGCGCGCTCCAGAACAGCACACAACCAAGGTGACAAACCTAAAAGTTGTAATCCACCCAGACTATCCTGACCAAGAGATATCAATTGGGGGATCACTGTCTGACAAGGGCAGAGCAGCTGTGTGCGCACTATTGCAAAGGAACCTAGACATCTTTGCATGGGAACCCAAACACATGACCGGAGTGCCACGAGCCATCACAGAGCACAAGCTAGAAATATGACAAGGATATCCTCCAATACGGCAGAAAATGCGCGGTCAAGCTCCAGATCGCGCAAAAGCCATCCTGGAGGAAGTGCACAAGCTTGTAGATGCAGGCATTATGCGGGAAGTCTATTACCATGACTGGCTTTCTAATCCAGTAATGGTAAAGAAAAGCGATGGTAGTTGGAGAATGTGCATGGACTTCACCGATCTTAATAAAGCATGTCCACAAGACTGCTACCCGCTACCTGAAATTATTGGAAAGTAGAATCCTTGTGCGGGTATTCCTTTAAATGCTTCCTAGACCCATACAAAGGGTACCATCAAATTCAAATGGCCAAGGAGGATGAAGAAAAAACAGCCTTCCACACGAGTCAAGGGGTATACTGCTACACAAAAATGCCCTTTGGCTTAAAAAATGCGGGAGCCACATACCAACGTTAGTGGATAACGCATTTGAGAAGCAAGTGGGTCACAATTTGGAGGTCTATGTCGATGACTTAGTCATAAAAAGCCATACCGAAGAGGAATTGGTGCGTGACATCGAGGAGACGTCTAAAACATTGGGAAGAATAAATATGAAGTTGAACCCTAAGAAGTGCACTTTTGGAGCAACAGAAGGCATGTTTCTTGGGTACCTAATAGAACCCGATGGCATTAAACCGTGCCCAGAAAAAACAAAAGCAGTCATCGAACTCCCTTCACCGCGCACACTAAAGGAAGTCCAGTCACTAAACGGCAAATTAGCCGGACTAAATCGATTCTTGTCTAAATCAGCGGACAAGTCACTTCCTCTCTTTAAAACACTCACGAAGTGTACAAAAAAGGGGGATTTTCGATGGACTCCAGAGGCAGAAGAAGCTTTCCAACAGCTCAAGAAAAACCTAGCAGGGCTTCCCAAGCTTGTCGCACCCCGATTAGGGGAAGAATTGATCATGTATCCATCGGCGACTTATGGAGCATTCAGGGCGGTGCTATTGACAGATAGAAACTCTGTTCAAACACCAATATACTTTGTAAGCAAGGCGCTCAAGAAGATAGAGACTAACTACACCGCCATGGAGAAACTGGTCCTAGCCTTAGTATTCGCAGCTAAGAGACTGCGCAGGTACTTCCAAGCGCATCCAATAGCTGTAATCACGGACAAACCCATCAAGCAGGTTATCTCTAAACCTGACGCATCAGGACGGCTACAATAGTGGAGCGTGTTATTGAGCGAGCATAACATCTCTTATAGGCCGCGCACTGCGATCAAGGGACAGATATTGGCTGATTTCATCATCGAGAATCCAGATGCTGATACTCCACCATCGAAGATCGATGTACCATTACAAGAACCATGGGTTCTATTCACGGACGGATCTTTGTGCGCAGAAGGGTCAGGCGCAGGTCTTATCCTTACCAACCCAGATGGAACAGAACACAGTTACGCACTGTGTTTTGAATTCATAGCGATAAACAATGAGGCAGAATATGAAGCATTACTAGTTGGACTCCGCATAGCAACTAAAATGGGTGTACGTAACCTAGAGGCAAATGTTGATTCACGATTGGTAGCCAACCATGTGTTAGGCGAATACGTGGCCCAAGAGGAACACATGATTCAATACCTCGATAATACCAAGTCCCTGATCAAGAATTTTGACAAGTTTTCCATCAAACAAATCCCACGCGGAGAAAAAAGGAAAGCAGATGCGCTGAGTAAAATCGCATCTACAAGCTTCACACACCTATCAAAACAGGTATTGGTGGAAACCTTGAAGAATAAATCCATCTCTGACATGTAAATTTCCACGGTGATAGAGGAAGAACATCCTACATGGATGACACCCATCACAGATTTTATAAGCAAGGGAACACTCCCCCAAGAACAAAAGGACGCTCGACGGTAAACGTGGACACACTCCCTATTTTTCGAGACACTTTTTGAGATATTTTTGGACTACATACACTCCCCCAAGAACAAAAGGATCACTCATAAATCGTGTGGCTAGAATATGAGAAGGTACAACACTTTTTCTCGTCTTCCAAGGAACACGTGGACACACTCCCCATTTTTCGAGACACTTTTTGAGATATTTTTGGACTAGATACATGGTTCCAAATATTAGGCGGGAGTATGTAAAATCTTCCTGCCACGCTTACCGCTGTTATCTCTAGTCTAGCACCCGCGGCTACGCACCACGCACACTAGACTGGGGGGACATAATGACGTATAGTCTATATTTGGGCCACGAGCCCAAATGATAAACATTACTAGGCCCAAACCCACCACGACTGGGCTATCATGACAATGACTTGAGCCATAATACCAACGGTTTGGACTCACGAAGGCCCAAACCCAACCAAACTATCCGGGCGTAGATAAGGATCTTCTACTTACGGAATAGATATCTGATGCGTGGAAATGGCACCAGGCTTTACCTCTCGAGGGATCTCGAGAAGCTTACAACCCCCACAAGGCAGTGTACCTGATCGTTGTAGTATAGTATAGTGACAAGTATCGGGGGATTGATCATTCAACTCAGGATTAGTGTCGCTAGGATTAGAAAGCCTAAAATTTAAGTCTAGAGGTGAGGGATGATTCTTTTTGTATTTTTATATTTTATGAAAGCAAGTAAAATATCGGGTTTTAGGAGAGTGGGCAGAATTAGTTGTTAATCAACTAACCCAATAACTAAGATGCAATCAAAATAAAATAACAAAAATATAAATAAACTAAATTAAACTAGTGGTGTGAGTAATATGTGGGAGAATTGTGTTTACTTAGATTTCACTACTCCTTAGATATCTTTTACAGGTTAATCACTTGTTACAGTTGCGTGGATGACGGGTTATATTCCTTAATACCATTCATGGGGTGGCGTACTTACTTCCCCAATTCTATAAGCTCCTACTTTACTCCTATGTCGAGCCGGCTAAGAAGCTCCTAACATGGGATCATTAGAATTCGCTCATGCATTAAGTACAACCATAAAAACCTAGTACACATCGGTTCATGTTTCATAAGACGTTCAAGCATGTTACAGAATGGAGATCTGCCAGTTTTCTTAAGCCTAACATTGAAATCATTCATCCATTAACAACCATAAACAAGTAATCAACCTATAATCAACATCTAGGTTTCATTACATCTAAGCAAACACACAAAAGATCTAGCTTAGCATGTTAAAATTAAGACAAGCATAAGATATATTCAAACAACACATAGACATATTGAATGAATTGAGAGGAGACTTATCTTAATTGAACATGAAAGGTTTTAAGGGGTGAAAAACCTTGAAAATACTGTAAAAAACGACCTAGGGTTATTAGGGTTCGGCCCTAGAATTCTCCTCACAAGTTCCCCTTTAATGAATGAAAAATAGAAAAGTATTTATAGATTTTATGAGGTGACGGCGTCAAGAGTAAAGTTTTGATGTCGTCATCTCACCGCCAAATAAATTCTCGGATTGCCTAGATCTGGGTTTGACGCCATCACGTGTACTCCTTATGCAGGCCGTCACAAAGATTACTCTTGACGCCCTTCTCTTGACGCCTTCAGGTTTTCTCTGGGTCGTCATGGATTTTACTCCTGACGCCGTCACAATTTCCTTCTTGATGCCGTCAGGTACTATTCTCAGCATGGAAAATCAAGTCTTTGCCCTTTTCTTCACTTTTATGCCCCAAAAACGTCCAAAATGCTTCTTTTTCCAGAATTCACTTCAAAAGTACCTAAAATCACAAAAGGAACAATTTAGGGCAATACTTGATAAGATAAATTCCAATTCCGGCTTAAATGACCCTTTAAAAGTGGTTCATTTTTCGCCTCATCATATACCCTTACACTTGAGATTTGCTTGTCCTCAAGAAAACATGCTTTTATTCTAATCAAAATACAAGTTAGGGGTCATTTAACACTAATATAAAATTAATTACAACAAATAATCATTCCACTAAAGACCAAAGACAAGCACGGAGGTCATACACTAGCACCTCACAAATAGTGTTTAGATACTCACATCTCTCGGGTGTAATAAAGTTAATATCACAATATGGAAATGGAAAACATCTCTCACTATCTATAATAGCAAAATAGATTACCATAGGCTTGGGAAAGGATCAAACCTCCACCACATGGCGTAAGCACCTAGGATGAACTATCAAAGAGGTCTTTCAAAGGGTTGTAACGTTAGGTGTAGGGATATGGAATACACGGTTTTGTTGGATATAGGCAATCTTTACTGGTGGCGAGTTAATAATCTTGGTTAATTACATGTACAGTGTGGCGTTGCTAAGCCAAGACTAGACTCGACTTAAGCTAATAAATGGAAAATAACAAAAACTTAAAATAAACATAGAATGAAATGGGATGGTAGTCCGTATGTTTTTCTCTTTTGTTTTTCTATTTTTTTTTTCTTTTTCTTCTTTTTTCGATTTTTTTTTCATACACTCTTACCCTACCATCCAAAATAATACATCATAAGGAATGTACATTCCCCTTACACTTGAATTTTTACATACTTTACAATAAACTAATCTAATGACTCGAATTAAGATAATCAAAACACTTGGAGTACTTTTAAGATTAACGTACATATGGGGGTAATAAAATGATGTTCTTCCCCATTACTCCCTAACACAAGTACTTTACCCATGAGTCCCAATAGTCCCAAAACAATATTTATAAGGATATGACTCGACTTAGCAACCATGTAATCAATTAGATAATTAACTAAGGGTTTAAACAAATAACAATAATGCACTAAAGATGAGTGCATACACGGAAGGCTAAGGCGATTTGGGTTTACATTTAAGTGGGTTGTAACAAATTCTTCCTTTAAGTAAGATGCTTAAAGTTAGAAATGAAAAGATAGGCTCGGAGGGGTGTACTAGGGGTTTCGTGTACTAAAAATGAGTACAACGCTAAGGTGTGGGAAAAATTAGTTGACTTAGCCAGCCAAGTAATATGACTTAAATGGTCAAGTAATTATGATATGGGTTTAACACAAGGGTGATCCTAATGCCTCTTATCATGTAGTAAATCCTACCACACGAATGTAGTCTCACTAGCGGTCTCGGGATGCATCACTAACGCAAGTTCTAGAATCTAAATGCTACCGGTACACTCATAAGCACTAATAGTAAATGCTTTTCCTATAAAATCTAAAGGCGAACCTCACATATTTAGGGGGAAAATTTTTCTGAATAGTACGGTTTCGTGCTAGTTATACAACTCCTATCTATGAGACGCTTGCTATGGCTAAAGTTTCACTCCTAAATGTTGTAAAAAATTTTAAATTTGGCGCTAAAATTGCACTAACAAGTATTTCTCATAGTTTTATTACACACCTACCATTAAACAAAACAAACTCAAGTGCAAGTGTATCTTATAAGGTATCATCATTTACCCTCCCCTTACACTTAGGATGAACATTGTCCCCAATGTTCAAGTAAAGAATGTAAAAGTTAAACAAGTAAAAGAATGAAATCAAATACTCCCCTGATTCGCTCGGTATGGATAGTATGGTAGCCAGGTTAGATCTTTGTTGGATCGTATGTTTATGTTGATATTGTGATTCAGGAGGTCGGTTTTGGTGGAAGAAGATGAAAGCCATAGTTAGAGAGAGAGAGTAGAGAGAGAAGGGAAATACTATGTGTTTATTGAAAAAAGAAAGATGAAAGGTTACACACACAAGTCTCACCCCTCCGTGGAAGTATGGAGGGGGTATTAATAGGTCAACAAACACACAACTTTACAATAACGACGCTTCTAGTCCATGTGTTTGTGCCTTTCAAGATAGCAAATGTAATCCCGTAAATGTCTTTCCATTTACGTGTTAGGATTATAAACTTTGATCCTAACAATCTTCCCCCAATGGGGCGACATAAGGGATTACTTACAACATTTCCTACAAGTACAAATACAAATAAAGAAAGGTCTTCATCGGCTCTTTAAGTGCGGAGCATGACTACAGTTGACACTCTTTGTCTTCATCATGTACCTCGACTTGAGAACTTTTTCTTCACTTATAGGCAAATGATGTATTATGCATGAAATGGATTAATTTCCCCCCAATTCATGTTGCATGTCTTTAGTGGCTTCTTTGTACACTTCTTTTTGGCGAAGTTTCTGAATCAGCTTCCCCCCAAACTGACAACCGTCTTCAGCAGATTCGAAACATTGATGTAGTAAAAAAGTCTTCTAACTTTTAAAGTTTTGAGTACGCAGCGAAATTTGTAGATGACATCATAAACCACACCAAGCAAATCTGACTAGTCACTTAATCACAGTTATGCTCAATGCGGAAGCTTCGTTCGGGGGTAACATGCAAGAAATCAGCAAGATCTTCTCACTTAAGTAGGCAACTTCAAACTTCACAACCCGCGAGAGTTGAAACGATTACACCAAAATCACAAAATTGAACCACTGATCATCTCTGCGAACATCTCTCCGGTAGTAATAAAATTGTAAGCTCGATCATGTGAGTCTATTATGCATCCCTGATGTGCACATTTCTTCCCCCTAATTGCAGAACCTCGTGGAAAATGAGTGTTTTCGCAAATAAGTCAAGAAAAGTCAAAGGAAGAAAAGAACACCCACTCTCTCTTCCCCCACGATGTCTTCGCGGATTCGGAAGCATAAACACTATGTTTACGATGGAAACGGAGGCAGCGTAACCCCATATGTCCAACTAACCGATTATGTGTGAAGTATCGTAAATAGCCCGTGAGAATCAACTGCTGATAAACATCTCTACTCTTTGATACTCTTCTCATTTAACTCTTTACCGACCCCATTATCATTCTGACAGCTTTTTGTAGTGACTACTGATGGAGAAAACTCAATATGACGAACTTGAGACTGAAGTAAAAATAACCCAAACTTGTGACCTAAACTTGCACTAATGTATGACTAAGAGCGTTGTAGAGAGTTCGCACCCCATCGAATCCCTAAGTACTTTATACTCATCAACCAACCAACCATCAAGTATAAGATGTACATCACCTCTTGATTATCCACAACTTCGTGTGACACAGAGCACTACAACGTAACTCCTTAAAGTGATAGTTATTTGTGGTAACATAGAGGAAGAATCGCAAAATAACTAGATATCCAAGTCTTCGTCATTGTAAAGGTTAAAAGCTCGAACAAGGATCTCGAAGAATCTTCATCCAACTAACCCCGATATCTTCAGATACTAAGTACACACGCCCGTGAAATCCCACTTCAATCTCAAATAAATAATAAAGAATTATCGCCATAGTCACATCTTACGGTTAAATGCCAAAAACTAGCCTTTTTGACGGTTAAATGAATTTTGATAATGGTTCCCGATCTTGTCAAATATGTATCTCCCCGTGAAAAAATTTTAACGCCAAAATACCACTCTTCTTGCCAAGAAATTTTACCAAAAATAAACACTTTGTATTAAAAAAAATACATTTGAATAATTAATATTCAGCCCAATGTGTCATTTTTGGATAAAATATTTCAAGCCCTAAAAACAATATATCAACACATTAAAATCACTCAAATAATTCGGGTAAAAGAACTGTTTTGCTCATTAAATCGAGGCCCATAATTGTGTACCGCCCATCATGTAGTCTAGTAAAATCCAAATTGTTGAATCCCGATCTAGATTTTGCTTAATCAAGCCCAAATGAAAGATACAATTTGGAATACTGGATACCCTAGTCTTAACATTTGATAACCCTACACCTTAAATATATCCGCCTCCTCTTATCTCACCACTCAACTTTTCATCTCTTCAGACGTAATTAACACCATCAAGCTTCAAACCGTCTCACCATCTCCTTCTTGTCTATCAGCTTCCCATCTAAAACCGATCCAAAACACATAACACGAATAATCAACAACTCATCTCCGTCTCAATCTATACCAATCGATAAATTCGAATCAAACAGCTTAAATGAAGACGTCAAGACCCTTTGAAGGGTCACGGTAGGTTGTACACGAAAGTATTTATTTGGTTATTTGTGTCTTGAACGAATTAAAGAATGGAGGATAACATATTTGTTATTTTCATATCTTGCTTGATTCGTATATCAAATGAAGCAAAGCTTCAATAAATCGATGATGATTATTATTTCTTTCGTGTATTTGGACTATGATGTCTAAAATGATTTTGTAGCACGAAAGGAATAAGAAACTGAGATTATGTAATTGTTTTGACATTTCTCGTACGAGTCGTAGATGCGGTTTGTTGTAACAGAAGGAGCATGGGATTAGGATATATTAGTCGTTGTTGGCAGTGGGTTTAGGATAGCTAGGTGGATATGTGGTAGTAGGAGTTGACAAGTCGATGGAGTTTAGGATTAGATTTTGTGTTGAAGGATGTTGTTGTTCTTGTAAATCTTCTTCTTATCTCCTTCCTTTTTCTTTTCGTTATGTTAAAATTTTTGAAACTATGAATAGTCTGAAAATTTTCGAAACTTTTTGCAACTTTTGAAATTTTTGAAACTTTGGAAAAACTTGAGATTTTTGAAACATTTTTTATTTATCGTGAACATGACAGTTTTCGAAGAAGTAAAAAATTTCGAAAATATGGATTCTCAAAAACTAGTACATTTCGAAAAAGTATTCTCGAAAAATAGTACATATCGAAAACTTGTTCACAAAAACAAGTACATTCCAAAATTTTCTTATACAAGAAATTCCGACCAGATTCCGGCGAGTCTTTTAGCAGTTTCCGATGATTTTTCTGATGACATTCAACCATTTTATGCCACTTTTTCTGACCATGTATTCTGACCACGTTACTGTCTTCACGGGATGGTACAAAAGAGATTCACAAAAAAGATATTGTTTCATAAAGAGAATAAGAAACAGATAATAAAAATTTGAAATCTTTTCTCTTTGACCATTTGGATACATGAATAAACTGATGGACTTATGAGGCCATTTGATACAAAAAGGCCTCTCAACAACTGTTATACCCAAAAAATGATTAAAAAATGATACAGCCCATGGTAGAACAGCATAAAGACAACAACTTTGACAAGATAAAACCACAAAACCAACAAATATGTAACCTTGGCTCTAATGCCACTTGTTAGGTCACCTTTTATGTAAACACAAGTATAAGAATGAGATAGATATAAGGATGGGATGATTATGAGAATGTGAGAATTAGAATTGCAAGAGTTTCCTTAATATTTCACATAACCAACCAAGTTTACATATGACCTAAGGTTTCTATTTATAGGGAAGGAGCTAGGGCAAGACTCCCTCTCCTTCCATTCATGAATTCGTGGGCTTGAAGGCCTATGGGTTACTCAACTTAAGCCTAGTAAACTTAGTACATAATGTAAATGAAAGTAAGTAATAACTAAGCAACCTAACATTATTACAAATGACCGAGACTTGGTAAAATGGTAAATCTTCGATCCCAACAAGGTTGCTTGACGTCTTCGTCTTAATCTTTGACTTTCAAAGCTTAAGACGTCTTTCAAAATACATTCATCGTTCTTTGTTCTTTGTTGATGAGATTGTGATCATCTTATGAAGTTGTCTGCCATACGTCACTTTTGCGTCTATGGTGGTCGTCGGCCATTCCAACATGCACATACATCTTTGAACTTAGACATTCACATGCACGTAGTTCGCTTTCTATCACATAGATCTTTAGTCTTTAAACTTTGTAGATTCTTCTTTTTGGCGTAGAATCTCACATTGAACATTGTGTTGCTTAGATCTTTGAGGGACCTTTTGTTGACTTCAAGATGTATGTATGAGCATGCGGAATCAGTCTCCTTGGAGATGATATGTCCCTACATATAAACAGTTAGCAATAAAACATCCGGTACTTACAGATAAAGAATTAGAGATCGTCAACAACATAGTGTGAAGACTCCTTCTAACCCTTATCAAGTCCGTTCCTATGTCAGATACCCCCGAAGGAGCTTACAAGAGCTACTAAGTAGCTCAATGACTGGGTGCGTCATTGGGGATCACTCCACGACTGTAGACCGTTATAAACCACCGCAAACACTAAGCGTAACTCACGAGGAGTTACCAAAGTGACCTGCTATCAGGGCTGTTTGATGTTGACCCTGGCAAGAATTTCCGTTCAATCATTGAGAAATACTTATGTACTTCTCTCATAAACGTTCTCGGCAGATTGCTAAGATCTGCGAAGGACTCGATAATTTACAGCTGGTGTCCATTGATGTAGAACACCAGTTGTAGAAATACTAAGTGTTCCTAAGAGATCTTTGATCTATCTCATGGCTCTAGACTCGATAAGTGCACACTTAGGTTTCCTATTCGGAGACTAGGGATGGGTCTCCTGCTTCAATATCAACCATCTCTACGAGATAAGTCGATAGATTACATCGGTTCCCCGTGAGAATGAAACAAGCTATTTTAAGAGAACTTGAGTGGTTAAGAAGGTTTAGTGCATTGCGTCACTGGGTCCATGACGACTTTATCTTAAATACCGGTGTTACCTTAGCAACAACCAGTAGCATACGAATTGAACCCGGTGTCTGCCCTAAGGTTGAATATATGGAGGGCTATTTCTTTTCACCCTTTTCTTTACTTTTCTTTTTAATTCTTCAACCCCTTCTTTCTCCATTTATTCTTTACTCCTTTTTTTCGTATCATACCTAAGGACTTCTAGTTCTAAATATTGGTGATATCCTTGGGTAGATCCCTCCGGCTTAGGCGGATCATAGGGCGGTTTTTCATAACCTTAGTCACCTTATAACTCCATGACTATCCTATAATTGCCTTTGAAAATCTCTCAAAGTGTTTGTGATTATCAAACATTTTGTTTAACACTTTGAGAGTTTTGTGTTTTCTTATGAAGGGCTCCCCCTTCACATGTGCTCATGTATAATTAATAAATTTGCATATGCGGGAGGAGCAAGCACTATTTGAATTGATCCACTTTCAGTGAACAAGACCGATTCGAGACGCGCTTACATCACTAGTTAGACTAGCTTGAAGTTATTACCCGGCCTGGTCAAGTCCACCGAAAGTTTCTCGAAATGGTACATTTCTACTTAGACAAATCCTTTTCGAGACACTCTTACGTGGCTAGTTGAAGAGTTCCATTGTCAGCTTTTAGAGCTCTAATAACTAACTTGATGTCAATACCCATTGAGGATAAGTCTTTTCAATTGATAACATTTTGGTTTCGTCAATTCTTGGGTCAATTCTGAGTCTAGCTTGCATGAGATTCAACTTTAAGCAACTTTGAACTTTCATATTTTAATCACTTTTCTTTTTCTCCCTCTCAAAACTAGCATATGAGATGATATTTTTGACAATATTTTGATTAAAATATGCCTTTTGAGTCTTATGGGGAGAATTCAACAAGAACTTTTGATTTCAAGAACGATGATTTTGAATCAAGTGCTCCCCCTCAACAAGTAAATTCTTATTGAGGTGAAATACCTGTCTTTTGAGCAGAGTTATGAAAATCCAAAAATGTTTGATTAACTCTACTAAAAAATAAGAAGCCTTCGCTCCTTATATTAGGATTGAGGCACTGATGCGTACCTCAGTGTCCTTTCTTTACAAGAACGGGTAGTACACTGTTATGTGTGCACAAGCCATTGTTTTATTACAAAATTAGTTTTCTTTTAACAAAATACTCCCCCTCAAATAATGAAGTTTATTCGAGAGATAGTCTTCTTGAGCAGAATATTGAGTCGTATTTAAGAAATACTTTTTGAAAATTCATGAGATGATTCTGCTCAAGGTTTTAGAAAACATAATCAAGTATTATACAACAAAGAATGCTTGAAATTCAAAACTCTTTTACTGTTGAAAGTTGTTTGAGACCCTGAGTCTCTCTTTTGAGTTTTAAAATCTTTGAAGAAGAAGATTTCCATTTAGAGTTGAACCTCATAGGTTCTTTTTGAAGATTTGTTTTTGTGATGAATGGAAAGCTTCCGGTATTTGGGATGCCCAAATCAGAGTCATTCTTTTATCGTAGCCAAAGCATTCCAGATTTTGAAGATTTGAAAAGTTTAGAACAACTTTGCATTGGTCTTCACAATTGCTTTACCAGTGTAAAACAATAGTGTAGAGTTTGGAAAAATTTGTTTCTCACCATTTTGAATCCATTTACCAGTTTAGCCTTTAAACACATTTTGCCCTTTGACCTCAAAATATGTTCCATAAGAAACATGTTGTCGAATGTTGAAATTTTGACTTTCAATGGGATGACATGTACTTGCACACAGAGAAAATGCATCAGGCACAAACAAGTATACAGATGAATCAAGAAACTCATTCTAAATCTACCAAAATGCTCAAAAATCTCAAATTAACACACAAGATCACAGATTAATTCATCCTATCACTCGAGATTTTCCAATTATGATAATGATTTGGGGTTATGATTTGAGACTTTGCACGCATGTTAGCATCAAAATGCAAGAATATTGTACAAACAAACGCCCTAGTAGTAGCACCAATGACATCGACATCTTAAACCCTAAATCACTTGATTTCAAACCTATGTTGTTTCTAATCGTGCAAACACATCAATCGAGCATTCTTTAGTGTTCTCTAAAGTTATATGAAATAATTAAATAGACTAAACACATAAAAAATGAAAGCCCTGATCGATAATTACATAAACCCTAGTTTCTGATTATGCCTTTTTGACCATTGAAAACACTTCAAACATTTAGGGAACGATTAGACAACGACAATGAGGAAGTTAGAAACTCACAATTATGGAGAAAATCGAGGAGAAAAATCGTTAGTCTAATTCGTAGAGCTTTCAATCATGTGTGCAACTTTTGAGAACATATGTGAAAACATTGATTAGAGCCTGTTTTATTTTTCATGCAAGGTCCTTTTACCTAAGTTTAAGACTTTTGTGATTCTTTACTCATTAAAGGTTAATTACTTTTCCAGTTGAAGTCCAAACTAGATTAATTTGGGATCGTTGCAGAAAAAATTCCTTTTCTCCCCCTCGAATTAGCATATATTTTGTGAAAACTTTTTGCACATTTTAAATTCAAGAAATCATAGAATTTTTGAAAAATGAGTTTTTAATCCAAATGATGAAGAAACATTTTATCCTTGAAGAATAATGATTAGGTGTGCAAACTTCATGATTTTGCGAAAAATTTTCTCCCCCTCAAAACATGTTCCATTTTGACAATGCATAGTAAAATTAGTTTTAATGGAGGAACATAGTTTTGAAGATTTGAAGTTTGTACACAAAGAAAGAAGATTCTTTTTGTAGTTTTTGTATTTTCTTAATGATAAAATATTTACAAAAAAAGTTTGATGTTTGACTCACTTGGGTTTTAAGAAAATTTTGCAAATCATCTGGAGTCAAACACCGCATACCAATATGGTGAACTAAATCAACAAACCTTGATGGAGGTAATGCCTTTGTAAACAAGTCCGCCAACTGGTATTTAGTACCCACAAAATCAAATTCAATGATACCCTTCTCGACATGCTCTGATATGAAATGGTAGTGGAGAGCAATATGTAGGACTTTGGAATAATGAATGGTGTTACAAGAGATTGCAAAAGCACACTTTGAGGCGTAGTACATTGAGATCTAGACAAATACATGGTCGTAGTCCGTGAGCTAAGGTCCCATCCAATTGATGTGAGCATAGAAAGCAGGCATGGCTATATACTAAGCTTTTGTTGATGACGGTGATGTACAATCCTGCTTCATTGAATGTATCCCTTTGTAACTAAACAAGATTAGTTGTGAATCATTATGCCTTCTGCATCCAGCTTGTTTTTCCAAATCCATTTAATTCCAATGTTGTGTCGAAGGGTGATATTGGTAATTATCTTGCATGTGAGCAAGATCCAAATTGTTTGTAGACGACTCAGTAATGAGTTGAGCCAATGCAAACGGGTTAAAGAACGCTTAAAGAACGCCTCTGGGTCATGCTCTACGGTTTGTGGAACTGATATAGGTATGGAGTCTCCAGCTGATTGTCGTGACTTGGACCCGGTTTATTCTTTGGTTGTTGGAGATGTAATTAGAGGACCGTCTCTCCCAACAGTTGTTGTTTGTTGAGGTGTATCAGGTACTTGATGTTGATCAAGATGTGCAGCGGAATTTGGTGAGACCTCAGAGGGACGGTTGACAATCGTATCATCAAACAATGGAACAAACAATGTTTCCAATTCTTTACGGTTGAGGGACAATGGTTCAGCCGAAGAATCCGGAAAGTTGAGACGGTTGATTTCGGGTCCTAAGCTGTTTTGCTCAGAAGCCATAGTTGAAGTGCGGGTCCGAAACTGAATTATTCCGAAGCCATTACTGAAGAATCTGAAAAGAAGAAAGAATAGACAAGATAACAGAGAACAAGGATCCCAAGAGTAACTGGGTTCCATATGTTAGAAGCATAAAGATGTAGTGTCAATTATCTTCTTGAAACTCGAACACAAAATACCGATGGTTTTCATTCTAGTCTCAGTGGTAGAAGTTGTGGACATCACATTAGTTTTGGTGCAAATGTCTAAAATCTTTCCTGTAGGAATCAACCTAAGACCCATTGATTTGAAAATTCTACCCGTGGGTACCCACCTAGTGTTAGATCTAGGAGATGTTTTCCTTTTAGATGCAGTTGAATGAAATGTGGGAGCATCACTTTGTTGAGAAAACCTACGTCCTATATTGATCCACTTCTTAGGTTTATGACTTATGACTTTTGGTTCAACGGGTTTTTTTGTCTTAGTCGATTGAGGCTTTTCAAGTGAATTTCCCCTTTGAAGATATTTTAAAGCACAAACAACATGATTATTTACTCAACTACTCTTAGAGGCTATCCGATTCCTATTAGTTTGTTGATTACTCTTAGGTTTTGGTGTGCTACTACAACCAGTGTTCTGTACTACAGTGGAAGGCATCACATGAGGTTTTGAACCTAGAATTCCATCCTTTTGAAGTAGTGCCTTTTTCCTAGCCTTTTCTAGATCATAGTTCTTGTACATGTCATATTTTTCATAAAACTCTTTACTTTTAATGCTCGTTTTAGACACTGTTTTCGAACTGATCCTAGATGAGCCAGGTATAATCACGTGTTGAGATTTAGCAGACACAGATGCATTTTCCTTAGGCCAAGAATGTGGAGTGACTGGTTTTGTCAAATTGTTTTTCTCAACAACTTGGGAGGCAAACCGAGATTTTGAAAATTTAAGTCTTTCAGATTTAAATGCAGTTGGTTGTCTAACCACTGATTGTTTTTTGTTTGTTTGAGAAGGCGGTTTCCCCAAGATTGATGGTTTTGCAAACTTAGTATCCACACTCTAGCCAGTCAGTCTTCTTAATTTGTTTTGCAATGCAGTATGTGTAAACACCTTTGCCTGAATTTGACCTTTTAAAAGCTCGTTTTCTTTAACTAATGTATCCACACGTTTGCTTTGTTCATTCAAAAATTGACCATTGTTGCCCGAATTTAGAGATTCGTTTTGCAATTTAAGTTCAAGTGAGATGCAATGTGCCTCAAGTTTTGAAAAATCTTTATTAAACTGGGCAATGGTCTTTTTGAGAAGAATATTTTCAGACTCAAGAGTTTGGTTTGATGTTTCAGTGATTAGATTAACAGGTAAGGACTCAGACTCAGAATGTTTGTCTTGACATTGAATAACATTCTGGTCAACCTCTCCTTCATTACTGAAGTTAGGTTGCTCCGATTGTCGTTTCTCATTTGTAGACATAATATGATCAACAGTAGATTATACCTCAACCATCTGTTCTTTGGCAAAGTCAGGTTCTGTGTCATAGATGGGTATGACATCTTCCTCATCCATCCGTCCTTTGTCAAAGTTGGGCTCTGAGTCATAGGAGGGTCTGATCTCTGCACAGTCTGCATCTGTATCATTCCCTAATCTGTTGTTGTCATTTTGTTTATCCAATACTTTAACCTTATTGTCTGCATTACCGACATCTGCAATATTCCCAACAGTTCTTTCACCATTCCTTCCTTGTCTATCAATTCTTTCACCTTGCACACCAGCTTGATTCCTTGTGTTAGAAGAACAACGAAGACGGTTGTTTGTCTTGTTGGACAATTTGCTGAAGGCACGAGCAATAAGTGCGTGTCCTAGATTCAGAATTTTGAAATCCTCATCGTCATCTTCATTGGAATTTGAATAGTACACTGCATCACTGTTGTCATATGGGATAAGTTGAGTTGAAGTCTGCTGTGGAGATGAATCATATTGGAACATGAGGTTTGAAGTAGCAGGTTGTGGATAACTGAAGTAATTCTGTTCTTGAACATAATCCTGATTTGACATTAACATCACATCTGCTGTATACGCATCCAAATCTGCTGTATTGGTTTCCAAATCTGCATATTCATCATCAGATGGAATATCTCCCATGACACTTTGCAAAACTTCATTGAGATTACCCCCTTCAACTTCCATTTAACTAAGTGTGGCATTGTATTCAACATTATCGTCAGAGAGTGAGGTTGAATCATAATCTTGAGCTTCCTCATCTGTAACATTTTCCGTGTATGCCATAAATGCCATGCTTGGTTCGATAAGATCTTCTTCATCATCAGTATCTTTCATTGTGTTTAAGCATTCAGAAGTTGAAGTCATATCGCCATTGCCTTTCTCAGTAGATAATAGACTAAGCTTCACTAGATTTTGCAGTAGAGATTGCACATTATTATGTAGTGTAGCAGGATGGTACTGAGGAATGAAGAAAGGCTCAGGTGCATTCGGAGGATTGAAGAAGAGACCATTTGGAGTGTAAATTAAGGATCCATGGTCAACAGCTGGAGATGGTGGAGCAGGGAGAATGGTCTTTAGTGGAATCATGCTTAAGCAAGATTCAAGCATTATAAGCACTGGCTTGAAAGTCCATATTCATGTAAATTGAGTTGGGAAGGGCTAGTGTCATGAACCATGCAGCTTGTTGGTCAGCATCGTACTGAGCAAGTTCAGTAGCATTCAAATCTTCATCATTTTGTAGTCTGATAATCCTTGTTGAGTCAGCAAGAAATATCATTTTGTATGGACCATCTTGAATTGAATTAAGCATGAGATCTGCAGCAGGGCGATCTATGAGCCATTGTAGAAATCTCTGTTTCCAATAAGTATACGTTCTTGGTAGGAACATTGGAGGCCTTGATTCATTACCAAAGAGCAGAATATTATCAATGACGAAGCTGTGCCTTTGTTGTTGATGATGCTGTTGCAGATGAGAATATTGGTGAGGAAGGTAGTTGGTAGATGGTACTGTTGTTGATGACTGTTGCTGATGAGAATATTGGTGAGGAAGGTAGTCGGATGAAGGTGATTGAGACATTGTAAATGACATTTCTCTCCCCCTTGATTGTTGCGACGTAATCGAAATAATCAAACCAGAATGTCACACTCAAGGTCGAAATAGTGATTTCAGATTTTCCCTCAAAAATTAATTTTGAAAAATTTTCTGTTCCAAAATTTTGAAAATCACTGTAAAATGCTATTCTAATATCACAGGAAAAATTTGAGTTTAAAAAATTATGCTGCCAAATTTTACCAAAAAATTTTGAATTTTGGACTAAAAATTTGATTTTGGGCCAAAATTTTCACCGTTAAACCAAGATTGGAATTTCGCATAAAAATTGAACGTTTAGTCTCCTGTAAAAATTAAATTTTACTCAAATTTTCCTGCCAAAAATAGTAAGAAGAGATTAAGAAAGAAAATTTATAGAAAGAAACTTGTGTAATTATGGATCTTATAGAAGGTATAGGTTGAGCCAATTCTCGAAAACTAAACGCTAAACCAGATTCGTCAAAATACTCGAAATTTAGTTACAAAACAATTTTCGAAAACAGTGATTGCGAAAATATGTGTTTTCGAAATTATAATCCAGTGTTCTCGAAAACTTTAGGTGTTCTCGAAATTGTGAAGGTTTTCGAAACTGTGAGTGTTCTCGAAATTTAGGTTCTCGAAAAATATGTAATCTCGAAACTTTGGTAATTTCAAAAATGTGATCTCGAAAAAATGAGTGTTTTCGAAACTTTTGTATTTTAGAGATTTTTCGGTGTATTAGAAACTTTTCAGTGTTCTAGATACTTTTCAGTGTTTTAGAAACTTTTCAGTATTCTAGAAACTTAGCACCAAAACTTTCTAAATTATACAATTTAGAGAGTATACCACGAGTCGAAGTGTTTTCTCACTTAAACAAGCAAGGGGAACACTGAGTAAGCAACGGGAGCAAGTGTGTTCTCAAAACTTTGGGATTTAGAAACTTTGTGATTTAGAAAGATGGTACAAGTGTGTTCTAGAAAGTTTGCTAGAATTTTGATTTTGAAAAAAGCTCATCCAAATGAAGTTTGTATTTCAAGATTCTTGTACTTCTAGTTATAAAAACACCAAAACTTAAAGAAAGTTGCATACTTGATGATTTTTATGAAAATTTTTTTGTGTTCTAGAAAGTTTGCTAGAATTTTTGATTTTGCTAAAAGCTCACCCAAATGAAGTTTGTATTTCAAGATTCTTGTACTTCTAGTTATCAAAACACCAAAACATGAAGAAAGTTGCAAACTTGATGATTTTTATGAAAATTTTTTGTGTTCTAGAAAAAAGTACAAAATCAAGTACGAAATTTTTCTAAAACTCCAAATTTTTTGAAAAAGATTGAAACTTTCTTGTTAGAAAAGGTTTATAACACTAGTTTGTAATCAAAAAAGTGTTAAAAGCCAAGAAAAATAAGAAAAGTAATGATCTTTTTAAACAAAAACGTTTATAAAGCCTTAAAAAATTACAACCAAACTCAAATCACTTTTTTTGAAAGAAAGTTTGACACTTTTTTGTTTGTTATGATTTGTAGCACAAGTTTGTAAGCAAAGATGTGATAAAAAACCAAGAAACAAACAAGAAAGTACAAAATTTTCACAAAAAAAATCGAGTAGAAAAAGAGGTTTTGGATCGGATTCAACTTAAAAACAAGAACTACACCTTATTCCGGCGAATGATACCACTTGTTGGATAGTATGTTTATGTTGATATTGTGACTCGGGAGGTCGGGTTTGGTGGAAGAAGATGAAAGCCATAGTTAGAGAGAGAGAGTAGAGAGAGAAGGGAAATACTATGTGTTTATTGAAATAAGAAAGATGAAAGGTTACACACACAATTCTCACCTCTCCATGGAAGTATGGAGGGGGTATTAATAGGTCAACAAACACACAACTTTACAATAATGACACTTCTAGTCCATGTGTTTGTGCCTTTCAAGATAGCAAATGTAATCCCGTAAATGTCGTTCCATTTACGTGTTAGGATTATAAACTTTGATCCTAACAATCTTCATCCAAGAAAATGAACAATCAAAGCTTCCCTTCGAGAATATAAATCATCTTCTTGTTATACCTAACTTGTTAAACCTGAGAAAACAAACAAGGCAACCTCGCATAAAATCGGCGGCAATCTATATATACTAATAAATCCTAGAAAACAAGGTAAGATATAATGCTTGTGGAATGATGTTTGCAGATTTCCTGGAGATTATAAAACTGAAGAATTAACAAAAACTTTAAGACTCCGTTAGAAAAACAAAACTGGTAAAATTTCCAGATTTTTACACGTGAAGCCGTCAGGAATTTCTTCCTGACGCCGTCAGAAGTGACCTGCAGAAATTCTAATGTTAAGTTTCCGGAAAATTTCTGGAAATACTTTGTCCTACTTCCTGGAAAATCCTGCAAAACATAATTATGACTCGATACAAGCATTTGACTCTAACAAATACCAATATACATGGTCATTTATTATTGTGGAGATTCATGATCAATTTTGTTTCTTAGTAAACATATTCGGGGTTTCCCCTTACACTTATCTTTTGAAAAATACTTTTGAATGAAGTTAAGACTAAGCCAAACAACAAAATAAAGTATTTTCACCATTTTAGTTTGAAACATCATCTACCAACAATAAAAATAAACCATGTATACGGACACAAATAACAATCAAACAAATAAATCACACAAAACATGGGTTGCCTCCCAAGAAGCGCTTTTCTTTATTTACGAGTCTTGTAGCTAGACTGAAGGTCATGGGTTACTACGTGACCTCATCATTGGTTTCATTCCCTAGGTCATCTCCTATATTGGTTTTGTATTCCGGACCTGATTGTAAATGCTCTTTGTAGAGACCAATCACCTTGTTCTCAATTGCTCCCAAAATCCTATCGGCACATTCCTTAACAACTATATATTTTGGTCCTAGAGCCAAGCAATCTTTATAGAAAAGACTCTTCTATTCCCATACGTAATCCATGCCCTTTACCTTATCCTCTTCATTGCGTCCTCGAAAGCACCAATGTTATCCATGTCAAATTGGGGCACAAAATGAAATTCTTTCATTCTATTAGGCATCCTGTAAGTGATCCTATCAGTGTTACTAGCAAATCGGATTGTCCCTTCTACCTCATCATATTCTAACTTGGACTCTTCAACAAATGGTTTACCAAATACAACATTGGATAAGCGACAATCAATAACATTAACGAGATCTTCAACAACCATGAAGTCAGTGATATAAGTAAAATTCCGAACAAAGACATATAGACCTTTGATTCTCCCGACAAAGTTACAAACTCCACCGGGGTATTTGGGATCTCTTCTAGGTCCAAGTCCTGTTTTCATTATATCATTGTAGACACTTGAGGACATAACGTTGATTGGGGATTTAAAATCAAGGTAAGCATTGTCAATATGTTTATACCCAATCATACATGGTATCTTAGCATTCTCAGGGTCCCCTCTTTTTATCTTAGGTTTGATTTTAGTAAAAGGAGATCGGGGGTTATCAATAAGATTATTATAGTACGCGATCTCCTCTTTCGCGGGGTATAGATTGAAATAGTCATCTAGTTTTGGATCTGTCTCCCCTTCCTCAAGTTCCTCAACAACATCCTCCAAATCGTTAGTTCCTAGGTCCTTATTTGAATACAAGGCGATCGTTAGGTCACTAAATGCATGATCGAGCTCAATTTTAACTAACCTATTGAAATAAGGACCTAGGAAACTAACCTTATTTCCCTAATCTCATTCTCAATCTGTTCGCGCAACAATGCCACTTCACTAGGGGGAAGGGGTGGATTCGCGTTTTCCATAAGGGTCAACAGAATAGTCAATGAATTTAATTTACTAACAAAGGCACGAAGAAATAAGATAGACTAAAGAAAACCTAAAAATAAAAGTAAAATCTTACTAGAAAGGACTCTAGCAAGTAGACTTAATTAAAAAAAATTCTAACCTAGACAATAACTATTCCCCGGGCTGCGTCACCAAAAACTTGATGCGTGGGAATTGCACCAGGCCTTACCTCTCGAGGGATCTCGAGAAGCTTACATCCCCCACCAGGCAGTGTACCTGATCGTTGTAGTATAGTATAGTATAGTGACAAGTACAGGGGATTGATCGTTCAACTCAGGAATAGTGTCGCTTGGATTAGAAAGCCTAAAAACTAAGTCTAGAGGTGAGGGATGATTCTTTTTGTATTTTTATATTTTATGAAAGCAAGTAAAATATCAGGTTTTAGGAGAGTGGGCGGAATTAGTTGTTAATCAACTAACCTAATAACTAAGATGCAATCAAAATAAAATAACAAAAATATAAATAAACTAAATTAAACTAGTGGTGTGAGTAATATGTGGGAGAATTGTGTTTACTTAGATTTCACTACTCCCTAGATATCTTTTATAGGTTAATCACTTGTTACAGTTGCGTGGATGACGGGTTATATTCCTTAATACCATTCATGGGGTGGCGTACTTACTTCCCCAATTCTATAAGCTCCTACTTCACTCCTATGTCGAGCCGGCAGAGAAACTCCTAACATGGGATCATTAGAATTCGCTCATGCATTAAATACAACCATAAAAACCTAGTACACATCGGTTCATGTTTCATAATACGTTCAAGCATGTTACACAATGGAGATCTGCCAGTTTTCTTAAGCCTAACATTGAAATCATTCATCCATTACAACCATAAACAAGTAATCAACCTATAATCAACATCTAGGTTTCAATACATCTAAGCAAACACACAAAAGATCTAGCCTAGCATGTTAAAATCAAGAGAAGCATAAGATATATTCAAACAACACATAGACATATTTAATGAATTGAGAGGAGACTTATCTTAATTGAACATGAAAGGTTTCAAGGGGTGAAAACCCTTGAAAATACTGTAAAAAAACGACCTAGGGTTATTAGGGTCCGTCCCTAGAATTCTCCTCACAAGTTCCCCTTTAATGAATGAAAAATAGAAAACTATTTATAGATTTTATGAGGTAATGGCGTCAAGAGTAAAGTTCTGATGCCGTCATCTCGCCGCCAAATAAATTCTCGGATTGCCTAGATCTGGGTTTGACGCCGTCACGTGTACTTCTTATGCAGGCCGTCACAAAGATTACTCTTGACGCCTTCAGGTTTTCTCTGGGTCGTCATGGATTTTACTCCTGACGCCGTCACAATTTCCTTCTTGACGCCGTTAGGTACTGTTCTCAGCATGGAAAATTAAGTCTTTGCCGTTTTCTTCACTTTTATGCTCAAAAAACGTCCAAAATGCTTCCTTATCCAGAATTCACTTCAAAAATACCTAAAATCACAAAAGGAACGATTTAGGTCAATATTTGATAAGATAAATTCCAATTCCGGCTTAAATGACCACTTAAAAGTGGTTCATTTTTCACCTCATCAATATCCTTACCCCGGATAAGCACCACGAGTGCGAAGAGTAAGGAGCAAGAAACCTACAAGGATTCTTGGCCAATATATAGAATGACATAGTTCTCATTAAAAGGTACGATTCACAAATCCCTAACTCTTCAACAAAACCCTAAAACCGATTACTTACTCTCACACCGGAGTCTAATCGTGGGAGACAATCCCATGATAAGCCTAACGGTGTTGTTTGCTTTCTTAGTGCGCAGGTTTCAAGCACTAAAGTTCTAATTGGTACGAGAGCAGGAGTCCAAACAAGGTAAGCCCAACTTTTGTATCAACATCAGCAAAATGGAGTTGCAGAAAGAAAGAATAGAACTCTGATAGAAGCAGCAAGGACAATGCTTGCAGATTCCCATTTACCTGTTCCATTCTGGGCTGAAGCTGTAAGTGCTGCTTGTTATGTGTTGAATAGAGTATCAGTGACAAAACCTAAAATGAAGACACCTTATGAGTTATTCATGAGAATGAAACGTAGCATTAAGTTTATGAAACATTTTGGATGTCCCCTGACTATTTTAAACACTGCTGACAATTTGGCCAAATTTGATGGGAAGTCAGATGAAGGATACTTATTGGGATATTGTACCAATAGCAAAGGATTCAGAGTGTACAACAGGGCTACCAAGAAGGTTCAAGAATGTCTTCATGTTGATTTTCTAGAAGAGCATGCAAACTCTAAAGGTAAAGGTCCAGATTGGATGTTTGATCTTGATTTAATGTCTTCATCCATGAACTATGTACCTGTTAGGGAAGAAAATCAAGTTGCTCCCATAGAAGAAGAACCACAGTACATTGTTCATGATGTTAATTTAAGATCTGAAGATAAGTCTAGTGATAATATCAATGATGAAAAGAAAAGTACTTTTGAGCCTCAAAGTACTGTTGAACCACAAGGTACTGTTGATCCTCAAAGTATTGCTCCACCAAAGTCCACAGTATCTGATGAAGATCAAGCCATCCAAGATGAACTAAATAGGATGCTTCTTCAAGAAACAATTGCTAAGTCATATGAAGATGATCTAAGGAGAACTTATGATGCTGCAATGAAAAAGGCAAAAGGAACTGACAGTACTTTGCCACAAAGTACTGTTGATCCATTTGAAAGTACTTCTCAAGTTTTAGATACTTCAAATTGGAAGAATGCAGATGATTTACATGATCCAAACATGCCTGCCTTGGAAGATACTGATGATGAATTAGAAAGAGAAGGCATTTTCTTAGATTCTAATGAACACCCTGACATCATTAATTTGGAATATAATCTTGAAGTATCACCAACTCCTACTCTAAGATTCACAAAGATCATCCTGTCAGCAAGATTATTGGACCTTCTACTTCAGGAGTGCTTACTAGAACTAAAGCTAAGAATATGTCTCAACAACATACTTCTTTACTTAGCTTTATCTACAAACAGAACAGGGTGAATCACAAAGATCAACAAGTGTGCTTATTTGCTTGTTTCTTGTCTCAAGAAGAACCTAAGAATATCAAACAAGCATTAGCCAAAGAGAGTTGGGTTGAAGCTATGCAAGAAGAACTCTTACAGTTCAAACTTCAAGAAGTATGGGTATTATGTGATTTACCTGATGGTAAGAGACTGATTGGAACAAAATGGGTCTTCAGGGTAAAAAGAGATGAAAGAGGGAATGTTATTAAGAATAAGGCAAGATTAGTGGCTCATGGATATAGACAGAAAGAAGGAGTAGACTATGATGAAGTCTTTGCTCCTGTAGCAAGGATTGAAGCCATAAGGTTATTTTTGGCTTTTGCATCTTATATGGGATTCCCTGTATATCAAATGGATGTTAAAAGTGCTTTTCTATATGGCATCATCACTGAGGAAGTATATGTTAAACAACCTCTTGGTTTTGAAGATCCTGCACACCCAAACAATGTCTACAAGGTTATCAAGGCTCTATATGGCCTTCATCAAGCTCCAAGAGCATGGTATGAAAGACTTTCCAATTTTCTATTACAGCATGGTTATAGGAGAGGAGCTATTGACAAGACTTTGTTCATCAAGAAAGATAAGAAGGATATTATGCTTGTGCTAGTATATGTAGATGATATCATGGTAAAGTAATTTGATGATCTTATGCAAAAAAGAGTTTTAAATGAGTTCAATGGGAGAATTAACATTCTTCTTGGGACTTCAAGTGCAACAGTCAAGCAGTGGAATCTATATTTGTCAAGATAAGTATGTTGCAGATATTCTTAAGAGATTCCATTTCACAACTGTCAAGCCTACATCTACACACCAGTGGATACTAACAAACCTTTGGGAAAAGATGAAGAGGGAGAAGATGTTGATGTCACATTATACAGGTCTATGATTGGATGTCTTAGGTATTTAACTGCATCTAGACCTGATATTACTTTTGTTGTGTGTCTATGTGCAAGATATCAAGTTCATCCCATGGTCTCACACTTAAATGCTGTCAAAATGATATTTAGGTACCTTAGGCAACAACCTAAGCTTGGATTATGGTATCCTAGGGACTCACCTTTCCAATTACAAGCCTTTTCAGATAGTGATTATGCTGGAGATAATTATGACAGAAGATCCACAACTAGAGGATGCCAGTACCTTGGAAGTAGATTAGTCTCATGGCAATGCAAAAAGCAAACAATTGCAGCAACATCTTCCACAGAAGCAGAGTATGTAGCTGCTGCAAGTTGTTGTGCACAAGTACTTTGGTTGCAAAATCAGCTTTTGGATTATGGGTTCAACTTCAAGAATACTCTTATCAACATTGATAATGAGAGTACTATCTGTATTGTGAAGAATCCAGTTTATTACTCCAAGACAAAGCACATTCAGATTAGGCATCATTTTATTAGAGATTGCTATGAGCACAGACTTATCAATGTGGTTAAACTCCATAATGATGATAATGTAGCAGACCTACTCACCAAAGGCTTTGATGTTTCAAGATTTACCTTTTTAGTTGTGAGTATTGGCATGATAAATAATTAAGCTATTTTTGAGGGGAGGCATTAGTAGTTAGTCATTATTTTAGGGGAGGCTACATATATCATTCATAAAGAAAGTACTTCTTCACAAAGTACTACTTCAGAGCATACTCCAATACCTTCTCCCAATGATTATACTTCCACCGGTGGGATTCAAACACCTGGAGGAGATTAGGGAGTTGGAGGTCCTTTGAGTAATTATGATTTGACTAGAGAGTTAGAGAGGATGAAGAAAACTATGGATGATCAGACTGAAGAAATCAAGAGTTTAAGAAAGAAATTCAAAGGGTTAAAGACGTTTGCAAGGACTCTTGTACAACATTTTAGGCTCTTTATGAAGGAAAAGTGATGGATCTTTACACCTTGAACTTGTGTTAGATTGATACTTTGAATTATATCACTAAGTATGCGGAATCTACTTAGTAACACTTAGAAGTTTGATTGTGAGTAAAACAGTTGTATATAAACAATGTATGTAAACAAACAATTAGCTCCAATATTATTAATGATAATAATACGAGTGATCTTGATATCACTAGGGTTACACCTTGAAGCTCTAAGAAAAACATATATCAATCCTTTAACCTAGGATCTCCTTTTATAGCACAAGGAGTCCTCTTCAACAAGATAAGTATAAAGCTAATAGAATAAGATATACACAAAATCAATTCTATATTTATCAAGACGCGTTTCCTAACAGTTATCTAATAAGCAGTGGTAATATATTGTTCTTGCAGTGGTAATGAGTTTCCACTGCAAGTACAATCTTCTGCAGTTGTAACTTCTTCTTTAGCCGTGGTAACTGTTAGCATAATTCCCAACAATCCTCCCCTAACTTATGATTAATACATAAATCAATAAGTTTCTTCAAGTAATCAATAAACATGAGGATATGGGAATTCTTCCAAACACTTATCTTCTTCTTAACTCTCTATCAGCTCTTACACTTTGATCATAAATCCTTTGCAGCAAATCATCTATGACTTCAGTTCTTTCCCAACACCTAAGCTTCACAGTTCTCATTACATCCAATATTCCAGCTCTCAATGGATATTCTTTCTCAACCAGCATAAAGACATCAACTCCATCTTGAGTAGAAACATGATGCACAGAACTTGAATCATAGAATTTCCACAAGGTTCTTTGATCATGAGATTCAAATCTCCAATATCTATCACTTGGATCAGGTTCATATAATCTTCTGAAGTGAACCCATAGTTCCTTAGCTTTGACATCAACAAGTTCTTCCTTCTTAAACTGATCTTGAACAATTTTCCATAAAGTATCCAAATCTTCTCTATCACAAGATCTAACAATATCTTCAAAATCTCTATAAATACTTGTGACACTTCCAGTTCTGATGATCTTCCAAGCTACACCAAAACTATCAGAAAAGATTTCCCAACCAACTACTGGATATTTTGCTTGTAGAGGTTCAATGTTAAGCACATCAGTTTCTATGAACAACATGTTTGTAACTTGCTCTTCAGTCAACTTGCTAGGACCTTCTTCTTCACGAGATGATTTCTGAGTCTTCAACTTCTTTGCTTCTTTTGATTCAAGACTCACTCCAGTCCTTTTTGTCTTCATAGATAATGGTTCTTGATTCATTGGAATGAATTTACTATCTTGTCTTTTGAGTCTGTAGTAAATACCTTCAACCTGATCATGTGACATTCCTTTGAATTGACTCATCTTCATATTACCAACATGACAACAAAAAATCTTCATCTCAGAGATAATCTGTGCCTTTGTAAGTTTCCTTGGCTTCTTTTGACCTTTTCTAGCATCTCCAATGATTTGATCAAGAGCCTGCTGATTTTTCATTAGAATGAAGTCTTTAAGTTGAGCAGACCTTTGTTCTTCATCCAGGATTGTATTTGCAATCAATTCAATTGCCTTCTTCCTAATTATTTGATCATTGTTAATCAAATAATCAATTTCTTCTTCTGTAGGCACATAGGTAAATTCTGGAGGTTTCTCATACATAACAGTTGGTGAGACCCTTGAAATAGGTTCTGCTATAACAGCTTCGAGTTTATCCAACCTTGTTGCTTCCATGAAACTAGCAACTTCATCTTCCTTAATCTTTTTATTATTTTCATACTCTTCAGCTTGTTGTTGTTCTGCTAACCTATGATCAAAGTCAATCTGAGCTTGTTCAAACTTAGAAATCTTTCTTGTCACCTGATCTGAAGCAATTTCAATAGCCTTTCCTTTAACTAATCTTCTTCTGACAACTTCTTCCTCTGTAGTGGTAATATCTTGACTAGCAGTGGGAACATTTTCACTTGCAGTGGTAAGTTGTTGAGCAGTGGGAACTTGTTCTGCTTCAGTGGAAATTGGTTGAGCAGTTCCAACTAAATCATCAAAATTAAAACCTGCATCAGCATCCATATCTTCAAAATCCAATTTCCTCCCCTCAGTATCCAATTTCCTCCCCTCAGTCTCAGCATCATCATCTTTTACTTGATCATCATCAGAATCAGGAAGCTCAGCAAACTCTTTATCAAAATTTTTACTCCTCCCCTTAAGCTCTGCATCAATATTCCTCCCCTGTTTGGAAGAATCTCCCAAATCTTTACTAGAACTTGCAGAAAACTCATACGAATGTGAAGATGATGATAATACAACCTGAGATCTTTTCTTCTTGAGATTCTCAACTTCATACTGCAATCTTTGAATCTCATCCTTTAATGTCTTCAGCTCTGTGGCATGTTGTTCTTTAGTCTGTGCCAGATCTTTCTCCAGAGCTTGAACCTGCTTGACTAATTTTGTACAAATATCCATCAATTCAATATGTGACACACTGCCTTCATCACTTCCAGCTGTGTAACCTGCTGGGAGAGGTGAATCATGAGGCATTGATTCAGACTCTTCCCTAGTTGGACTAGGATGAAGCCTTGAACCACCACTGCTTGTGCCTAAACCAAAGGGCTCAGCAACATGCAATGTTGAGATGAAAGAAGTTGGCTGTTTAGACCTTCTCTCATAAGTGTGAGTGACAGCAGGGGTATGCTGAATTTGTGGAACAACAATAGTGGGTGTGTTTTGAGATACAACTGGGATTGAAGCATCCTCACCCTGTATTTGAGAAATTTTAGCAAGCATTTGAGGTAAAAGTGGATGAACCTGCCCATTCCAAAGTTCTGAAGCCTTATTCATATTTTGAAAAACTTTTGGCTTAAGAGTGGAAGGTTCATAAATTCTGTTGTGAGGGTGCAGTTGAAACTCATTTAACACTGCTTGCACAAACCTGGGATACATAAAAAATTTATATGTACTCTTTACATTGCCTTTCATATTATTAAAAATAAACTTTGACCAATTGAAAGTCCTATCTGTTGCCAAACAAACCAAAGGATAAGCCATGGTTGATGCAAATTGTTCATAAGATGTTTTCTTAGGACTTAGGCAATGTAGAAGAGTATGTATCAAAAATCTTCAATGGGGACAAAAACATCCTTTTCTAAAAGTGACTTTTTGATCTGATGTATCATACCCCATTAAAGCAATAGTTTTAAAAATTTCTGAATTAGGTAATGTGATGATACCATTGAAATCATCCAAGTGGAGTATTCTCCTCAAGGATGACTCAGTAACATCAATAGTTACCCCATCAACTGTGGCTCTTAAAGCATCCACAGATTCTTGTGTGTCTCCCTGTTCAAGAGTTATGGACTCCATAGTGTTCCAGAACTGTTTGATATGAGAGACATAGATTGTGGGATTAAGAGTTAAGGAATACCGTATGTGAGTTGTATTTAGAAAATCCACAATCTGATGAAAAACAGGGCCACTCTTCTCATTCGACTTTTGTAAGTAGGCCACCTGGTTGTGCTCCTCAACAAACTTTAGAATCGCCATAATATTTGTGAAAGAGAGAATGAAAGTGTTAGTAATCAAGATAAAAATCAAGCCGTATGATAATGAATTTATACTAATATGGTTTGAGGAGGTTGCGCAATGTGAATTATCTTTAGAAAGAATTATCTTTGGAAAAAGAATAATTTATAATAAGTAAGAAGATAATTCACAAAAAAAAAATTTACCCTATTAATAAGGAAAGACGGTTATTTTACAACGGCTAGTAAAAAATTAGATTACTGACACAACAGTTGTAACGGCTAGTCATCAGTGGAAAAAATTACTCTTGCAGTGGTAACTGATGAACTAGCAGTGGTAAAATTTTCACAAAAATATCAAAGAGCAGTGATTAATAAAACATGAAATTTAGCTGCTCTTATCATAGTTTTTAGCAAACTACCAGCTATCAACGGATTTGATATGTCTTTACCATTAGCCGTTTGCTATGGACTAGCCAACTCTTGATCACATGGATGTATGGTGAGTTGATAACCTAGTTTTTGGTAAACTATCAACCATAAACGGATTTGATTAGTCTTTACCAGTAGCCGTTTGCTCTGGACTAGTTGATTCTTATGTTGATTAGACATGGTGAATCAATAACCATTTGTTGTGTGTCTATGATACACACCTTATTACTCCAATGACTCCAATAATATGAGTTGAATGCAAGAACTTAAATTAACCCATAAAACTTAACTCAAAGTAACTTTTTAACCAAGTTACTATTCACAAAAATATCTTCCAAAAGTCAACCCGATAATTACCAAATTTACTCCTCCAACCTACCAAAACAAGTAGGAGTAAATATCCTTCATTAATTAGAATTCGACCTTGACTTTGCATATAAAAGGGGGTTAACATCTTTTATCTTTCATCAACAATATCCTTCAAGAAACATAATCCCATACAGCATCATGAGTTGGTTTCCACTTATCTATATCTCCTCTGATGATTCTTCTGATGAGGAAATCAGCAACTACTCAGATTCTGAAGAACTGTCTTCTGGATGGAGTGGATATTTTCCACCAAAGTCTGCAACTGCCTCATCTTCAAGCATGAAGCCAAATAAGAAGATATCAGCTGATCCTGCTCCATCTCTTGAGTTTTATTCTAGCTCTTCATCAGATGATGACAATGACCCAACTTTTGATCTTTCCAAGGAACTCCCAAAGGCTCTTACCACAGCATTGACATCTGCAATAAACAACATAAAGTGGCCAGCTGTAGACAAGCCTACTCAAGCACCAAAGCCTCCCAAGCAAGTTCTGGGACTTGCTTGTCCAAGGAAACAACTCTCTTTTGATGACAAGAGAAAGAAAATTTCCAAAGGCAAGCATCAGTATGAGGGAAAAGGAAAGAAACCTATGGAGTAGGGATTAGGTTGTAGGTTCATGTCAGATGTGATGGTTTTCTTGTTTAGGTGATAGTATTTCCATGATGGTTGTGATGTACTCTTGCTAAATAATCAATAAAAGTACTCTACTGATCTTACTATTATCACCAATCCTTTCCACTGTTGTATGTTAATTACCACTGTGTACTTGATAACTCTGCATACAAGTTAGTAGAAAACCATACATACAATACAAACAATATTAGTACCTAAAAAGTATCCTGCAACACTGAAAAGTATTTAGACATCAAAAGTTTATGGATTTAGCATTCCAATACCTGTTACCAAGTATTGAAACCTACCCACATCAAGCCCTTTTGTTAATAAATCAGCATAATTGTCATCAGTATGAATCTTGACAACATTTATAAGCTTTTTCTCAAAACAATCTCTAATAAAGTGATGTCTAATTTCAATATGTTTAGTTTTAGTGTGTTGCACAGGATTTTTAATAATGCAAATGGTACTACTATTTTCTATATAGATAATGGTGTTCATGAAATTGTACCCATAATCCAATAATTGATTCTGAAGCCAAAGGATTTGAGCACAACAACTAGCAGCTGCAACATATTCTGCTTCAGTAGTTGAAGTAGCCACCATAGTTTGCTTCTTGCACTGCCATGACACCAATCTACATCCAAGAAATTGACATCCTCCAGTAGTTGATCTTCTATCCAAACTTGCACCAGCATAGTCACTATCTGAGTATGTGATCAATTCCATTGGAGAGTCTCTTGGATACCATAATCCTAAATTTCGATAAGTCTTCAAGTATCCAAAAATCTTTTCCACTGCTGTCATATGTGATGTCTTTGGAGTCACTTGAAATCTTGCACAAGCACATACAGCAAACATGATGTCTGGCCTTGATGAAGTAAGATACATCAGAGAACCAATCATAGATCTGTAAGTGTGAACATCAACATTAACACCACTTGCATTCTTCAACAATAAGTGAGTGGTCTTGTCAGCAGGAGTATTGGAAGATTTTGCATCAGTAAACTTGAACTTCTTAATAATCTCAGCCACATACTTGTCTTGGCTGATAAATATGCCTTCCTTACTCTGTTGTACTTGTAGCCCTAAAAAGAATGTAAGTTCTCCCATAGAACTCATTTCAAATTCATCTTTCATAAGCTTCTCAAATTCTTTGCACATCTCTTGTTTAGTAGATCCAAAGATAATATCATCAACATATACTTGCACAAGTAAGATATCACCCTTGTCTTTCTTGATGAACAAAGTTTGATCAATTTTACCTCTATGAAACCCATTATTCAATAAATAATTAGCTAAGGTTTCATACCACTTCCTTGGAGCCTGATGTAAGCCATAAAGAGCCTTAACCACTTTATAAACTTTATTTGGATGGTGAGGATCTTCAAAGCCTGGAGGTTGAGAGACATATACCTCTTCATCAATAGTTCCATACAGAAAGGCACTCTTAACATCCATTTGATAGACTGTAAAGCCCATAAATGATGCATAGGCTATGAATAATCTAATAGCCTCAATCCTTGCAACAGGAGCAAACACTTCTTCATAATCAATACCCTCCTCTTGAGTATATCCTTGAGCAACCAATCTAGCTTTGTTCCTGATTACAATGCCTCTTTCATCTTTCTTATTTCTGAAAACCCATTTAGTACCAATGACCTTCATTCCATCAGGCAAATCACAAAGAACCCAAACCTTTTGAAGTTTAAACTGCAACAACTCTTCTTGCATAGCTTCAACCCAGCTAGATTCTCCTAGAGCCATATATACATTCTTTGGCTCTATTTGTGAGAGAAAGCAGAAAAACAAACACTCATTCTTCTGGCTATGTTTCTTGGACTCATACACTTCACTTATGAACCCATGAATGTTAGCTTTCTTTGTCTGTCTTCTAGTCTTCACACCTGATTGAAGTTCACCAATAACATTATCAAGTGGATGTACTTTGTGAATGGTAGACTGTGATGTGCTAGGGATATCATATGTTGTAGGCATGTTTGAGATCTCTACATCATCACTTGGTGATTCTTGAGAAGTATTATCCACATTTGGGCTTACAGTGGAACCTTCTGGTGTAGCAGTGGGAATTGAGTTACCACTGCTAGTAGGAATTTCTTTATTCACACTATCTACATCACTTGGTTTTTCAGAATTATCACCAAAGTCCCAAAGTGGCATAACAATTTGATCTTCATCATCTTTGCAAGATTCATCTTCATCGATGAATTCTTCTGTATCTTCAAGATCTTTATCACCAGTACTTGAAATAACCAATCTGGACCTGAACCTGCCATGTTTGCTTTATTTTCAAGAAACTGAACATGCAAGTTCTTTTCAATCTTCTTTGTTCTTAGATTATAGACTCTAAAAGCCTTGCTAACCATAGAGTATCCAACAAAGAAGCCTTCATCTGACTTTTCTTCAAATTTGCCTAGATGATCAATGGTATTGAGAATAGTAACATGACACCCAAATGGCCTCATAAACTCCAAAGTGGGAGGTCTTCCTCTGAACAACTCATAAGGTGTCTTGTTCTTTGTTTTGACCACTAAAACTCTATTTTGAATGTAACAAGCAGTGTTAACTGCTTCAGCCCAAAAAGTTACTGGTAGCTTGGAATCAGCTAACATGGTTCTAGCAGCCTCAATTAGTGTTCTATTTCTTCTTTCAGCAACTCCATTTTGTTGAGGAGTTCTTGCAACACTAAATTCCCTTTTAATACCTTTGTCTCTGCAGAAATCATCCATAACTTTATTCTTGAACTCTGTCCCATTGTCACACCTGATGATCTTGATTTTCTTTTCAAATTGATTTTCAACTTGAGTGATGAAAATCTTAAGGATGCCTGTGGTTTCATCTTTGGTACTTAAAAAGAAAACCCATGTGAATCTACTGAAGTCATCAGTCACAACAAGACAATATTTCTTCAAATTGATGCTGCTTACCGAGGTAGGACCAAACAAGTCCATGTGCAGCATAAAGAGTGGATGATTGATTGAATTGAATGCCTTGGTTTTGCATGAAGCTCTGTGTTGCTTTCCTTTAAGACAGGCAACACAAGTTTGGTCATTTTCAAATCTTTTCTCTGGTAATCCTCTGACAAGGCCATCTTTCACAATCTTGTTGATGGTCTTAAAGTTAACATGACCAAGTCTTCTATGCCAAAGCATTGATTCATCCAAAGTGGCTTTAGCAAGCAAGCAAGTAGCATCATTGATGCGTGGGAATCGCACCTTGCTTTACCTCTCGAGGGATCTCGCGAGGCTTACAACCCCCACCAGGCAGTGTACCTGATCGTTGTAGTATAGTATAGTGACAAGTACCGGGGGATTGATCGTTCAGCTTAGGAATAGTGTCGCTAGGATTAGAAAACCTAATTAATAGTTCTAGAGATGAAAGATGATTCTTTTTGTATTTTTATATTTTAATGAAAGAAAATAAAATCTCGGGTTTTGGAAGAGTGGGCGGAATTAGTTGTTATTCAACTAACCCAAAAACTACTTTATAACTAATTAAACTAATGAAAATGAAATTAAACTAATCTTAAACTAAGGTTGTGAGCAGTAATTGGAGAAATTGTGTTTACTTAGACTTCATTACTCCCTAGATATCTTTTACATGTCAATTACTTGTTACACTTGTATGGATGACGGATTGTATTCCTTAATACCATTCGTGGGGTGGCATACATAACTCCCCAACTCTATGAGCTCTTATCTCCTCCTACACCATGACCCAGCACAACTATAGGGATTGTAAACAGTGGCTCATGCATTAAATACAACCAATAAAGACCTAGTACGCCTCGGTTCATGTTTCTTAAGACGTTCAAGCATGTTACCATTTGGAGATCTGCCAGTTTTCTTAAGCCTAACATATAATATCATTCATCCAAGAACAAGAATAGACAAGTAATTAACACATAATCAACATCTAGGTTTCATTAGATCTAAGCAAACACAAAGTAAATCTAGCCTAGCATAGTGGAATTAAGATAAGAACAAAAGATAAACAACCAACACATAGACATATTGATTGAATTAAGAGTATACTTATCTCAATTACAATGCAAGGTATCAAGGGTTTGGAACCCTTGAAAAACCTGTAAAAGAGGCACCAAAATCGTCTTTAGGGTTTCACCAAAACTTCTTCTTTTTTATGAAAAAACTAGAAAACTATATATAGGAAAATCTTCCTGACGGCGTCAAGAGTAAATTCTGACGCCGTCAACCAGCCGCCAATAACTTCCTCGGACGCCCTAGATCCACTTGTGACGGCCTTGGTGACGCCGTCACCACCTACGGTAAATTAATCTTGGCAACTTTGACGCCGTCATCTCTCCATCTGACGCCGTCACCAGCTACGGTAAAATATTCATCCTTTCTGACGCCGTCAAGAGTAAATCCTTGACGCCGTCACCTTGTAATTCCAGCTTGGATTTGGTACTTTGTCGTTTTCTTCACTTTATGCTCCAAAAACGTCCAAAATAGCCTCTTTTCCAGAATTCACTCTCCAAACACCTAAAATCACAAAAGGAACGATTTAGGGCAATATTTGATCAAATAAAGTCGGATTCGGGCTTAAATGACCCCCTAAAAACGGATCATTTTTCGCCTCATCATATACCCTTACACTTGAGATTTGCTTGTCCTCAAGCAAATGAGCTTTTATTCTATTCAAAAGACAAGTTAGGGGTCATTTAACACTAATATAAAAGTAATTACAACAAATAATCGTTCCACTAAAGACCAATAGACAAGCACGGAGGTCATATACAAGCACCTCACAAATAGTGTTTAGATACTCACATCTCTCGGGTGTAATAAAGTAATATAACATTATGGAAATGGAAGATATCTCTCACTACCTGTCATAGCAAAATAGATTACCATAGGCTTGGGAAAGGATCAAACCTCCACCACATGGCGTAAGCACCTAGGATAAACTATCAAAGAGGTCTTTTAAAGGGTTATAACGTTAGGTGTAGGGATATGAATTACACGGTTTTGTTGGATAAAGGAAGTTTTACTGATGGCGAGTTAACAATCTTAGTAAATTACATGTATAAGATGGCATTGCTAAGCCAAGACTAAACTCGACTTAAGCTAATAAATGAAAAATAACAAAAATATAAAATGAACATAGAATGAAAACGGGATGGTAGTCCGTATGTTGTTGTTGTTTTTTTTCTTTCTTTTTTTTTTTTTTTTTTTTTTTTTTTAATTTTTTTTGTTTTTTTTTCGATTTTTTTTTTTTTTTTTTTTTTTTTTTTTTGCATACACTCTTACCCTACCATCCAAAATAATACATCATAGGGGTATAAGCATTCCCCTTACACTTGAATCTTTACATACTTTACAATTAACTAATCTAATGACTCGAATCAAGAAAATCAAAACACTTGGAGCACTTTTAAGATTAACGTACATATGGGGGTAATAGTATCATGTTCTTCCCCATTACTCCATAAAATAAGTACTTACCCATGAGTCCCAATCGTCCCAAAACAATATGTACAAAGATATGACTCGACTTAGCAACCATGTAATCAATTAGAAAGTTAACTTAGGGTTTAACAAATAACAATAATGCACTAAAAATGAGCGCATACACGGAAGGCTAAGGCGATTTGGGTGTACATTTAAGTGGGGTGTAACAAATTCTTCCTTTAAGTAAGATGCTTAAAGTTAGAAACGAAAAGATAGGCTCGGAGGGGTGTACTAGGGGTATCGTGTACTAAAAATGAGTACAACGCTAAGGGTGTGGGAAAAATTAGTTGACTTAACTAGCCAAGTAATATGACTTAAATGGTCAAGTAATTATGATACGGGTTTAACACAAGGGTGATCCTAATGCCTCTTATCATGTAGTAAATCCTACTACACGAATGTAGTCTCACTAGCGGTCTCGGGATGCATCACTAATGCAAGTTCTAGAATCTAAATGCTACCGGTACACACATAAGCACCAATAATAAATGCTTTTCCTATCAAAACTAAAGGCGAACCTCACATTTTTGGGTGGAAAATTTTTCTGAATATATGGTTATGTGCTAGTCATACAACCTCCTATCCATGAGACGCTTGCTATGGCTAAAGTTTCACTCCTAAATGTTGTAAAAAATTTTAAATTTGGTGCTAAAATTACACTAACAAGTATTTCTCATAGTTTTATTACTCATCTACTATCAAACAAAACAAACTCAAGCGAAAGTGCATATGTAAGGTATCATCTTTTTACCCTCCCCTTACACTTAGGATGAACATTGTCCCCAATGTTCAAGCAAAGAATATAAAAGTAAAAAGTAAAGAGAATGAAATCAAATACTCCCCTGATTCGCTCGGTATGGATTTTAGGTTGGCTAGGTTAAATCTTCCTCCAAGAAAATGAGCAATCAAAGCTTCCCTTCCAGAATATAAATCATCTTCTTGTCATAAATAACCTGTAAATCCTGACAAAAGTGGACAAGGCAACCTCGCGTAAAATCGGCGGCATCCTATATAAGTTACTAAATCCTAAAAAAAACAAAGTAAGATATAATGCTTGTGGAATGAAGTTTGCAGATTTCCTGGAGATTATAAAACTTAATAATTCACAAAAACCATAAGACTCCGTTAGAAAAACAAAACCGGTAAAATTTCCAGATTTTTACTCCTGACGCCGTCAAGAGCAATTGCCTGACGCCGTCAGAATGGACCTGCAGAAATTCTTATGTTAAGTTTCCGGAAAATTTCTGGAAAAACCTCGTCCTACTTCCTGGAAAATCCTGCAAAACTTCATTATGACTCGATACAAGCATTTGACTCTAACAAATACGAATATACATGTTCATTAAATATTGTGGAGAATCATGATCGGTTTGTTTCTTAAAAACATATTTGGGGTTTCCCCTTACACTTATTTTTTTGCAAAAATACTTTTAGGTTGAAGTTAAGACTAGGCCAAACAACATAATAAAGTATTTCACATTTTAATTGAGAAACATGATTAACCAACAATAAAAATAAAACATGCATACGGAAGCAAATAACAATCAAACAATTAAAATCACACAAAAATTAAAAGCTAATTATTCATAAACAAATTAAAAGAACAGGAATAGAAATTGTTCAATGCCAACAAAGGCCGAATCCTAGACTATTACAACCAAATGTTTCAAATTGTTCAACCAAGAATAAATTGTTCAAGAATTACAGACATCAAGATGGATCACTGAGGGGGAGGACCAAAACGATAATCATAACCAGGTGGGAGATGTCCAGTGTACCCATAGGGAGGGTAGTCAGTCTCACGGCCTGGGAAGGGGTCAATCTGCAAGTGAGGCTCGAGCTGATCTCTGGTGGACAGGTGCTGCATCTGGCGGACGGTATGATCATACATCCAGTCAAGGCGCTGGTCGGTAGCTGCTCGCCACGTGTCCATCTGACCCATCCAGGCACCCTGGTGTGCCTGCCAGTCTCCCCTACTCATATGTCGGTAGTAATCAGCCGTCCCTGCCTCATACTGATGCTGCTGGGGCACTCCCTCATCATCACCGTCATCATCCTCATCATCAGCCCCTATGTACCATATATAGGTACCATCCCCCATCTGTATCACAATCCTCATCTGCCTAAGGGATTTCGCCCTCACTATCCTGCAGTTCCCACAGTCGCTCAAGTATCCCATGATCTGAGGGGTAAGAAGACCATAGGAACGGGCCAACCGTGTGATGAACATACCCCCATAAATCCTGTCGATATCCCTCTCACCCACACTGGTCTTCAGGTAACTGGCCACCCAAAACGGGATGTTGCAATAGACATCCTCGGACAAGATGGTGTACAAGTAGAATAAGTCTGAAGAAGTGATACGGTGGGTGGTACCCTGGCGTGCAGACAAGCTATAGGTGATGCATCGGTGAACTAGCCTGACAATGGGGTCCCGGATAGATGCAGCCCCAGTGGTCGAGGTGTAGGCCCCATTCCCAATGGTGGGCCAAAAGGTAACGCACCTCAACTCATTCCGCTGAGTCTCTCCATGTAATAGATTCAGCAGAAAAGCCCCATCAACCTCCTCACTAGCGTATAGCCCCAGCCTCCAACCAAACTCAGCCACAGAACAAGTCCTCAACTCACCCCCTAGCCTAAAGTATATCGTGGTGCCCCCCATATCTCCCCTAGCCTCAGCTTGGTTAAACCGAAAAGTCGCAAAGAACTCTTGTACCAACTCACTAAACACCGTCTCCCTCATCCTAAACAATCTCTCCCACTGCGGACCCGTGAATCCATCTGTGCGGATCCTCCCTACAAACTCACCTTCCAACCCACTAGCCCTCAGAAAGTCCCAGTCAACCACCGACCCAACATCGATGTGGTGGTTACACAACCCCTCATACTTAGTACTAGTGCCGACATCACCAAACTCACTCCAACTATGCACTAACTCCCCATAAGTAACTCCCTGAGATCTAGAAGAACTACCCCTATGTTGGCGAGTCCGTTTGCTCATTTCCCTGAAAACAAAATGTAGTGAGTGGAAACGATTAGAACGCGAGATTTATATGAATTTTATGCAGTCAGACACATCTGACGCCGTCAAGAGTATTTTCTGACGCCGTCAGATGGACTAGAAATGAAGCCATGCAGAAGCGAGGGAAAAATCAATTTTCAAACTCTTAACCCATTACCCAAATGCTTCTTAAATCAGGAAACAGGGGTGGGGGGGGGGGTCAAAAAAAATCCGAGGCATGATGGGTTCTCCCTAAATTAATGCATGATTCGGATGAGACAACATCATCAAATGGTAACCCCACGATTACAAATCACCAATTGGATGGCATTACGATTTGCTAATGGTGGGTCAAGAACGGGGTTTCGGGCGAAAGGGGTTTTTCAAATTGACGGGTCCTAAGGATAATTAACCGAGAAAGGATGAAGAAAACTTACTTACAAAGGAGAGATCGAAGGCGGAAGATGTCGAATTGGGGGTTTGAGAGTCGGAGTAGCAGCAATACTTGGGTGAGATTTGTGGGGTATGGGTTGAAAGTGATTGGTTTTTTTGGGTTAATAATGCAGATTCGTCGAGCTGACGGCGTTAAGGGTTAATTTTGACGCCGTCAAATGCCCGTGTGGGGTGGACTTTGGAGTAGTTTCAAGTTTAGTCCCTGCTCTTTGCGCGAATAACTAAACGTGAGTAAAACTCATGAGTAGCCATTCCGTTAACGAGGTCCACCAGGGTCGAACGTCTCATTACTGTCGCGAAAAGAGGTGAGGTAGTAGCTGGGGTCGGGCGATGTTTTGGCTAAGTTGATCCTTATGCACGGGTCGTTGGTGCGGGAAGAAAGATGTTGTTCAATGGGAGGTTTCAAATCAATGGTATTTATGAGGCGTGGCCTCTTTACACCGGGTTTAAAACCAAAAGAACGTTTTTTGGATGAGATTGGGAATGTGGTTCGCAAGCATCCAACGAAAATGCAATTAATCCGCGAGCTTTTCTCCGTATGGGGGTGTTCATGAGAATGGGAGGTAGTTAGTGGTAAAGCTTTTGGGGAGAATTTCCAGCTGTCCTCCTGGTCAAATACCAAAGAGGCTGACACCTCGAAGACTTTTTCAATTTTTTTGGGTAAAGAATTTTCTTTGATCTTTTCTTTGACCCTTGATATGAATTGGTCTGCGAAATCCATGAAGGCTTTGTGAGTGTTTTCCATGCGTGCCTCAAGGTGCTGGATTTGCTTTTCCTGATTATCCATGAAGGTTACCATTATTCCTTCGAATTCCTCTTGTCGTGAGCGTTCAGGAAAATTTTGGCAGATAACCATGTTCCTATGTGGACTGGGGTTCCATATGGGTTCATTAGCCAGTTTCTCAATACTCATCAGTTCTTTTACCTGTTTCTCGATACTTCCCAACAATTGTTCTTGGGTGGCACATGCATAGTCAAGCTTTGCTTTGCTCGGGAGCATCGGGTCCTCCCATCCTTCCTCTTCGTATTGTGCCAACTCCTCAAGAACTTTCCAACATTCGTCAACGCTAAGTCTATCTAGCCTACCCTTGGCTGCGTAATTAATGGCTTTCCTTGTCTGATAGTCAACTTTACCATAAAAGATTTGGATCTGCAGCCATGGTTCGATCCCATGATGAGGAACTTTTCGGAGTAGGTCTTTATATCGATTCCATGCTTCATAAAAAGATTCATTTTGACGTTGTTGGAACATCAAGATGTCATTCCTAAGCTTAGTAGTTCTCCCCGGTGGGAAAAATTGAGCAAGGAAACGAGTGGTGAGATCATCCCATGTGGTGATGGATCCCGCGGGTAAACGCTCAAGCCATTGACTAGCTTGATCCCGTAGAGAGAATTGGAATAGGCGTAAACGGGAAGTCTCTCTAGTTTCAACACCTAGGTCTATGGAATCTACGATTTTGAGGAAGTCCTTAAGGTGTTGGTTTGGATCTTCGGAACGAAGTCCATGGAATGCACATCCGCTTTGCACCAACCGGATGGTGTCGGATCGCAAGGGGGTCACATTGGCTCCGGTGAGCTCAATGGTGTTTCGGTAGCCTTGGTGGCTAGGTCGGGAATACTCTCCTAAGGTTCGGGGCCTAAGGGGTTCTAATGGTGGGTTTTGTTGTGGTGGGATGACGGGTTCACAGATGTTACCACCTTCCATGATGTCGGATGGTAAAGAGTTACGAACAAAGGCACGAAGAAATAAGATAGACTAAAGAAGACCTAAAAATAAAAATAAAAATCTTACTAGAAAGGAATCTAGCAAGTAGACCTAATAAAAAGAAATCCTAACCTAGACAATAACTATTCCCCGGGCTACGGCGCCAAAAACTTGATGCGTGGGAATCGCACCTTGCTTTACCTCTCGAGGGATCTCGCGAGGCTTACAACCCCCACCAAGCAGTGTACCTGATCGTTGTAGTATAGTATAGTGACAAGTACCGGGGGATTGATCGTTCAGCTTAGGAATAATGTCGCTAGGATTAGAAAACCTAATTAATAGTTCTAGAGATGAAAGATGATTCTTTTTGTATTTTTATATTTTAATGAAAGCAAATAAAATCTCGGGTTTTGGAAGAGTGGGCGGAATTAGTTGTTATTCAACTAACCCAAAAACTACTTTATAACTAATTAAACTAATGAAAATGAAATTAAACTAATCTTAAACTAAGGTTGTGAGCAGTAATTGGAGAAATTGTGTTTACTTAGACTTCATTACTCCCTAGATATCTTTTACATGTCAATTACTTGTTACACTTGTATGGATGACGGATTGTATTCCTTAATACCATTTGTGGGGTGGCATACATAACTCCCCAACTCTATGAGCTCTTATCTCCTCCTACACCATGACCCAGCACAACTATAGGGATTGTAAACAGTGGCTCATGCATTAAATACAACCAATAAAGACCTAGTACGCCTCGGTTCATGTTTCTTAAGACGTTCAAGCATGTTACCATTTGGAGATCTGCCAGTTTTCTTAAGCCTAACATATAATATCATTCATCCAAGAACAAGAATAGACAAGTAATTAACACATAATCAACATCTAGGTTTCATTAGATCTAAGCAAACACAAAGTAAATCTAGCCTAGCATAGTGGAATTAAGATAAGAACAAAAGATAAACAACCAACACATAGACATATTGATTGAATTAAGAGTATACTTATCTCAATTACAATGCAAGGTATCAAGGGTTTGGAACCCTTGAAAAACCTGTAAAAGAGGCACCAAAATCGTCTTTAGGGTTTCACCAAAACTTCTCCTTTTTTATGAAAAAACTAGAAAACTATATATAGGAAAATCGTCCTGACGGCGTCAAGAGTAAATTCTGACGCCGTCAACCAGCCGCCAATAACTTCCTCGGACGCCCTAGATCCACTTGTGACGGCCTTGGTGACGCCGTCACCACCTACGGTAAATTAATCTTGGCAACTTTGACGCTGTCATCTCTCCATCTGACGCCGTCACCAGCTACGGTAAAATATTCATCCTTTCTGACGCCGTCAAGAGTAAATCCTTGACGCCGTCACCTTGTAATTCCAGCTTGGATTTGGTACTTTGTCGTTTTCTTCACTTTATGCTCCAAAAACGTCCAAAATAGCCTCTTTTCCAGAATTCACTCTCCAAACACCTAAAATCACAAAAGGAACGATTTAGGGCAATATTTGATCAAATAAAGTCGGATTCGGGCTTAAATGACCCCCTAAAAACGGATCATTTTTCGCCTCATCAATCATTATTAGCCACTATGTTCTGCATATCAATGCTATACAAATTTCCTTTTCTAGGGATTTTAAGCAAAATATCACATTCTTCTGGAAGCTTATAATCCTTAGATAAGATATAGCACTCATCTTCTGTGAATAGAACTCTATGCTTTTTGTCACACATCTGTGATACACTGAAGAGGTTGTACTTGAGTTCTTTCACATACTGCACATCTTCAAAATCAATGTTTCCAGCCTTGATTGTTCCTTTGCCAGAAACTTTGCCACCAATTCCTCCTCCAAAACTGACAAATTGTCCATCATAAGGTTGAAAGTCTGAAAGATAAGACTTATTGCCAGTCATGTGCCTGGAACATCCACTGTCTGAGTATCCTTGATCATTAGTAGTCTTTGAATGTCCCTGCACACAAAATAAAGGAATTAGTTCCTTTTGGGGACCCAAGCCACAAATGACTTGGATCTGCCTCGTGTATCAATATAATTATATCTATCAAAGGTCATTGATACACCATTGGGATTGTTTGAGGTGATGGTTCCTTTTGGTTTCCATTCCCAACGTGCTGAGGACTTAACAGCATTTCCCACATTTACCCTTTTCTTGTTTTCAGACCTACCAGTGGTAACCTTTGGCCTTGCAGTGGTAACTGCTGCCTTAGCAGTGGAAACTGCTGGCTTAGAAATTTTAGGTACCCACTTCTGATTATGGTTAATTTTCTTTACAAAATAGGTCTTTTTCCCTGTTTGAGTAGATTTAACAAAAGTAGTAACAGGGGGCTTAGGGTAAACTCTGTTGTTATGTCTGGCAGTGGCAACTGCTGCTCTAGCAGTGGAAATAGGTTTGATGCCAGAATGAAGCAAAACAGATCTGGGAATCATCTTGCGAAGTGGATTTGGGTGAGTCAAGTTATTAGCATTGTTTCTATTCACCCAAGTATTCCCAAACACTTCCCTTCTTCCCAAGTGGTAGGTACAGTCTTTAGCTAAATGGTCAAAGCTACCACATATATGACAGGGTTTGTTATTGAACACAAAGTCACTACCAAATTGCCTAGATTTGACATGATTCCAACTCCTCATATTGCCTCTAGGAGTTGGTGATCTACTTCTGTACATTTCTGCATATCTAGTAGTGGGCCTAGTAAAATTAGGTTGTGACCTAGGCTTCTCTTTGACTATCTCAGGAATACCTTTCTTATCCTCCACTTTAATATTTTCAGGAGTACTAGGTTTAGATTCAACCTTCAAACTATCATCTTTAAGAGATGAGTCACTAGCACTATCAAATATATCAACCTCAACCTGAACCTTTTCAATTTCAACTGGTTTAACAAACTTTGGTCCATAGGTCATAGGTAGATCCTGAAATTCTTCTAAACCTGTGTGAACTAAGTCAATACCAGGAGGTGCTGGAACACCTCTTAGAGGTGGTGGAACAGTTTTGTATCCAAGACCTGATTTAGCTTTGCTCACAATTTGGGCTTCCCAAATTTTATCAATACTCTTTGATTGATGATCCAATGTTTGCTTGGTTATCATTATATTCTCACTAGCCACTTTAACCTTTTTCTAGTTCTTCTCTAAGAACCTTATTAACAGCAACCTGATAATCTAAGTCTCTTCTTAATACTGCAATATCATCATTGAACTTAGATTCATTAGCCCTATAATGCTCTAATTGAGTTTCTAAAACACTTAGGCCTCTTTTATGATTTGATAAGTTATAATTAGTATGAGTTAACTCAATGTGTTGCTCATTAAATTGTGCTTTAAGTTTCTCATACTCTTTTAAGGCCTTACAAGATTTAGAACAAGCATTATCAATTTGTACCTCAGAGTCAGAAAAAGCCATTAGTGCCACCATTGCAGACTCTGAATCATCTTCCTCTTCCTTAGTCATAAAGCTCCAATCAAAGCTCACTCCATCAATAGCCAATAGCCCCTTTGGCTCATCAGTAGTAGGTTCCTTCTTCTTGTCCTGCTTGTACCAAGTTGACCTGTTGTCAGACTTCCTTGGCTTCCTACACTCTCTGGCAAAGTGCCCCATCTTATGACAATTGTAGCACTCCACTTTCTTCTTGTCAAAACCTACTGTTTCATTGCCACTGATGTTGATCTTTCTTCCAGTTTTCTTCCAAAACTTCTTAGTCCTCAAGCTTAGTAATGCCACTTGCCATTTAATGTCCATCTCCTCCATATCATCTTCATCAATTTGATCCAGATCCTCATGATTGAGAATTGAACCACCCACTTGACTTGATATAAAGGCATAAAAGGTAGTATCACTAAGCCCTGCAATCTGTTTCTTTGAGCTAACAGTGGAAACACTTCCACTACCAGTGGAAACAGCAATGTTAGCACATTCATCATCACTATCACTTTCTTCATCTGAACTGTCATCAAGAGATGATGATATAAGTGCTACACTTCCTGAACTAGAACTTATTTTGCCAGCTTTCTTCAGTCTTTGTTCAATAACCTTGAAGTTATTGTACAAATCATTAAGTTTCATGGTCTCCAACTCTGGCTTATCTTCCCACACAGCAACATTTGTTCCAAACTCAGAGGGTAAGCTTCTCAAGAACTTTAGATTAAGGTCTTCTCTTTCCACCTCAATTCCAAAAACAATGAGTTGAGAAACAATCTTTTGTAGCCTTGTGAAAATGCTATCAAGAGATTCATTACTAGATGAACCAAAGTTTTCATAAGTTTGCTTCAGCAGAGTCTTTTGAGTCTTCTTAGTGGAATCATTACCACCAAAAACTTCACAGATCTCATCAAAAAGAGTCTTTGCAGTCTTGAACTTGCTGAATGCTACAACTTGATCTCTGGGAAGTGTCATAAGCAACAGACCCCTGGCCTTCAAATCATTCTTCAGTTGAAGTCTTTCATCATTAGTAACAGGTCCAGTGTTGACCTTAATTACTTCCTTGCCATTTACCATCTCTGAAGTAGAACTTGGTTTGAAAGAATTTCCAACCATAATAATCTCCCAGAGTGTGTAGTCTTGGACCATAAAGAATTGTTCTATCATCAGCCTCCACATCTCAAAGTCATTCAACTTAAGCTTTGGAAGCTTAGCAGCAATGTTTGAGTTACTGGTTTCTGTCTCCATTGAGTCTTCTAAGTGAACTTGAGTCTTCTAAATCAAAGTATCAACACCTGTCTCTGATACCACTTGATGGATCTTTACACCTTGAACTTGTGTTAGATTGATACTTTGAATTATATCACTAAGTATGCGGAATCTACTTAGTAACACTTAGAAGTTTGATTGTGAGTAAAACAGTTGTATATAAACAATGTATGTAAACAAACAATTAGCTCCAATATTATTAATGATAATAATACGAGTGATCTTGATATCACTAGGGTTACACCTTGAAGCTCTAAGAAAAACGTATATCAATCCTTTAACCTAGGATCTCCTTTTATAGCACAAGGAGTCCTCTTCAACAAGATAAGTATAAAGCTAATAGAATAAGATATACACAAAATCTATTCTATATTTATCAAGACGCGTTTCCTAACAGTTATCTAATAAGCAGTGGTAATATATTGTTCTTGCAGTGGTAATGAGTTTCCACTGCAAGTACAATCTTCTGCAGTTGTAACTTCTTCTTTAGCCGTGGTAACTGTTAGCATAATTCCCAACAAAAAGTAACAATCTCATAAGCAAAAGTCTCAATCATCAAAGAAAGTTTCTAAATCCAAGAAGAAGCATAAGAAGTCATCATCTATCAAATTGGGGAGGAATCAAGATGATAATTTGAATAAAGATGATGATGAGATTCAATATTCAAAAGATTCTCATCTTTGGAATTTTCCAGAAGAACCTTTGACAGAGAAAAAGGTTGATGAAGATATTGAGAATATTGTACAAGAAGAGAATATTGTACAATATTCTCAATATCTCAATAGAAGTGTTCAGGAGGCGAATAAATAAAATTTGGAGTTAGTTTTTATTAATGCAGAACTAGGTTTTCGTTTGGAGGCGAAATATAAAATCTGGGGTTAGTTTTTATTAATCCAGAACTTGGTTCTCACTTGGAGGCGAAATAATAAAATATGGAGTTAGTTTTTATAAATACAGAAGTAGGTTATCGCTTGGAGGCGAAATAATAAAATCTGGAGTTAGTTTTTATTAATTCAAAACTAGGTTTTCGCATGGAGGCAAAATAATAAAATCCGGAGTTAGTTTTTATTTATCCAGAACTAGGTTTTTACTTGGATGTGAAATAATAAAATCTAAAGTTAGTTTTTATTAATCCAGAACTAGGTTTTTGCTTGATGGCGAAATAGTAAAATATGGAGTTAGTTTTATTAATCCAGAACTAGGTTACGCCTGGAGGTGAAATAATAAAATCTGGAGTTAGTTTTTATTAATCCATAACTAGTTTTCGCTTGGAGGTGAAATAATAAAATCTGGGTTAGTTTTTATTAATCCAGAACTAGGTTTTCACTTGGAGACGAAATAATAAAATCTGGAGTTAGTTTTTATCAATACAGAACTAGGTTATATCTTGGAGGCGAAATAATAAAATCGGAAGTTAGTTTTTATTAATCCAAACATAGGTTTTCACATGGAGGTGAGATAATAAAATCTGGAGTTAGTTTTTATTAATCCAGAACTAGCTTTTTACTTGAAGGCGAAATAATAAAATCTAGAGTTAGTTTTTATTAATCGAGAACTAGGTTTCGCTTGGAGGTGAAATAATAAAATTTGGAGTTAGTTTTTATAATTCCAGAACTTTGTTTTCACTAGGAGGTGAAATAATAAATCTGAAGTTAGTTTTTACTAATCCAGAACTAGGTTTTCGGTTGAAGATGAAATAATAAAATCTGGAGTTAGTTTTTATTAATCTGTAATTCGTTTTTATTAATATAGAACTAGATTTTTTGTTGGAGGCAAAATAATAAAATATGGAGTTAGTTTATATCAATCCATAAGTAGGTTTTCACTTGGTAGCGAAATAATAAAATATGGAGTTAGCTCTTATTCATCCAAAACTAGGTTTTTGCTTGGATGCGAAATAATTAAATCTGGAGTTAGATTTATTAATCCCGAACTAGGTTTTCTCTTGGAGGCAAAATAGATAAATCTGGAGTTAGTTTTTATTAATCCAGAAGTAGGTTTTCGCTTGGAGGAGAAATAATAAAATCCGGAGTTAGTTTTTAGTAATCCAGAACTAGGTTACGCTTGGAGGCGAAATAATAAAATCTGGGGTTAGTTTTTATTAATCTAGAACTAGGTTTTCGCTTGGAGGCGAAATAATAAAATCTGGAGTTAGTTTTTATAAAAATAGAACTAGGTTATCGCTTGGAGGCGAAATAATAAAATCTGGAGTTAGTTTTTATTAATCCAAAACTAGGTTTTCGCATGGAGGCGAAATAATAGAATCTGGAGTTAGTTTTTATTTTTCCAGAACTAGATTTTTACTTGGAGGTGAAATAATAAAATATGGAGTTAGTTTATATTAATCCATAGGTAGATTTTCACTTGGGGGCAAAATAATAAAATCTGGAGTTAGCACTTATTCATCCAAAACTAGGTTTTCGCTTGGAGGCGAAATAATAAAATCTGGAGTCCGTTTTATTAATCCTGAACTAGGTTTTCGCTTGGAGGCAAAATAGATAAATCTGGAGTTAGTTTTTATTAATCCAGAACTAGGTTTTCGCTTGGAGACGAAATAATAAAATCTGGAGTTAGTTTTTATTAATCCAGAACTGGGTTTCGCTTGGAGGCGAAATAATAAAATCTAGAGTTAGTTTTTATTAATGCAGAACTAGGTTTTCGCTTAGAGGCGAAATATATAATCTGGGGTTAATTTTTATTAATCCAGAACTTGGTTCTCACTTGGAGGCGAAATAATATAATATGGAGTTAGTTTTTATAAATACAGAAGTAGGTTATCGCTTGGAGGCGAAATAATAAAATCTGGAGTTAGTTTTTATTAATCCAAAACTAGGTTTTCGCATGGAGGCAAAATAATAAAATCCGGAGTTAGTTTTTATTTATCCAGAACTAGGTTTTTACTTGGATGTGAAATAATAAAATCTAAAGTTAGTTTTTATTAATCCAGAACTAGGTTTTTGCTTGATGGCGAAATAGTAAAATATGGAGTTAGTTTTTATTAATCCAGAACTAGGTTACGCTTGGAGGTGAAATAATAAAATCTGGAGTTAGTTTTTATTAATCCATAACTAGTTTTCGTTTGGAGGCGAAATAATAAAATCTGGGTTAGTTTTTATTAATCCAGAACTAGGTTTTTACTTGGAGATGAAATAATAAAATATGGAGTTAGTTTTTATCAATACAGAACTAGGTTATATCTTGGAGGCGAAATAATAAAATCGGAAGTTAGTTTTTATTAATCCAAAGATAGGTTTTCACATGGAGGTAAAATATTAAAATCTGGAGTTAGTTTTTATTAATCTAGAACTAGCTTTTTACTTGAAGGCGAAATAATAAAATCTAGAGTTAGTTTTTATTAATCGAGAACTAGGTTTTGCTTGGAGGTGAAATAATAAAATCTGGAGTTAGTTTTTATAATTCCAGAACTTTGTTTTCACTAGGAGGTGAAATAATAAATCTGAAGTTAGTTTTTACTAATCCAAAACTAGGTTTTCGGTTGAAGATGAAATAATAAAATCTGGAGTTAGTTTTTATTAATCTGTAATTCGTTTTTATTAATACAGAACTAGATTTTTTGTTGGAGGCAAAATAATAAAATATGGAGTTAGTTTATATCAATCCATAAGTAGGTTTTCACTTGGGGGCAAAATAATAAAATATGGAGTTAGCTCTTATTCATCCAAAACTAGGTTTTTGCTTGGAGGCGAAATAATTAAATCTGGAGTTAGATTTATTAATCCCGAACTAGGTTTTCGCTTGGAGGCAAAGTAGATAAATCTGGAGTTAGTTTTTATTAATCCAGAAGTAGGTTTTCGCTTGGAGGAGAAATAATAAAATCCGGAGTTAGTTTTTAGTAATCCAGAACTAGGTTTCGCTTGGAGACGAAATAATAAAATCTGGGGTTAGTTTTTATTAATCTAGAACTAGGTTTTCACTTGGTGGCGAAATAATAAAATCTGGAGTTAGTTTTTATGAATACAGAACCAGGTTATCGCTTGGAGGCAAAATAATAAAATCTGGAGTTAGTTTTTATTAATCCAAAACTAGGTTTTCGCATGGAGGCGAAATAATAGAATCTGGAGTTAGTTTTTATTTTTCCAGAACTAGATTTTTACTTGGAGGTGAAATAATAAAATATGGAGTTAGTTTTTATAAATACAGAAGTAGGTTATCGCTTGGAGGCGAAATAATAAAATCTCGAGTTAGTTTTTTATTAATCCTAAACTAGGTTTTCGCATGGAGGCAAAATAATAAAATCCGGAGTTTGTTTTTATTTATCCAGAACTAGGTTTTTACTTGGATATGAAATAATAAAATTTAAAGTTAGTTTTTACTAATCCAGAACTAGGTTTTCGGTTGAAGATGAAATAATAAAATCTGGAGTTAGTTTTTATTAATCTGTAATTCGTTTTTATTAATACAGAACTAGATTTTTTGTTGGAGGCAAAATATTAATATATGGAGTTAGTTTATATCAATCCATAAGTAGGTTTTCACTTGGGGGCGAAATCATAAAATATGGAGTTAGCTCTTATTCATCCAAAACTAGGTTTTTGCTTGGAGGCAAAATAATTAAATCTGGAGTTAGATTTATTAATCCCGAACTAGGTTTTCGCTTGGAGGCAAAATAGATAAATCTGGAGTTAGTTTTTATTAATCCAGAAGTAGGTTTTCGCTTGGAGGAGAAATAATAAAATCCGGAGTTAGTTTTTAGTAATCCAGAACTAGGTTTCGGTTGGAGGCAAAATAATAAAATCTGGGGTTAGCTTTTATTAATCTAGAACTAGGTTTTCGCTTGGAGGCGAAATAATAAAATCTGGAGTTAGTTTTTATAAATACAGAACTAGGTTATCGCTTGGAGGCGAAATAATGAAATCTGGAGTTAGTTTTTATTAATCCAAAACTAGGTTTTCGCATGGAGGTGAAATAATAGAATCTGGAGTTAGTTTTTATTTTTCCAGAACTAGATTTTTACTTGGAGGTGAAATTACAAAATCTAAATTTAGTTTTTATTAATCCATAACTAGGTTTTTGTTTGGAGGTGAAATAATAAAATCTGGAGTTATTTTTTATTAATCTAGAACTAGGTTTCGCTTGGAGGCGAAATAATAAAATCTGCAATTAGTTTTTATTAATCCAGAACTAGGTTTTCGCTTGGAGGCAAAATAATAAAATCTAGGGTTAGTTTTTATTAATGCAGAACTACGTTTTCGCTTGGAGGCGAAATAATAAAATCTGGAGTTAGTTTTTACCAATACAGAACTAGGTTATAGCTTGATATTATATCAATTCATTATTCAAATTATGGTTGATATTTTTATCAAATCTAATACTCAATCACACTCGATTGATATGAATTGGACTGTTATTTTTTTAGTTTTAGGATTCTACATACTCAATCACACTCGATTGATATGAAAATAACAAAATCCTTTTTTAAGAAGATAAGAATATGCATCGGATCATAACTCACACTTGTGTTGATAATGTCATATTGAGTCTACTTGTCCAATAGTTGTGTTCCAAACATTAGAATAACATGTTTAATACATGCATAAAATATACAATGAAGTAGGATTGACGACTTGAATGATTCGTCTGAAAGAGGACTCCTTGTGCTGTAAAAGGAGGTCCTTGGTTAATGTTTAAGTACGTATCAATTAGAAAGCTTCAAGGTGTAACCCTAGTGATAAGCAAGATCACTCGTATTATTATTCTTAATAATATTGGAGCTTAAAGTTTGCTTTACATTCTGTGTTCATATACAATTGTTCTCACTCACAAACAAATCTTCTAAGTACTACAAAGTAAATTCCGTGTGCTTGTTAGTATCACTTAAAGATTTATTCTAACATAAGGCGTGTGTTTTAGATCCATCAAGTGGTATCAGAGCAAGGCTTTGATACTTTGATTTAGAAGATCCGAAGTTTACTCACTCTTACAAGATTCAATATAGATGGAGAACAACCAGTCCAACATTGCTGCTAAGCTTCCTAAGCTTAAACTGAATGACTATGAGATGTGGTGAATTATTATAGAGCAATTCTTTCTGGTGCAAGACTATGCACTTTGGGAGATCATTATGTATGGTGATTCTTTCAAACTTGATACTATTGGACCAGTCACAACTGAAGAAAGACTCCAAAAGAAGAATGATCTGAAGGCCAGAAGTTTTTCGCTAATTACCCGACCTAGGGATCAAATCTTAGCATTCAGTAAGTACACAACTGCTAAGACTTCGTTTGAAGAGATTTGCAATGTTTTTGGTGTTAATGATGCTACCAAGAAGACACAGAAGACTTTGTTAAAGGAAACCTATGAAAACTTCTCTTCAACAAGTAATGAATCTCTTGACAACATCTTCACTAGACTTTAGAAGATTGTAACTCAACTCGCTGTGTTTGGAATTGAGGTAGAAAGGGAAGACCTCAATTTAAAATTCTTAAGAAGTCCATCTTCTGAGTTTCATACTAATGTTCTTGTTTGGGAAGACAAGCCTGAATTAGAGACCATGAAGCTCAATGATCTCTACAATAACTTTAAAGTTATTGAACAAAGACTAAAGAAGGATGGGAAGCTAAGTACAAGCTCAGGGAACTTAGCTCTTATCTCATCATCTGTTAATGACAGTTCTGATGATGAAAGTGATGATGATGAGGATGTTGCTCATATTGCTATTTCCAGTGGCAGTGCAAGTGTTTCCACTTCTAGTTCTAAAAGGCAGATTGCTGGTCTCAGAGATTCTACTTTTTATGCTTATCTATCAAGTCAATAAGTGGTTCAATGCTTACAAATGAACACTTGGATCAAGTTTATGAAGATGACATGGAAGAGTTGGACATCAAATGGCAAGTTGCATTGTTGAGCTTGAAGGCAAAGAAGTTTTGGAAAAGGACTGGGAGAAAGATCATTATTAATGGTAATGAGAATACATGCTTTGACAAAAAAAAGGTAGAGTGTTACAACTGTCACAAGATGGGACACTTGGCCAGGGAATGTAGGAAACCAAAGAAGCCAGATAATAGGTCTACTTTGTACAAGCAGGATAAGAAGAAGGAGCCTACAGTTAAAGAACCAAAGGTGTTATTGGCCATTGATGGTGTGAGCTATGACTGGAGTTATATGGCTGATGAGGAAGAAGCTTCACCAGAGTCTACAATGATGGCTACAGAACTTGCTCTTATGGCATTCTCTGATTTTGAGGTAGATACTAATAATGTTTGTTCTAAAACATGTAAAGCATTAAAAGAATACGAAAAAATTAAAGAGCAATATGATGAAAAGAGAGTAGAGCTAAATCAAACTAGTTATAATCTAGCAAATCATAAAAGAGGTCTTGCTGTTTTGGAAGCTCAAATAGAACATTTTAGAGTTAATGAGTCTAAGTTTAGTGATGATATAGTTGTATTGAAAAGATACTTAGATTATAAGATTTTTGTGAATATAGCACTCAAAGAAAAATTAGAGAAGGTTAAAAAGGCTAATGAAAATGTTCAGATAACTGTAGACACATTAGCTTATCAGTCTAAGAGCATTGATAAAATTTAGGAGGCACAAGTTGTCAATAAAGCCAAATCAGGTGTAGGTTATAAGTCTGTCCCTCCACGATTAAGAGGTGTTCCATCACCACCTGGTATAGACTTAGCACATACAGGGTTGGAAGAATTTCAAGAACCAATTAGATCTTATGGTCCCAAAATTGTGAATGAAACTTGTGCTAAAAAAGTTAAGGTTGAGACTGATACATTTGAAAGTGCTAGTGATTCATCTCTTATGGATGAGTGTGTGAAGAAAGATGACAGTGTTAAGTTTGAACTTAAAACAAGTGTTCTTAAAGTTGTTGATGAGGCGGAAAATGAACCGTTTTTAGGGGGTCATTTAAGATGGAATTGGAATTTATTTGATCAAATATTGCCCTAAATCGTTCCTTTTGTGATTTTAGGTGCTTTGGGAGTGAATTCTGGAAAAGGAAGCATTTTAGACGTTTTTGGAGCATAAAAGTGAAGAAAACGGCAAATACCTAATTTTCCTTGCAGGGAACAGTAGATGACGGCGTCAAGAAGGATTTTTTGACGGCGTCAGGAGCAAAATGGATGACGGCCCAGAGAAAACGTGACGGCGTCAGAAGTAGGGTGTCAAGAGTAAATTTGGTGACGGCCTGGAGCAAAAATACACATGACGGCGTCAGGTCCAGATCTAGGCAATCCGAGAACTTTATTGGCGGCGAGATGACGGCGTCATAATTTTACTCTTGACGCCGTCACCTCTTTAAATCTATAAATACTTTTCCAATTTTCATTCATTAGATGGGAACTTGTGAGGAGAATTCTAGGGCCGAACCTAATAAACCTTAGGTCGTTTGTAACAGTATTTTCAAGGGTTTTCACCCCTTGAAACTCTTCATGTTCAATTGAGATAAGTTTTCTTTCAATTCATTCAATCTGTCTATGTGTTGTTTGAATATATCTTATGCTTGTATTGATTTTAACATGCTAGGCTAGATCTTTTGTGTGTTTGCTTAGATATAATGAAACCTAGATGTTGATTATAGGTTGATTGCTTGTTTATAGTTGTAATGGATGAATGATTTCAATGTTAGGCTTAAGAAAACTGGCAGATCTCCATTGTGTAACTTGCTTGAACGTCTTTAAAAACATGAACCGATGTGTACTAGGTTTTTATGGTTGTATTTAATGCATGAGTGAATTCTAATGATCCCATGTTAGGAGCTTCTTAGCCGCTCGACATAGGAGTGAAGTAGGAGCTTATAGAATTGGGGAAGTAAGTACGCCACCCCATGATTGGTATTAAGGAATATAACCCGTCATCCACGCAACTGTAGCAAGTAATTAACCTGTAAAAGATATCTAGGGAGTAGTGAAATCTAAGTAAACATAATTCTCCCATATTGCTCACACCACTAGTTTAATTTAGTTTATTTATATTTTTGTTATTTTATTTTGATTGCATCTTTAGTTATTGGGTTAGTTGACTAACAACTAAATCCGCCCACTCTTCCAAAACCCGAGATTTTACTTGCTTTCATAAAAACATAAATATAAAAAAAGAATCATCCCTCACCTCTAGACCTAGTTTTTAGGCTTTCTAATCCTAGCGACACTATTCCTGAGTTAAACGATTAATTCGCCGGTACTTGTCACTATACTATACTACAACGATCAGGTACACTGCCTGGTGGGGGTTGTTAGCTTCTCGAGATCCCTCGAGAGGTAAAGCCTGGTGCAATTCCCACGCATCAAGTTTTTGGCGCCGCAGCCCGGGAAATAGTTATTGTCTAGGTTAGAATTTCTTTTTATTAGGTCTACTTGCTAGATTCCTTTCTAGTAAGATTTTATTTTTATTTTTAGGTTTTCTTTAGTCTATCTTATTCCTTTGTTTCCTTTGTTCGTAAACTATCTCGATGGATAACAATAACATTCATCATTTGATTCCTGTTATTCGTGTTTTTCGTCATAGGATTTTCCAAATGCCCGCCCCAATCCATTTAGTGGAAAATTAGAACCCACCTAACCTCTCGCCTAACCACCACTTTAACAATAATTCAAAAATGGAGGAGTCTGACCATGATGATGACCATAGGGCTAGTCCTTATTACTATTCAGACTCCGATGAGGATCTAGATGATGGTGATGTGATTAATGAGGATAGAATGGAAGAGGAAGTGAACCCTCTTAGGTATGTCGACCCTAGAACAAGGATTGAGAGTAATAGCTCATTCAATATGCAATTTCCTTATAAGACTGGATTTAGGAGCTTCGATGCCTACCTTAACTCATCTCTCCCAATAAACATAATCTCGCGTAGTAAATATAATAAAATCATGGTAGATGAGTTAGAATACAAAGGAGATAATATTATAGCCAGGGTAATAACATTGCATGTGTTTGTAGGAAGCTTTGTTTATCTTGTTGAGTTCACGGTTATGGAGAATTTAGGAGAACTTAGTGATAGTAAGTTAACCCAAATTGTGTTTGGGAAACCTTTCAAAAGGTTGACCAAGCTTGATGAAAAACTTATGGAAGGGTTAATTACATTCTCGGATGGGGATGAGGATTTTGTCTACCAAATGCCCCGTGCACACCCTAGGTTCAAGGATTTCTCCATGGAGAAGTGTAGTAGGTATCCGCCCCTAGAAATGCTAAGTGAGAATGATAAAAGAAAAGGGCTTAAATATCCTCATGAAAATAATAAAAGGTATTATCGCAGATGTTTAGAGTTAAGTGATGATTATAAGAAAAATGAGGCAACTATTAGATGGCTCACCCTCGGTTATGTGAGCATAAGTGACACACGGTAACCCATGAACTTGAGTCTAGCTACAAGACTCGTAAATAAAGAAAAGCGCTTCTTGGGAGGCAACCCATGATTTGTGTGATTTTTATTGTTTGATTGTTATTTGTTTCCGTATGCATGCTTTATTTTTATTGTTGGTGGATCATGTTTCAAACTAAATGGTGAAATACTTTATTTTGTTGTTTAGCTTAGTCTTAACTTCATCCAAAGGTATTTCGTAAAAGATAAGTGTAAGGGGAAACCCCAAATATGTTTATTAAGAGACAAAATTGATCATGAATCTCCACAATAATAAATGAACATGTATATTCGTATATGGTAGAGTCAAATGCTTGTATCGAGTCATAATGATGTTTTTGCAGGATTTTCCATGAAGTAGGGCAAGGTTTTTCCAGAAATTTTCCGGAAACTTAACATAAGAATTTCTGCAGGTCACTTCTGACAGCGTCAGAAGAAATTCCTGACGGCGTCACGTGTAAAATTCTGGAAATTTTGCTAAATTTGTTTTTCTAACGGAGTCTTAAAGTTTTTATTGAATCTTTAGTTTTATAATCTCCAGGAAATCTACAAATATCATTCCACAAGCATTATATCTTACCTTGTTTTCTAGGGCTTGTTAGTATATATAGATTGCCGCCAATTTTACGCGAGGTTGCCTTGTTTGTTTTCTCAGGTATAACAGGTTATGTATGACAAGAAGATGATTTATATTCTGGAAGGGAAGCTTTGATTGTTCATTTTCTTGGAGGAAGATCTAACCTGGTTACCATACTATCCATACTGAGCGAATCAGGGGAGTATTTGATTTCATTCTTTTACCTGTTTTACTTTTACATTCTTTACTTGAACATTGGGGACAATGTTCATCCTTAGTGTAAGGGGAGGGTAAATGATGACACCTTATAGGATACACTTTCACTTGAGTTTGTTTGTTTAATGGTAGGTGTGTAATAAAACTATGAGAAATACTTGTTAGTGTAATTTTAGCGCCAAATTTAAAATTTTTTACAACATTTAGGAGTGAAACTTTAGCCTTAGCAAGCATCTCATGGATAGGAGATTGTATGACTAGCACAAAACCGTACTATTCAGAAAAATTTTCCACCAAAATATGTGAGGTTCGCCTTTTGATTTGATAGGAAAAGCATTTACTATTACTGCTTATGAATGTACCGGTAGCATTTAGATTCTAGAACTTGCGTTAGTGATGCATGCCGAGACCGCTAATGAGACTACATTCGTGTGGTAGGATTTACTACATGATAAGAGGCATTAGGATCACCCTTGTGTTAAACCCCTATCATAATTACTTGACCATTTAAGTCATATTACTTGGCTAGTTAAGTCAACTAATTTTTCCCACACCTTAGCGTTGTACTCATTTTTAGTACACGAAACCCCTAGTACACCCCTCCGAGCGTATCTTTTCGTTTCTAACTTTAAGCATCTTACTTAAAGCAAGAATTTGATACAACCCACTTAAATGTACAACCAAATCGCCTTAGCCTTCCGTGTATGCACTCATATTTAGTGCATTATTATCATTTGTTTAAACCCTTAGTTAATTATCTAATTGGTTACATGGTTGCTAAGTCGAGTCATATCCTTGTACATATTGTTTTGGGACAATTGGGACTCATGGGTAAAGTACTTATGTTATGGAGTAATGGGGAAGAACATCATATATTACCCCCATACGTACGTTAATCTTAAAAGTGCTCCAAGTGTTTTGATTTTCTTAATTCGAGTCATTAGATTAATCTATTGTAAAGTATGTAAAAATTCAAGTGTAAGGGGAATGTTCATTCCCTGTGATGTATTATTTTTTATGGTAGAGTAAGAGTGTATACAAAAAAAATCAAAAAATAATAATAATAAAAAAAAATCAAAAAAAATTAAGAAAAAGAAAAAAAAATAGAAAAAAGAAATGAGAAAAATATACGGACTACCATCCCGTTTCATTCTATGCTCATTTTAAGTTTTTGTTATTTTTGATTTATTAGCTTAAGTCGAGTCTAGTCTTGGCTTAGCAACGCCATATTGTACATGTAATTAACCAAGATTATTAACTCGCCACCAGTAAAGATTGCCTATATCCAACAAACCGTGTTTTCCATATCCCTACACCTAACGTTATAACCTTTTAAAAGACCTCTTTGATAGTTTATCCTAGGTGCTTACGCCATGTGGTGGAGGTTTGATCCTTTCCCAAGCCTATGGTAATCTATTTTGCTATGACAGGTAGTGAGAGATGTTTTCCATTTCCATATTGTGATATTTACTTTATTACACCCGAGAGATGTGAGTATCTAAACACTATTTATGAGGTGCTAGTATATGACCTCCGTGCTTGTCTTTGGTCTTTAGTGGAATGATTATTTGTTGTAATTACTTTTATATTAGTGTTAAATGACCTCTAACTTGTATTATGATTAGAATAAAAGCTCATTTGCTTGAGGACAAGCAAATCTCAAGTGTAAAGGTATATGATGAGGCGAAAAATGAACCGTTTTTAGTGGGTCATTTAATCGGAAATTGGAATTTATTTGATCAAATATTGCCCTAAATCGTTCCTTTTGTGATTTTAGGTGCTTTGGGAGTGAATTCTGGAAAAGGAAGCATTTTGGACGTTTTTGGTGCATAAAAGTAAAGAAAATGGCATAGTCTTAATTTTCCTTGCTGGGAACAGTAGATGACGGCGTCAAGAAGGATTTTTTTACGGCGTCAGGAGCAAAATGGATGATGGCCCAGAGAAAACGTGACGGCGTCAGAAGTAGGGCGTCAAGAGTAAATTTGGTGACAGCCTGGAGCAAAGATACACATGACGGCATCAGATCCAGATCTAGGCAATCCGAGAACTTTATTGGCGGCGAGATGACGGCGTCAGAATTTTACTCTTGACGCCGTCACCTCTTTAAATCTATAAATACTTTTCTAATTTTCATTCATTCGAGGGGAACTTGTGAGGAGAATTCTAGGGCCGAACCCAATAAACCCTAGGTCGTTTGTAACAGTATTTTCAAGGGTTTTCACCCCTTGAAACCCTTCATGTTCAATTGAGATATATTCAAACAACACATAGACCTATTGAATGAATTGAAAGAAAACTTATCTCAATTGCATAGTTCCTTATGATATTGCCATAAGTCTCATGAACTCAACGTTAACAAGGATTTTTTTATTTTGCCTAAAAGCAAAAACCTAGTTCTGGATTAATAAAAACTAACTTTAGATTTTATTATTTCACATCCAAGTGAAACCTAGTTATGCATAAATAAAAACTAATTCCGGATTTTATTATTTTGCCTCCATGCAAAAACCTAGTTTTGGATTAATAAAAACTAACTCCAGATTTTATTATTTTGCCTCTAAGCGATAACCTAGTTCTGTATTTATAAAAACTAACTACAGATTTTATTATTTCGCCTCCAAGCAAAAACCTAGTTCTTGATTAATAAAAACAAACCCCAAATTTATTATTTCACCTCCAAGCGAAAACCAAGTTCTGCATTAATAAAAACTAACTCCAGATTTTATTATTTTGCCTCCAAGCAAAAACCTAGTTCTGGATTAATAAAAACTAACTCCAGATTTATCTATTTTGATCCAAGCAAAAACCGAGTTCGGAATTAATAAAACTGACTCTAGATTTTATTATTTCGCCTCCAAGCGAAAACCTAGTTTTAGATGAATAAGAGCTAACTCCATATTTTATTATTTCGTCCCCAAGTGAAAACCTACTTATGGATTGATATAAACTAACTCCATATTTTATTATTTTGCCTCCAAGAAAAAATCTAGATCTGTATTAATAAAAAGGAATTATGGATTAATAAAAACTAAATCGAGATTTTATTATTTCATCTTCAACCAAAAACCTAGTTCTGGATTAGTAAAAACTAACTTCAGATTTCTTATTTAACATCCAAGTGAAAACCTAGTTCTGGAATTATAAAAAAAAAAAAAAAAACTTCAGATTTTATTATTTCACCTCCAAGCGAAACCTAGATCTGGATTAATAAAAACTAACTTTAGATTTTATTATTTCACATCCAAGTAAAAACCTAGTTATGGATAAATAAAAACTAACTCCGGATTTTATTATTTTCCCTCCATGCGAAAACCTCATTTTGGATTAATAAAAACTAACTCCAGATTTTATTATTTCGCCTCCAAGCGATAACCTAGTTTTGTATTTGTAAAAACTAACTACAGATTTTATTATTTCGCCACCAAGCAAAAACCTAGTTCTGGATTAATAAAAACTAACCCCAGATTTTATTATTTCGCCTCCAAATGAAAACCTAGTTCTGCATTAATAAAAACCAACTCGAGATCTTATTATTTCGCCTCCAAGCGAAAACCTAGTTCTGGATTAATAAAAACTAACTCCAGATTTATCTATTTAGCCTCCAAGCAAAAACCTAGTTTGGGATTAATAAAACTGACTCCAGATTTTATTATTTCGCCTGCAAGTGAAAACCTAGTTCTGGATGAATAAGTGCTAATTCCAGATTTTATTATTTTGCCCCCAAGTGAAAATCTACTTATTGAGAATATTGTACCGACGAAGCGGGAGATAAGTGGTACACTTTCAAGCCCGAGCTAAACACATACGGTGATTCATACAACCCCTCATGGAAAAATCACCCAAACCTTAGGTGGAGACAAAATCAACCCAATTCTTCCAATCCGCCTAATCGTTACCAACCAAACGGTCCACCATCCAACCATACTTTCAACAACAATCCTTCTAACAACTATGGTAGTACCAACAATCTTGAAGGATTGATGTCAAAGTTCATGGCATCTCAAGAAGCTCGCATATCTAAGTTTGAAGCCGATTTCAAACAAAAGCAAAGCGAGATGACCACTAGAATTGATGCATTATTGAAAGTTCTCAATGACCGAGAAATGGGAGCACTCCCGAGTGACACGGTCAAGAATCTGAAACTAACCGTTAATTCCATATCCTCAGTTTCATCACCCTCTTCGTGTCCACAATATTACTCGGTTAAATCAACGAGCACGTGTTTCAAACAAAACCAAGTTCCCCAAAAGGACCAATCAAATAAAACACCCACTATAGAGCCGGTCAAAAGCATTGTTGAAACACCTCTTACACAAGACCTTGACGATGAATTCAAAGAACTTCACCTTGAACGCCCCATCATTGATGTCTTAGCGCGTGCTCCCTACTATAGCGCCCTCCTAGAAAAATATGAGAAATGTAAGCTAGGTAAAAATGGGACCGCCTTCGTTCAAAACAAGTTGCCTAAAAAGCTTGATGACCCGGGTATATTTGTTTTGCCTTGTAAGATAGGAAGATCCGAAGCTTTCGACACACTAGCCGATTTAGGGTCAAGCCTCAACTTGATTCCCTTATCCTTATTCACCGCTCTTAAGTTAGGAAAGTTAGAGGAAACGGAGGTATTGATAGGGCTAGCGGATGGGAGTATTGCACACCCGGTTGGAATGATTAAGGATGTAGTTGTTCACGTAGGAAAGTTAACTATATTAGCGGATTTTCACGTCCTAGACATGGTTAGTGACACTACATGCCCATTATTGGTAGGAAAAGGATTTTTAGCAACCGCTAGTGCCATGATAGATTGCAAGGAATCAAAGATAACGGTAGGTGAAGGCGATACTTGGTCGGTGTATGATGTTAAGAAGCATAGTTATGATTGTGATGATGAACCAACACCGCATTGGGTAGAGATGAATAGGAGACCGTCTAGATATGGACCTTGGATAGAAAGGAACTTTATAGGACCTCAATGCCCATTCTATCTAGAAAAAGACTTTGTTGAAAAGACACATTCGGTAGAACAACTCATAGCTAGAGATGAGGAGCTAGACCCCTTTGAGGACCCCTTAGTCTTTAGGAAGATGATTGAGTTATTAAGCGTAATGCCCATTAACATAGAAAGGAATAAATGGAAAAGAGAGGGAGATAAGTGTAAATGGAGGTGGGACAAGCCACCTAAAGAAGGTGACGGGTCATGGCATATTAGAATGACCTTGTATGATCTGGATGGAGAAAAGTTTGAAAGGTCATACCATACGAAGGAAACCGATAGAAAGTTGAAACCTAAGTTTGATCCCAAAGATGTCCTCAACGAGGAACTCACCCGAATCACGTAGTAACCCATGACCTTGAGTCTAGCTACAAGACTCGTAAATAAAGAAAAGCGCCTCTTGGGAGGCAACCCATGTTTTGTGTGATTTTATTTGTTTGATTGTTATTTGCTTCCGTATGCATGTTTTATTTTTATTGTTGGTTGATCATGTCTCTAAATTAAAATGTGCAAATACTTTACTATGTTGTTTGGCCTAGTCTTAACTCCAACCTAAAAGTATTTTTGCAAAAGATAAGTGTAAGGGGAAACCCCAAATATGTTTTTAAGAAACAAACCGATCATGATTCTCCACAATATTAAATGAACATGTATATTTGTATTTGTTAGAGTCAAATGCTTATATTGAGTCATAATGAAGTTTTGCAGGATTTTCCAGGAAGTAGGACCAAGTTTTTCCAGAAATTTTACGGAAACTTAACATAAGAATTTCTGCAAGTCCATTCTGACGGCGTCAGAGGATTACTCTTGACGGCGTCAGGAGTTAAAATCTGGAAATTTTACCGGTTTTGTTTTTCTAACGGAGTCTTATGGTTTTTGTGAATTATTAAGTTTTATAATCTCCAGGAGATCTGCAAACTTCATTCCACAAACATTATATCTTACTTTGTTTTCTAGGATTTAGTAACTTATATAGGATGCCGCCGATTTTACGCGAGGTTGTCTTGTCTATTTTTGTCAGGATTTATAGGTTATGTATGACAAGAAGATGATTTATATTCTGGAAGGGAAGCTTTGATTATTCATTTTCTTGGAGGAAGATCTAACCTGGCCAACCTATAATCCATACCGAGTGAATCAGAGGAGTATTTGATTTCATTCTCTTTACTTTTTCACTTTTACATTCTTTACTTGAACATTGGGGACAATGTTCATCTTAAGTGTAAGGGGAGGGTAAAAAGATGATACCTTACATATGCACTTTCGCTTGAGTTTGTTTTGTTTGATGGTAGATGTGTAATAAAACTATGAGAAATACTTGTTAGTGCAATTTTAGCGCCAAATTTAAAATTTTTTACAACATTTAGGAGTGAAACTTTAGCCATAGCAAGCGTCTCATGGATAGGAGATTGTATGACTAGCACATAACCGTATATTCAGAAAAATTTTCCACCCAAAAATGTGAGGTTCGCCTTTAGATTCGATAGGAAAAGCATTCATTATTAGTGCTTATGAGTGTACCGGTAGCATTTAGATTCTAGAACTTGCGTTAGTGATGCATCCCGAGACCGCTAGTGAGACTACATTCGTGTAGTAGGATTTACTACATGATAAGAGGCATTAGGATTACCCTTGTGTTAAACCCGTATTATAATTACTTGACCATTTAAGTCATATTACTTGGCTAGTTAAGTCAACTAATTTTTCCCACACCCTTAGCGTTGTACTCATTTTTAGTACATGAAACCCCTAGTACACCCCTCCGAGCCTATCTTTTCATTTCTAACTTTAAGCATCTTACTTAAAGGAAGAATTTGTTACACCCCACTTAAATGTACAACCAAATCGCCTTAGCCTTCCGTGTATGCGCTCATCTTTAGTGCATTATTGTTATTTGTTAAACCCTAAGTTAACTATCTAATTGATTACATGGTTGCTAAGTCGAGTCATATCATTGTACATATTGTTTTGGGACAATTGGGACTCATGGGTAAGTACTTATTTTATGAAGTAATGGGGAAGAACATCATTTATTACCCCCATATGTGCGTTAATCTTAAAAGTGCTCCAAGTGTTTTGATTTTCTTAATTCGAGTCATTAGATTAGTTGAATGTAAAGTATGTAAAGATTCAAGTGTAAGGGGAATTTTCATTCCCTATGACGTATTATTTTGGATGGTAGGGTAAGAGTGTATGCAAAAAAAAAAAAAAAAAAAAAAAAAAAAATCGAAAAAAAATCAAGGAAAAAGAAAAAAAAAATAGAAAAAGGAAAAAGAGAAAAAACATACGGACTACCATCCCGTTTCATTCTATGTTCATTTTATGTTTTTAGTTATTTTTCATTTATTAGCTTAAGTCGAGTCTAGTCTTGGCTTAGCAACGCCATCTTGTACATGTAATTAACCAAGATTGTTAACTCGCCACCAGTAAAACTTCCTTTATCCAACAAAACCGTGTAATTCATATCCCTATACCTAACATTACAACCCTTTAAAAGACCTCTTTGATAGTTTATCCTAGGTGCTTACGCCATGTGGTGGAGGTTTGATCCTTTCCCAAGCCTATGGTAATCTATTTTGTTATGACAGGTAGTGAGAGATATCTTCCATTTCCATAATGTTATATTACTTTATTACACCCGAGAGATGTGAGTATCTAAACACTATTTGTGAGGTGCTTGTATATGACCTCTGTGCTTGTCTTTGGTCTTTTGTGGAACGATTATTTGTTGTAATTACATTTATATTAGTGTTAAATGACCCCTAACTTGTCTTTTGAGTAGAATAAAAGCGCATTTGCTTGAGGACAAGCAAATCTCAAGTGTAAGGGTATATGATGAGGCGAAAAATGATCCATTTTTAGGGGGTCATTTAAGCCCGAATTCAGCTTTATTTGATCAAATATTGCCCTAAATCGTTCCTTTTGTGATTTTAGGTACTTGGAGAGTGAATTCTGGAAAAGAAGCCATTTTGGACGTTTTTGGAGCATAAAAGTGAAGAAAACGCCAAAGTCTCAATTTTCCATGCTGCTAACAGTACATGAAGGCGTCAAAAGTAACTCATGACGGCGTCAAATCCTAAGAATAAAAATCCATAGTTGATGACGGCGTCACACAGGGCGTCAGAAGTAGATCAAGGCCGTCCGAGGAAGTATTTGGCGGCGAGATGACGGCGTCACACCCTTGCTCTTGACGCCGTCACCCCTATTTTCCTATATATAGTTTTCTAGTTTTTCACATAAAAGAGAGAAGTTTTGGAGAAACCCTAAAGACGATTTTGGTGCAACTTTTACAGGTTTTTCAAGGGTTCCAAACCCTTGATACCTTGCATTGTAATTGAGATAAGTGTTCTTCTAATTCAATCAATATGTCTATGTGTTGGTTGTCTATATCTTGTTCTTGTCTCAATTCCATTATGCTAGGCTAGATTTCTTTTGTGTTTGCTTAGATCTAATGAAACCTAGATATTGATTATGTGTTGATTACTTGTTTATTCTTGTTTTGGATGAATGATTTTATATGTTAGGCTTAAGAAAACTGGCGTACTAGGTCTTTATTGGTTGTATTTAATGCATGAGCCACTGTTTACAATCCCTATAGTTGTGTTGGGCATGGTGTAGGAGGAGATAAGAGCTCATAGAATTGGGGAGTTATGTATGCCACCCCATGAATGGTATTAAGGAATACAATCCGTCATCCATACAATTATAACAAGTAATTAACGTGTAAAAGATATCTAGGGAGTAGTGAAATCTAAGTAAACACATTTTCTCCAATTACTGCTCACAACTTTAGTCTAAATTAGTTTAATTTCATTTTTAGTATTTTATTTTGATTGCATCTTAGTTTTGGGTTAGTTGAATAACAACTAATTCCGCCCACTCTTTCAAAACCCGAGATTTTTACTTGCTTTCTAAAAAATATAAAAACACAAAAAATAATCATCCCTCACCTTTAGAACTAGTATTTAGGCTTTCTAATCCTAGCGACACTATTCCCAAGCTGAACATCAATCCCCCGGTACTTGTCACTATACTATACTACAACGATCAGGTACACTGCCTGGTGGGGGTTGTAAGCTTCTCGAGATCCCTCGAGAGGTAAAGCCTGTTGCGATTCCCACGCATCACTCATACTTTTAAGGATAGTCTTGTACGTTTCCTTACTAGACATTGTTGTTTTACATATACTTGTTATGCTAAAATCTATGACACAATCATATTGAACACATAAACAAATGCATGGCATGTTGTTTATCAACTATATGAGGTTGTTCCATGCACAAGTGGGAGAAATGTTATCTTTAATGTGTGCAAGAAACAACTCATAAAGATATGATTTAATGGATTCTCTTGACTACAAGGTAAGAGAATAATGTTCTAATATTAATTCTAGAAACACTTGGTGTTACAATTTATGTTATGTGAGAGCTTAGCTAGATTGCAACAACAAGGTGAATTTCATATTTCATTACTAGTATATCAACTGATGTAATTGAACTATGAAAATTTGCAGTTTCTAAATTAGAATAATGTTCTGATATGAATTATACTAGGCTAATTCAAGAAACACTTGGTGTTACAATTTACGTTATGTGAGAGCTTAGCTAGATTGCAACATCAAGGTGAATTTCATATTTTTATTACTAGCAGATCAACTAATGTAATTGAACTATGAGAATTTGCAGTTTCTAAATTAGATACCTATTAGAACATGTGTCAATATGATATTAAGACTACTTTAATTTTTATATTTATGAATTCATGGAATGACATAAATTAATTAAGTAATCTAATGCTACTTCAATCTGAATATTTATGTGTCCTTGGAATGACAAAAATAAATGAAGAAATAATGTTATTTACATTATTGTGAAGTAATAAATTAACTTGAAATTACTATTGAAACCAAAAGATGGTGTTCATAATTACTTTAGTTAAACATGTTTATGTTTCATTGTAAAGATATAAACATAAAGTCTTTTAATTGTTACAAGACTTATAATAAAGTAAGACGTTATCTTGTTATGTTTTTTAATTAAGACATATACATGAAGTCATTAAATTGCTAAATGACTTATAACGTATAGTGGGATTATAACAGTTTATGTTTTCTTGTAAAGTCATGGACATGAAGTGACTTCGTCAAAAGTACTTGAGTTATAAAACATGTAATTGGCTTGAAAATACTATTATACCATTAAAATGACTTAGTTGGTAAATAGACAAGTCAAGAGGAATATGGTTATCTTAAATATTGTTAGATTGTCTTACAATATTAATACTAATGAAATACCAAATGTTTATGGTATGTTCAGTTAGGAAAATCAAACTCTTGTTATATTGTTTGATTAAAGATAACTATAACTTCTTTTCTTCCAAAAGTTATCAAGGTTAGAATATTGAGTATGGCTTGGACATATTTAATAAAAACTCCAACATAGAAGATTAATAAGACATTATCATGTGATGGAATGTGATGAATGTGATGAATCACATTAAGTCTTAAATTGAGGTTCTAAATTTGTTTAACTGCTTATGAAGAGGTTATTAACAAAGTAAAGTCAGGAACTGTCAATATGTATTTGTAATATCCCAAAAGAGAACATTGTATTGTTTCTTTGTTTACTAAGTATTTAAAGATAGTCTTTAAATTACTAAAAGCAAGTGGGAGTTTTGATCTTTAAAAGATAAAATTACAAGATACATAATCTTCTAAAATACACTAGTAAATATCATGATGAAGTTTGACATTTGAATGTTAAATCTCAACATGATAATAAAGTTTGACATTTAAATGTTAAATTTCAAGATGATGGAATTATCATTCATAGAATAGCAACATATCTCAGATATTTGATTAATATGCTGAGGGCTATAATTTACAGGATTATTGTAAACCTGATAATCATTATGATACATTACCAAATATGAAATTGGGTAGAGTATACATGATATGAATGATTAAGATGATGTCCATAAAGATAATCAATTTTAGAAATTTGGTTTATCTTAATAGTTAGACTAGTAAATGAAGATGAGTTTCTTCAAAGTTAAGATAACCCTTGTGGTTTAAATCTTTGTATAGAAATCATATGGACAATATTGTACACGTATTTAATGCATGTTTTATTACAAGATTATTAATCACACTTAAGCAATTAACTGTGATTGAATATTCTTTTCTAAATAAATTATATATATAAAGATTATAATTGTCACATTTAGTTTCATTAATATGAAATTGACAATGGAATATCAAAACTCTTTCTTGAGTGATTACTTGAGCGGGGACGATAAGTAATCAAAAGGAGTTTATGAATTCAAACAAATCTTTGGAAGTGTGCAAAGTGCAATAATCCATGGATGGATAAATGCATGCATCTAGAAGATTACTCTTATGTTTAATTATTAAATTCATGTTTTGATTTATAATTGAAATAAGATAATTTCTAAGTACTCCTAACAGCTAGTGGGAGTATTATGTTTAATTTCTTAAATCATATATGTTGTAGAACATATGAAAAGTAATATTCCATATAAGTAAATTTTAAGTCTTAGAATGGAATGAAACTTTACTTGTAAGATTTATGAAATAAGACATACAACCTTGGAATGAATGTTTATTGTTCAAACATGTGCGGTAAATGAATCTAATATAACATGACATATCATTTAGATTGTCTAAATGGATATGTATAACATGAATAAAATCTAAGTATGACTCAAAGTTTTTTTCATGAACATCATGTTTTGTTGTATCATGCTTGATTACAAGATAATTTGGCAATATTAATATCTAATTAAAAGTTATTAGATAACTTGTGTAATATTCTAAAAGAATATGTTTGATTATAGAATCACATCCTAAATCTGGAACAGCTTCTAAATTCTATAGATGAACAATTTGTCAATTGTTGTGCAAATTGTCATAGCCAACAAACTAGAAAGGTTTGAAGGGCATCAAACATTACACTATAGATATTAATGTTTACGGAAAGTTTTAATAACATATTGTTGTTGCATACAATGATGTTATTGAAATTGAGATGACACTCAATACTAGTTATGGTAAGGATTTCGTTCTTTGCTATATGTACTAGTTGTGCTTACTAAAAGCATAAGTTGCATTATACATTAGGAGAATAAGAATACTTTAAACTTTTAAATGTTTGGAAGTTTGATTATCATAAATTGGTGGTTAAGGATGTCACACATTTATGAAATATTATATGGCATAATCAAAATAGTTGAGTATGTACATATAAGAATTTCAATAGTTGAATTCTTGAAATAAGTATTCTTAAAATTCTGATAGATCAAAGTTGGATGATTTATGTCTTGTCAACAAATATGAATGTAATTTCTTGAGACATAATTTATCAACAAGAGTTATCATGCATTGATCTATTTAGTATTTGGATAAGGGATGTTAAACAATTATTATGATAAATTGAAATACATGGTATGTTTAATTTATAAAATATTGTGTCTTATATTTGTATGTTTAATTCATGAATAAATGTTATTCTAAATTGTCCATTGTCAGTTAATAATATGGGAATATTATTAAATCAAGACAAATCTGAAGGTTGGTATAATATACTTAAAGTATATTGATGCGTAGACATGTCATTTCAGATGATATTCAATGATATCGAATATAGGACTTATCCCAACTACATGATGTTACTTTATGGATCTTGGCATTAAGTAAATCATGAGAAGTTATCCTCAGACTTGAGATGCAAGATAAGTGTAATGAATGTAGTACATTTTTGTGGAACAACTTAACGCTATACGTAACTGGTAGTTATAAGGGTTGTTTTCGAAAGTGTTACAAAGTTTGTGGGTTTTGCTTGTAGTCAAGATAGAATTTGTTCCTTCAAATTTATTTTTGAAGTTTAATACTGCTGGTCCCCTCATAGGGTTGGTAAGATGCATGTACGGCCGTACCCAAGATCTCCCCTGAATATGTTCAGAAGATTTGGTAATCTTGATCAATCATAAACAACGAGAAACAGAATGGTTAATTAAGGAATGACTTTAATCCATATCCTTATTAACGTAGTATTAGAAACAAAAGGATAATAATAATGAGAAATCATTAAAAGGTTTTTCCAGGAGCCTTACTCGAGATCGTACTAGAGGCATCGGCGTGTTACAAGACGCTAACCGATGTGATTACACTATTAAAATATGTCCAAGTGGGAGCTGTTAGAATATGAACATTATTTTAGTAGTTGTTTGTTAGGATCGAACTCGAGATCACGGGATTGCACACAATACGTATGAAGAGAAAAAGAAATAATTATTTATAAAATGTTATAAGTAATTATTAAACACTAAATAATTAATAGTAATTAGTATTTAATGATTAATGACTAATGACCTATTAAACGAAGATTAGGAAAGTAATACTATTGAATATTTGGAAACAAGAGAAGGTTCCGGAATTCCCTAGGGGAGTCCAAACCGATCGGCAAGGGGGTTCTCCACCTCCTTATGTGCCTTGAGCTCCAAGTTTTGAATAGTATATAAGCAAACCCAAGATGCATTGTTTTCTCATAACTTGTACACACACATCTTGGTGTTTTCTCTCCTCTCCTTCTCTTTAGTCGATCCATAAAACAAACCCCTAAGGGTTTCGATTTTCTTGAATCAAAACAAGGTTTTTTGTTTATTACTTGCATAAAATTTTTCTTGAATTAGTACGTGTGTACAAGAACGTGATTCAAACACACTATTGTTTGATTCTTGGATTGAATTACAAAAGAGGTAAGGGGTAATTCTTGTAATCCACATAAACCCTAATTATGGTTCTTGGTTCCGGAAGATTGAATTGATTCTTGTTCGGGCTAGAATCACAAAGGTATGTTTACTATTTAAATATTGATTAATTAATTACATGTTATTTGATCTTGTTATAATTGCTTCCGCTATGCTCACTTGATGTGTTTGGTTAATTATATATGAATGTCATGATGTAATAATTCCAACATCCTCATCATTAATTTAGACCGCAACGACCAAAATATTATTAACACGTTTAGAAACATATACGCCAGATGGTCATTTATCTCAATTAATATTCAGGTTCTAATTCATGTTGCAAATAGCATAAAAATACCCATGCATGTCCATCGATTCGAAATAAAATAAAATATAAAAACAATGACAGATTAGCATGTTACAACAGTTCATGTATCCATTTATACGTTTACTACACATACGTATCATGTTTTATTTATATGTCATGCATGTACCTTTTATTATATAATACTTACGATTCGAAAAATAATAAATGAAACATCCAAAGTAATATTCAAAGAAGTCGATTAGTCAAAGTTTCAATTCATTATTTTATGTGACAAAACAATCGTATGCCTGGGTTTTACTTCGAAGAAAAGTGAGTCAAACAGAAAGTTATGGGTCGAACCAAATATGCATATAGATGTCAATTAAATAAGTTTCATGCTAGTTACTTCATGCAGCGTGCGTATTAGCTCATGAGACTTTTAAACGTGTACGAGTACGTAATTTTGTATACGATTAGTATCATGTTTTAGATTGAAAGTAAAGCAAATCGAAGCAGCAATATACGGGGATCGAATACCAGATACACACACCGATTCGTTTGGTACTTGTTTTACAAAATGTTTTACGTATATAGATATTGATCAACACGAAAGAAGAATCAAACAAGGTGGATATGAGTTACCCTTGTAGCGTGATCGAGATGAAAAGAACAAGGAACCAAAACCAAAACCGAAACCAAACTTCCCAAACCAATGTCGAGCCCAAGCAAAATAACACCCTCCGAACCAGTAGTATATCACGACCAAAATATCACCTCGAATAGAAAGCAACCCAACCGATCACCTCCTTTGCACCCGAAATACTACGCCTACTCTCGAACCTTTTCTGCCTCGTCTTAGTATAGCTCGACCCAAGAGCAACTAGCAGCTTAATGGTTTGTTATTAGGGTTTTGTGTGTGTATGAGATAGAAACGTGATATACAGATGGGTATAATGAGAAATGAGTGGGAGATATAAGCTGAAAATATCCGAGTCTTTGGGAAAAGTTTCGGAGACTTATTCTCTTCACCACATTCAAACTTTTAACATATCTTCCATGTATATTAGTGGTGTACAACTTTAAATAGAATTTGACCCAAAATGGACTTATTTAGGCGTGTGATATGAGGCTTAGGAAAAAGGTTTATGTCGACTGTGTGTTAACTTTAATTATGGGTTTCTTATTTGTAGATTACTTTCATAACATGTAGTGTAAACTTAGGTATAGGATTTTTATTTTGTAGTTTTAATTATTCGCATTCAAAGGTTCGAATGTTATCTCGTATCATATATTTGAATGTCGTTCATATTTTAGGTTGTACTCATATTCACGGTTCAAATGTCATAACGAAATTTAGGTTGTTATAGGAGCATTTAATGTGGAGGTGAGGGTAGGTGCAGAGGGTGGTGGGATGGTGATGATGAATTTATTGCAAGTGGAGGTGAGAGGGATAAGGTGGTTTTGCAGGGTGGTATTGGGTGAGAGGGGAAGGAGGGAAGGAGTGTTTGACCGGGTTTGACCCTGGTATTAATACCAGGGTGGTTTTCTTTGTATTTTGGGCCAAAACAAGGGATTGGGCTTGGGGGGTTTGTGGATTGGACTTGGTTTTGGATTTATAAGAATATAAGGGTCCGGTTTGGTTTTAAAATAACATAAGGACCAATTTTGTAATTAGCCAAAAGTTTGGGGGTGATTTGGCATTCTTCCAAAGTATTCATGAGGGTATTTATTGCCAAGTTTCCATAGTCCAAGGTTTTATGTTGACTTTTCACCTTTGACTTTTCCAGGGATTAAAACTGCCAAACTTTCAAACTCCATGGACCTGTTATGAAATTTCACCAAACTTTGCAACAAGGACCAATCCTGCCATATATGAGAAGTACAAGGACAAAATTTGTTTTTCCTCAAAGTTTTAATATCCCAGGGACCATTTTTGACAATTTTCCAAAGTTCAGGGACTAAACTTGACATTTTGTGAAATTTTGCACCAAAGGACTAATTATGTAACTTTTTGATTTAAAAGGACCTTTGGTGACTTTTTCAAGTTTTTAGAGTAACCAAGGACTAGATTTGACAACTTTTGAAAGTTGAGGGACTGAAACTGCCAATTATGCAAACTTTGATTATTTTTCATCTGTTTTTTGATTATTTTTGCATCTGAAACATATAAAACACATTCCTGGGATATTTTCAGTATTATGATGCATATTTGAGTGTTTTTAGATGTTTTGGCAGCTTAGAAATGGTAAAAATAATGAGTATTTACACACTCATCAATCCCCCACACTAAAACATTGCTAGTCCCTAGCAATCTTTTGAGAAAAACTTAATGGATTTAAAAACTCTTTACCAAAAGCCATCACTTCTGGAGTAGCCAAATGTTTCAGTTCAAGTAAGAACTATGGTCCACTTGATAACCATGTGATTTTGAGCAAACCACAAGCTGTAAACGGATTTGATTAGTCATTACCAAAAGCCGTTTGCTTCTGGACTAGCCAACTCTTGATGGACAAGGTCAACATCTTGGTGAGCTGATTACCAATTATGGTTTTTCCATGGCCTTTACCACAAGCCATAATCTTGCGCGCTAGCCAACTCATTTACTTTTTGGGATATGGCGAGTTAATTTACCATACAATTTTTGGCAAATTGCAAGCCATCAACGGTTTTGAGATATCTTTACCAAGAGTCGTTTGCTCCTGGATTAGCCAGTCCTTGAGTGGTTTAGACAAGGCAGACTGATAACCACAAAAATTTTGAAATAAAGTGAAAATTTTTGGCCAAAATGGGGGTACATTGAAAGTATTTTGTGATAAAATTCGCTAGAATTCCCCCTCCCCCACACTTAGAATTGAATATTGTCCTCAATATTCAAAGTCCCGGCTATTATGCCGAACCTTTGAACGTAAGAAGGTAATATTCTAAGCTAACTGTGGAAATATCGATTTTATTTTTCACTTTATTTATATATACATATAAACATTTTCATTTTTTTTTTATTTTTTATTTTTTTTAGACTTATATACATATTTACTTTTCAAAAGGTGGGGGACGGCTACTCCCCCACACTAGGGTGGTAGAAAGTAGAAAGAAGTCAGAGATATGGGTGAAAACCCATATTTTGCTAATTTTTGTTCACCGAGTCACTAGCTTGACTCGATCCCCGAATTCATTGGTTCATGGGGAAAGTTTGGAGATCCGGGACAACCATGTATGGTATGTCCTCTCCAAAATAGTGTTTCAAACGATGACCATTCACTTTGAAGTTTGGACCTTCGGGTTGAGATAACTCAACAGTCCCGTATGGATATACTTTAGCAACAGTGAATGGTTCAGTCCATCGGGTTTTTAATTTCCCCGAGAAGATCTTTAACCTTGAATTGAAAAGAAGGACTCTGTCACCGACGTTGAAAACGTGGTTCTTAATCTTGGAGTCGTGAATCTTCTTTGTCTTTTCTTTGTAGATCAAAGAGTTCTCGTAGGCTTGATCACGAAGTTCGTTTAATTCATTGATTTGAACTTTACGGTGATCACCCGCTTTATGAAGGTCGTAGTTTGCATGTTTCAAGGCCCAGTAGGCTTTGTGCTCGAGCTCGATCGGTAAATGACACGCCTTCCCGTATACAAGCTTATAGGGAGTACACCCGATGGGTGTTTTGTAAGCTGTACGGAAGGCCAAGAGTGCATCATCTAGCTTATCCGACCAAGAGGCACGGTTTTCACCTACAGTCCTCTCAAGAATCCGTTTAATACCACGGTTTGAAACCTCCACCTGCCCACTTATTTGTAGGTGATACGTGGTAGAAAGACGGTGAGTAACACCGTACTTAAGCATGACTTTTGCGAATTGATCATTGCAAAAGTGAGTACCGCGATCACTAATGATGGCACGGGGAGTTCCAAAACGAGCAAAGAGGGATTTCAAGAATTTCACAACAACTCGGGCATCGTTGGTGGGTAAGGCCTTTGCCTCAACCCATTTTGACAAGTAGTCAACAGCCACGAGAATGTATTTGTTTCCACGAGAAGATGGGAATGGCCACATAAAATCAATGCCCTAGACGTCAAATATTTCACAAACTTGAATGGCATTTTGTGGCATTTCGTTCTTTTGTGAAATATTCCCGTGACGCTGACAAGCGTCACAAGCTTTGACTAACTCGTGGGCATCCTTATAAATCGTGGGCCAATAGAAACCGGAATGAAAAACCTTTTTGGCGGTGTAGTTAGGACTATGGTGGCCCCCGGTGGGTCCAGCATGGAAAGCCTTGAGAATATCAGCAGCTTCCTGTCCATATACACATCGCCTGATGACTTGATCGGCACAAATTTTGAAGAGATAGGGGTCGTCCCAGAAGTAATGTTTAACGTCTTTGAAAAATTTGTTTTTCTGTTGGAATGTCATCCCCTTCACGATGAAGTTACCCGCATGGTAATTTGCAAAGTCGGCAAACCATGGGGTAGTAGAGTCACCACGAAAAGAAACCACATTGAGTGTTGATACGTGGGAATCGCACCAGGCTTTACCTCTCAAGGGATCTTGAGAAGCTTACAACCCCCACCAGGCAGTGTACCTGATCGTTGTAGTATAGTATAGTGACAAGTACCGGGGGATTGATCGTTCAGCAAGGAATAGTGTCGCTAGGATTAGAAAACCTAAATACTAGTTCTAAAGATGAGAGATAATTATTTTTGTATTTTTATAATTTTTTTGAAAGCAAGTAAAAATATTCGGTTTGAAGGATTTGGGCGGAAATAGTTGCTAGTCAACTAACCCAATACTAAAGATGCAATCAAAATAAAATACCAAAAATGAAAATAAACTAAAGTTGTGAGCAATAAGTAGAGAAAATGTGTTTACTTAGATTTCACTACTCCCTAGATATCTTTTACACGTTAATTACTTGTTATAGTTGCGTGGATGACGGATTGTATTCCTTAATACCATTCATGGGGTGGCGCACTTAATTCCCCAACCCTATGAGTGCCTACTTCACTCCTATGTCAAGCCGGCTAAGAAGCTCCTAACATGGGATCATTAGAATTTACTCATGCGTTAAATACAACCAATAAAACCTAATGCACATCAGTTCATGTTTCCTAAGACGTTCAAGCATGTTACCATTTGGAGATCTGCCAGTTTTCTTAAGCCTAACATCGAATTCATTCATCCAATACAACCATAAACAAGTAATCAACACATAATTAACATCTAGGTTTCATTAGATTCAAGCAAACACAAGATAGATCTAGCCTAGCATGGTAGAATTAAGACAAGAACAAGATATAGACAACCAACACATAGACATATTGATTGAATTAAAAGAATACTTATCTCAATTACACATGAAAGGGATCAAGGGCTTAGAACCCTTGAAAAACCTGTAAAATTCGTACCAAGTTCGTACTTAGGGTTTCTCTAAAACTTCTCTCTTTTTAATGTGAAAATTAGAAAACTATATATAGGAAATAGGGTCTGACGGTGTCAAGAACAAATTTCTGACGCCGTCATCTCGCCGCCAAAATACTCCTCGGACTGCCTCGATCTACTTTTGACGCCGTCATGGCCCAGGCCGTCACACATTTAACTCTTGGCGCTCTACTTTGTGACGCCTTCATGAATCCACTGGCCCGTCATGGTCTTTACTCTTGACGTCGTCAAAACTTCCTTCTTGACGCCGTCACCTACTGTTCCCAGCAAGGAAAATTAAGATTTTGGCGTTTTCTTCACTTTTATGCTCCAAAAACGTCCGAATTGCTTCCTTTTCCAGATTTCACTCCCAAAGTACCTAAAATCACAAAAGGAACGATTTAGGGTAATATTTGATCAAATAAATTCAATTCCGGGCTTAAATGACCCCCTAAAAACGGATCATTTTTCGCCTCATCATTTACCCTTACACTTGAGATTTGCTTGTCCTCAAGCAAATATGCTTTTATTCTAGTCAAAATACAAGTTAGGGGTCATTTAACACTAATATAAAAGTAATTACAACAAATAATCGTTCCACAAAAGACCAAAGACAAGCACAGAGGTCATATACTAGCACCTCACAAATAGTGTTTAGATACTTACATCTCTCAGGTGTAATAAAGTAATATAACATTATGGAAATGGAAGATATCTCTCACTACCTGTCATAGCAAAATAGATTACCATAGGCTTGGGAAAGGATCAAACCTCCACCACATGGCGTAAGCACCTAGGATAAACTATCAAAGAGGTCTTTTAAAGGGTTGTAACTTTAGGTATAGGGATATGAATACACGGTTTTGTTGGATATAGGCAGTCTTTACTGGTGGCGAGATAACAATCTTGGTCAATTACATGTACAATATGGCATTGCTAAGCCAAGACTAGACTCGACTTATGCTAATAAATGAAAAATAACAAAAACATAAAATGAACATAGAATGAAAAGGGATGGTAGTCCGTATGTTTTTTCTTTCTCTTTTTCCTTTTCTATTTTTTTTTCTTTTCTTTTCTTTTCTTCTTTTTTTTCGATTTTTTTTTCGATTTTTTTTTTTTTTTTTTTTTTACATATACTCTTACCTTACCATCCAAAATAATACATCATAGGGAATGGAAATTCCCCTTACACTTGAATCTTTACATACTTTACAATAAACTAATCTAATGACTCGAATTAAGAAAATCAAAACACTTGGAGTACTTTTAAGACTAATGTACATATGGGGGTAATCTATGATGTTCTTCCCTATTACTCCATAAAATAAGTACTTACCCATGAGTCCCAATCGTCCCAAAACAATATGTACAAAGATATGACTCGACTTAGCAACCATGTAATCAATTGGAAAGTTAACTTAGAGTTTAAACAAATAACAATAATGCACTAAAGATGAGTGCATACATGGAAGGCTAAGGCGATTTGGTTGTACATTTAAGTGGGGTGTAACAAATTCTTCCTTTAAGTAAAATGCTTAAAGTTAGAAACGAAAAGATAGGCTCGGAGGGGTGTACTAGGGGTTTCGTGTACTAAAAATGAGTACAACGCTAAGGGTGTGGGAAAAATTAATTGACTTAACTAGCCAAGTAATATGACTTAAATGGTCAAGTAATTATGATACGGGTTTAACACAAGGGTGATCCTAATGCCTCTTATCATGTAATAAATCCTACTACACGAATGTAGTCTCACTAGCGGTCTCGGGATGCATCACTAACGCAAGTTCTAGAATCTAAATGCTACCGGTACACTCATAAGCACTAATAGTAAATGCTTTTCCTATCAAATCTAAAGGCGAACCTCACGTATTTGGGTGGAAAATTTTTCTTAATGATACGGTTATGTGCTAGTCATACAATTTCCAGATTTTTTTACACGTGACGCCGTCAAGAGTTAACTCATGACGCCGTCAGAAGTGACCTGCAGAAATTCTTGTGTTAAGTTTCCGGAAAATTTCTGGAAAAACTTGGTCCTACTTCCTGGAAAATCCTGCAAAACTTCATTATGACTCAATACAAGCATTTGACTCTAACAAATACGAATATACATGTTCATTTAATATTGTGGAGAATCATGATCGGTTTGTTTCTTAAAAACATATTTGGGGTTTCCCCGTACACTTATCTTTTGCAAAAATACTTTTAGGGTGGAGTTAAGACTAGGCCAAACAACAAAGTAAAGTATTTCCACTTTTTAGTTTTTTGAAACATGATCTACCAACAATAAAAATAAAGCATGCATACGGAAGCAAATAACAAACAAACAAAATGAAAATCACAAAAAACATGGGTTGCCTCCCAAGAAGCGCTTTTCTTTATTTACGAGTCTTGTAGCTAGACTCAAGGTCATGGGTTACTACGTGACCTCGTCGTTGGTTTCACTCCCTAGGTCATCTCCTATATTAGTTTTGTACTTCGGACCCGATTGTAGATGTTCTTCATAAAGTCCATTTGCCTTTTTCTCATATGCTTCTAACATCCTTGTGGCAAGCTCTCTATCGACTTTATATTTTGGTCCTAGAGCCAAGCAATCCTTATAGAAGAGGTTTCTCTTCTCCCATACATAACCCATGCCCTTTTTCTTATCCTCATCATTGATATCTTCACAAGCACCAATCTTATCCAAATCAAATCGAGGCACAAAACGAAATTCCTTCATTCTATTCGGCATCCTATACGTGATCTTGTCAGTCTTGTTAGCGAATCAGATTGTCCCATTTATCTCGTCATATTCTAGCTTTGACTTTTCAACAAAGGGTTTACCAAACACAACATGGGACAATCGACAATCAATCACATTAACTAGGTCTTCAATAACCATAAAGTCGGTGATATAAGTAAAGTGTCCAACAAAGACATGTAGACCCTTAATTCTCCCGACAAAATTACAAATTTTCCCGGGGTATTTGGGATCTCTTCTAGGTCCAAGTCTTGTTTTTACTATATCATTATAGACATTTGAGGACATAATGTTGACTGGGGATTTAAAATCAATGTAAGCATTGTCAACGTATTTATATCCAATCATACATGGTATCTTAGCATTCTTAGGGTCGCCTCTCTTTATCTTAGGTTCGATCTTTGTAAAAGGAGATCGGGGGTTATCAATAAGGTTATTATTGTACGTGATCTCCTCTTTCGTGGGGTATAGATTAAAATAATCATCTAGTTTTGGATCTATCTCCCCTTCCTCAACAACATCCTCCAAATCATTAGTTCTTAGGTCCTTATTTGAATACAAGGCGGTCGCTAGGTCACTAAATGCCTGATCGAGCTCAATTTTAACTAACCTATTGAGCTCCCTAAGTTCCCTGATCTCATTCTCAATCTGTTCACGCAACAACGCTATTTCAATAAGGGAAAGGGGTGGATTCGCGTTTTCCATAATGGTCAACGGAATAGTCAATGAATTTAAGTTACGAACAAAAACACAAAGAAATAAGATAGACTAAAGAAAACCTAAAAAATAAAAATAAAATCTTAATAGAAAGGAATCTAGCAAGTAGACCTAATAAAAAGAGATTCTAACCTAGACAATAACTATTCCCCAGGCTGCGGCGCCAAAAACTTGATACGTGGGAATCGCACCAGGCTTTACCTCTCAAGGGATCTTGAGAAGCTTACAACCCCCCACCAGGAAGTGTACCTGATCGTTGTAGTATAGTATAATGACAAGTACCGGGGGATTGATCGTTCAGCAAGGAATAGTGTCGCTAGGATTAGAAAACCTAAATACTAGTTCTAAAGATGAGAGATGATTATTTTTGTATTTTTATAATTTTTTTGAACGCAAGTAAAAATCTCGGGTTTGAAGGATTTGGGCGGAATTAGTTGCTAGTCAACTAACCCAATACTAAAGATGCAATTAAAATAAAATACTAAAAATGAAAATAAACTAAATTAAACTAAAGTTGTGAGAAATAAGTGGAGAAAATGTGTTTACTTAGATTTCACTACTCCCTAGATATCTTTTACACGTTAATTACTTGTTATAGTTGCGTGGATGACGGATTGTATTCCTTAATACCATTCATGGGGTGGCGCACTTAATTCCCCAATCCTATGAGTGCCTACTTCACTCCTATGTCGAGCCGGCTAAGAAGCTCCTAACATGGGATCATTAGAATTTACTCATGCATTAAATATAACCAATAAAACCTAGTGCACGTCAGTTCATGTTTCCTAAGACGTTCAAGCATGTTACCATTTGGAGATCTGCCAGTTTTCTTAAGCCTAACATCGAATTCATTCATCCAATACAACCATAAACAAGTAATCAACACATAATTAACATCTAGGTTTCATTAGATCCAAGCAAACACAAGACAGATCTAGCCTAGCATGGAAGAATTAAGACAAGAACAAGATATAGACAACCAACACATAGACATATTGATTGAATTAAAAGAATACTTATCTCAATTACACATGAAAGGGATCAAGGGCTTAGAACCCTTGAAAAACCAGTAAAATTCGTACCAAGTTCGTACTTAGGGTTTCTCTAAAACTTTTCTCTTTTTAATGTGAAAATTAGAAAACTATATATAGGAAATAGGGTCTGACGGCGTCAAGAACAAATTTCTGACGCCGTCATCTCGCCGCTAAAATACTCCTCGGACTGCCTTGATCTACTTTTGACGCCGTCATGGCCCAGGCCGTCACACATTTAACTCTTGACGCTCTACTTTGTGACGCCTTCATGAATCCACTGGCCCGTCATGGTCTTTACTCTTGACGCTGTCAAAACTTCCTTCTTGACGCCGTCACCTACTGTTCCCAGCAAGGAAAATTCAAACTTTGGCGTTTTCTTCACTTTTATGCTCCAAAAACGTCCGAATTGCTTCCTTTTCCAGATTTCACTCCCAAAGTACCTAAAATCACAAAAGGAACGATTTAGGGTAATATTTGATCAAATAAATTCAACTTCGGGCTTAAGTGACCCCCTAAAAACGGATCATTTTTCGCCTCATCAAGTGTCTCGAGAGGAAATGTTTCATTTATTTCCTGTTTCTCGGAAACATCCTGGTGAGGGTTTTCTAATCGTGAGAGATGATCAGCAGCAAGGTTCTCAGCTCCTTTTTTATCACGGATAATGATATCAAATTCTTGGAGGAGGAGAACCCAACGGAGTAGCCTCGGCTTTGCATCTTGCTTCGCAAATAGGTACTTCAAAGCCGAGTGATCCGTATACACTACGCATTTGGTCAGTATTAAGTATGGCCAGAATTTTTCAAAGGCATACACCACAGCTAGTAGTTCTTTTTCAGTGGTGGTGTAATGGCTTTGAGCCTCGGTCATAGTTGTGCTTGCATAGTGTATAGGCTGAAAGTATTTTGCTTTACGTTGCCCCAAGACCGCACCTATGGCAAAATCACTAGCATCGCACATAAGCTCAAAAGGAAGGTCCGGGCAACAAGAATCGGTGCATCAATAAGCTTTTTCTTTAATGTTTCAAAAGCTTCGATGCACTCAAGAGAGAAGATGAAAGGAGCATCCTTCTCGAGGAGATGGGTCATAGGTCGGACAATCTTAGAGAAATCTTGGATAAACCTACAGTAGAAGCCGGCATGACCCAAAAAGCTCCTGACACCTTTAACGGTGGTGGGATGAGGTAATTTAGCGATGACATCAATTTTTACTTTGTCAACCTCAATCTCGTTTTTTGAAATTTTATGGCCAAGGACAATGCCCTCCTTAACAATAAAATGGCTCTTCTCCCAGTTGAGACTTAAATTCGTTTCTTTGCAACGTTTAAGCATTTGTTCCAAGTGGGAGAGGCAAGACTGGAATGAATCCCCGATGACTGAAAAGTCATCCATAAACACCTCCATGGTTTTCCCGATCATGTCGGAAAAGATGGTCATCATGCACCTTTGGAACGTGCCTGGTGCATTACATAAGCCGAAAGACATACGTCCGTAAGCAAAAGTTTCGTAGGGGCATGTGAAGGTAGTTTTCTCTTGATCCTATGGATCAATGGGGATTTGGAAGTAACCCGAGAAACCATCGAGGAAACAGTAGTATTCATTCCCCGCAATTCTTTCGAGCATCTGGTCCATAAAAGGGAGAGGAAAATGGTCTTTATGGGTGGCTTCATTCAACTTACGATAGTTGTTGGATCGTGAACACCTTGAACTTGTGTTAATATGATACTTTGAGTGATACCACTAAGTATGCGGAATCTACTTAATGATACTTAGAAGATTGATTGTGAATGAAACAGTTGTATGTATGTGAGAACAATGTATATAACATACGAATAGCTCCAATATTATTAATGATAACAATACGAGTGATCTTTAGTATCACTAGGGTTACACCTTGAAGCTCTAGAAAAACGTATATCTAACTTTAACCTAGGATCTCCTTTTATACAACAAGGAGTCCTCTTCTACAAGATAAGTATAATGCTAATAGAATAAGATATACACAAGATCTATTCTATATTTATCTAAACGCGTTTCTCTAACAGTTATCTAATAAGCAGTGGTAATATATGTTCTTGCAGTGGTAATGAGTTTCCACTGCAAGTACAATCTTCAGCAGTTGTAACATCTTCACTAGCCGTGGTAACTGTTAGTATAATTCCCAACAATGCTCCCCTAAACTTATGATTTATAAGTAAATCAATAAGTTTCTTCCAATAGTCAACATAATGAGGATATGGGAATTCTTTCAAACACTTATCTTCTTTTTCTTAACTCTTTATCAGCTCGCACACATTGATCATAAATCCTTTGTAGTAAATCTTCTATGACTTCTGTTCTTTCCCAACATCTAAGTTTCACAGTCCTCATCACATCCAATACTCCAGCTCTCAATGGATATTCTTTCTCAGCCAGCATGAAGACATCAACTCCATCTTGAGTAGATACATGATGTGTAGAACTTGAGTCATAAAATTTCCATAAGGTTCTTGTGTCATGAGCTTCAAATTTCCAATATCTATCACTTGGGTCAGGTTCATATAGTCTTCTGAAGTGAACCCATAACTCCTTAGCTTTGACATCAACAAGTTCATCCTTCTTAAACCGTCTTTGAACAATCCTCCACAAAGTATCCAAATCCTCTCTATCACAAGATCTAACAATATCTTCAAAATCTCTGCAAATACTTGTGATACCTCCAGTTCTAATGATCTTCCAAGCAATTCCAAAATCATCAGAAAAGATTTCCCAATCAACTACTGGATGTTTTGTTAGTAGAGGTTCTATGTGTAGAACATCAGTCTCTATGAACAACATGTTTGTAACTTGCTCTTCTGTCAACTTGCTAGGACCCTCTTCTGTTTTAGATGATTCCTGAGTCTTCAACTTCTTTGCATCTTTTGATTCAAGACTCACTCCAGATCTTTTAGGCTTTTTAAATGTAAGATGTTCATCCATAGGTTTAAATAAACTATCTTGCCTTTTAATCTTGTAATAAGCACCTTCTATCTGATCATGTGACATACCTTTGAACTGAACCATCTTCCAAGTTCCAACATGACAACAATATACTTTCATCTCATGAATGATCTGTGCTTTAGTAAGCTTTCTTGGCTTCTTTTGACCTTTTCTTACATCCCCAATGATTTGATCAAGAGCCTGCTGATTCTTCATTTGAATAAAGTCTTTTAATTGTGCAGACCTCTGTTCTTCAGTCAGGGTTGTATTTGCAATAAGTTCAATGGCCTTCTTTCTGATTATTTGATCATTATTAATCAGGTAATCAATCTCTTCTTTTGTAGGCACATAAGTGAATAAAGGAGGTTTCTCATGCATGATAATTGGTGGAACAACTGAAAGTGGTTGTACCATCACTGCTTCAAGTTTATCTAACCTTTGTGCTTCCATAAAACCAGCAACTTCATCTTCTTCTAGCTTTCTCTTATTTTCAATCTCTGCAGCTTCAAATTGTTCTGCCAATCTTGCATCAAAATCAATCTGAGCTTGATCTTTCTTAGAAATCTTTCTTGTTGGCTCTTGTTCTGAATAAGTTACAATTTCTTTACCTTTGACTGATCTTATTCTGGCAGCTTCTTCCTCTGCAGTGGTAACTAATGGAGTATCAGTGGAAACTTTTTCACTTGCAATAGGAATAGTTTGATCAGTGGGAACATGTTCTGCTTCAGTGGAAATTGGTTTTCCAACTACATCATCAAAGTGAAAACCAGTATCAGCATCCATATCTCTAAAATCCAATTTCCTCCCCTCAGTCTCAGCCATATCATCTTTTGCTTGAGCATTAACAGAATCAGAAAGCTCAGCAAACATATCTTCAAAATTAGTACTCCTCCCCTTAATCTCTGCATCTGTTTTCCTCCCCTGTTTGGAAGAAATTCCCAAACCATAACTAGAACCTGCAGAAAGGGCATCATGAGGTGATGATGGAGAAGAAACTACAACTTGAACATGTCTTTTCTTCTTGAGATTCTCAACTTCATTCTGTAATGTTTGAATCTCAGCCTTCAATTGATTCAACTCTGTGGCATGTTGTTCTTTGGTCTGTGCCAGATCTTTCTCCAGAGTTTGAACCTGCTTGACTAATTTGGTACATAGTTCCATCAATTCAGTTAGTGTCACACTGCCCTCAACACTTCCAACTGTGTTACCTGTTGGGAGAGGTGAATCATAGGGCATTGATTCAGACTCTTCCCTAGTTGGACTAGGAATAAGCCTTGAACCACCACTGCTTGTTCCTAAACCATAGGGTTTAGCAACATGCAATGTTGTCATGGAAGGAGTTGGCTGTTTTTGCCTCCTTTCATATGTGTGAGTTACAGTAGGAGTATGTTGAATATATGGGACCACAATAGAGGGTGTGTGATGGGATACAACTGGGATTGTTATATCTTCACCCTGTACCTGTGAAATCTTTGCAAGCATGTTAGGTAAAAGAGGATGAATCACTCCATTCCAAAGTTCTGAAGCCTTACACATGTTTTGAAATACTTTTGGCTTAAGACATGGAGTGTCATAAATCCTATTATGAGATTGCAGTTGAAATTCATTTAACACTGCTTGCACAAACCTTGGATACATCAAAAATTTGTATGAACTCTTTACATTGCCTTTCATGTTATTAAATATAAACCTTGAAAAATTGAAAGTCCTATCATAAACCAAGTAAACTAAAGGGTAAGCCATGGTTGATCCAAATTGTTCATAAGAAGTTTTCTTAGGACTTAGGCAATGCAACAGAGTGTGTATCAAAAATCTCCAATGGGGACAAAAACATCCTTTCTTAAAAGTTACTTTTTGGTCAGATGTATCATACCCCATGAAATCAATATATTTGAATATGTCTGAATTAGGTAATGTGATGATACCATTGAGATCATCTAATTGGAGAACTCTCCTCAAAGATGACTCAGTAACATCAATAGTTACCCCATCCACTGTGGCTCTAAGAGCTTCCATAGATTCATGTGTGTCTCCCTGTTCAAGAGTTATGGACACCACAGTGTTCCAGAACTGTTTGATATGAGAAACAAAGATTGTGGGATTCATGGTTAAGGCATACCTTATATGAGTTGTGTTTAGAAAATCCACAATTTGATGAAAAATGGGTCCACTCTTGTCGTTTGACTTTTGTAGGTAAGCCACTTGGTTGTGTTCATCTGCAAACTTGAGAGTCACCATAATTTTGTGATTTGTAAGATTAAAGTGTTAGTAATCAAGAATGAAAAGCAAGCCGTATAAGAATCAATTTATACTAATAGGGTTTTAGGAATACGCGTATGGTGAATTATCTATAGAAAGATGTATCTTTAGAAAAGAATAAATAAAGTTTGGTAAGTAGATAATTCCCTAAAATTTTACCCTATTAATAAGGAAAGACAGTTATATTTGCAACGGCTAGTAAAAATAGATTACTGACACACAGTTGTAACGGCTAGTTCACCAGTGGTAAAATTTACACTTTCAGTGGAAACGGTGAACTTGCAGTGGTAAAAATCAACAAAATTTCAAAGAGCAGTGGTAAGTAAAACATGTAAAATTAGCTGCTCTTATCATAGTTTTTAGCAAACTATCAGCTATCAACAGATTTGATATGTCTTTACCTATAGCCGTTTGCTCAGGACTAGCTGAATCTTATGTGGATTAGACATGGTGAATCAATAACCATTTGTTATGTGTCTTAAGATACACATCTTATAACTCCAATCACCTTAAACAATACTGGGTTTGGCTGTGTAAAAGAATGAGGACCAAACTTAACCAATATTAGCTAACCCAAGTAACTTTTTAACCAAGTTACTATATATACATTTATTGCTCCAAAGTCAACCCGATATCTTCCATAATTACTCCTCCAAACTACCAAAACAGATAGAAGTACAGATACTTCATTAATTATCCATTGGCCTTGACTTTGCATATAAATAGGGGTCTCAAAACACATTCATCACCATCAACCAAATCATCACTTTCAGCAAACCCTAAATTTCAATATGTGTTGGTTCCCAATCGTGTACATCTCCTCTGACAACTCTTCTGATGAAGAGATCAGCTATTGCTCTAATTCTGAAGAGTTGTCCTCTGGATGGAGTGGATACTTTCCACCAAATGCTTTTTCATCAAGTGCTGCATCAGCTTCATCAGTAAATAAGAAATCAAGCAAGAAGAAGATCTCTGCATCTTCAGCATCAGCCCCATCTCATGATGTTGATTCAGAGAAAGATGATCCAACCTTCAACCTTTCTGAGGAACTTCCCAAGGCACTTACAACTGCCCTGAAGTCAGCCATACACAACATGAAGTGGCCAGAGTCATCAAAGCCTGCTACAGATCTGAAACCTCCACCACAGGTGCTTGGGCTTGCTTGTCCAAGAAAGAAGCTGTCCTTTGATGAGAAGAGGAACAAGCCAGCTAAGGGCAAGCATGCTTATGAGGGCAAAGGGAAGAAGCCTATGTAGTGTCTGAAGATCTTAGGTTGTAGGTTGTTGGTTGTGTGTCTTTGTCTTCTTGTGTTTTGAACTAGTCTCTGTGAAAGAATGTACTCTGCAACCTTTGAAGTAGTAATGAATAAATGATCTTCTTTTCTTTAATTACTGCTGTTAGAGCAAATCTTTCCACTGTTTGATGCATAGTTTCCACTGATCTTGTTTCTCCAGCATAAGTGTTAGTGGAAAACCATACAAACATATACAAACAATAATAGTACATTAAAAACTATCCTGCAACACTAAAAGGTATTAGACATCAAAAGTTTATGGATTAAGCATTCCAATACCTGTTACCAAGTACTGAAACCTACCCACATCAAGCCCTTTTGTTAATAAATCAGCATAATTGTCATCAGTGTGAATTTTGACAACATTAATGAGCTTTTTCTCAAAACAATCTCTAATAAAGTGATGTCTAATTTCAATATGTTTAGTTTTAGTGTGTTGCACAGGATTCTTAATAATGCAAATTGTACTACTATTGTCTATATATATGATGGTGTTCATGAAATTGTACCCATAATCCAAGAGTTGATTCTGAAGCCAAAGGATCTGAGCACAACAACTAGCAGCTGCAACATATTCTGCTTCAGTAGATGAAGTAGCAACCATTGTCTGTTTCTTGCACTGCCATGACACCAATCTACATCCAAGGAATTGACATCCTCCTGTGGTTGACCTTTTATCCAAGCTTGCACCAGCATAGTCACTATCTGAGTATGTAATCAACTCCATAGGAGATTCCCTTGGGTACCACAATCCAAGATTAGGATAAGTTTTCAAGTATCTAAAAATCTTTTCAACTGCTGTCATATGTGATGTCTTAGGAGTTACTTGAAATCTTGCACAGGCACACACAGCAAACATAATGTCTGGCCTTGATGAAGTAACATACATCAAAGAACCAATCATTGACCTGTAAGTGTGGACATCAACATTAACACCACTAGCATTCTTCAACAATAAGTGAGTGGTCTTGTCAGCAGGGGTATTTGAAGATTTTGCATCAGTAAACTTGAACTTCTTAACAATCTCAGTCACATACTTGTCTTGACTAATAAAGATGCCTTCTTTACTCTGTTGTACTTGCAGCCCCAAAAAGAAAGTGAGTTCCCCCATAGAACTCATCTGAAATTCATCTTTCATAAGCTTCTCAAACCATTTGCACATCTCTTGTTTAGTAGAACCAAAGATAATATCACCCTTGTCCTTCTTGATGAACAAAGTCTGATCAATCTTGCCTCTATGAAACCCATTATTAATCAAATAATTAGCTAAGGTTTCATACCACTTCCTTGGAGCCTGATGTAGGCCATAAAGAGCCTTAACCACTTTGTAAACTTTATTGGGGTGTTGAGGATCTTCAAAGCCTGGAGATTGAGAAACATATACCTCCTCATCAATAGTACCATACAGAAAGGCACTCTTAACATCCATTTGATAGACAGGAAAAGCCCATAAATGATGCATAGGCTAGAAATAGTCTAATAGCCTCAATCCTTGCAACAGGAGCAAAGACTTCTTCATAGTCAATACCCTCCTCCTGAGTGTATCCTTGAGCAACCAATCTAGCTTTGTTCCTGATTACAATACCTCTCTCATCTTTCTTATTCCTGAACACCCATTTAGTACCAATCACTTTCATACCATCAGGCAAATCACAAAGAACCCATACCTTTTGAAGCTTAAACTGCAACAACTCATCTTGCATAGCTTCAACCCAGCTTGACTCTTCTAAAGCCATAGAAACATTTTTAGGCTCCATTTGTGATAGAAAGCAGAAGAATAAGCATTCATTCTTAGTTATGTGATTCTTGGACTCATAGACTTCACTTATGAACCCATGAACATCTGTCATTCTTGTTTGCCTTCTTGTCTTCACACCTGAATTAATTTCACCAATAACATTATCAATTGGGTGAGATTTGTGAATTGTAGTATGTGATGTGGTAGGAATATCATAAGATGAAGGCATTTTTGTGATTTCAACATCATCATTTGGTGTCTCCTGAGCTGTATTTTCCACATTTGGACCATCAGTGGAAACATCTTGTGTTGCAGTGGTAACAGGATTACCAGTGCCTTCAGGAATATCATTATGCAGAACATCAAAATTCACAAATTCATCTTTCTGATCAGTATTCTTAGAAGGTTGTGAATCTGCATTGTCATCAAAATCCCAAATTGGCATAACAAATTGATCTTTATCATCTTCATCATCTTTGCAAGATTCATCTTCATCAATAAACTCTTCTGAATCCTCAAGATCTGCATCACTTGAATCTGAGGTAATAGGAACATAATTCATTGTATTTGATAAAGTCTCAAGATCAAATAGCCATTCAGGTCCTGAACCTGCTATGTTAGCTTTATTTTCAAGAAACTGAACATGCAAATTCTCTTCTATCTTCCTTGTTCTTAAGTTGTAGACTCTAAAAGCCCTACTCACCATTGAATAACCAACAAAGAAACCTTCATCTGCCTTTTCTTCAAACTTTCCCCAATGATTAATGGTATTGAGAATTGTGACATGACATCCAAATGGCTTCAAGAAATCCAAAAGTGGGGGTCTTCCTCTGAATAGCTCATAAGGTATCTTGTTCTTTGATTTGACCACTAAAACCCTGTTTTGAATGTAGCAAGCAGTGTTAACTGCTTCAGCCCAAAAAGTCACTGGAAGTTTTGAATCAGCTATCATGGTTCTAGCAGCCTCAATTAGTGTTCTATTTCTTCTTTCAGCAACACCATTTTGCTGAGGTGTTCTAGCAACACTAAATTCTCTTTTAATACCTTTGTCTTTGCAGAAATCATCCATTACTCTATTCTTGAACTCTGTCCCATTCACATTTGATGATCTTTATCTTCTTTTCAGCTTGATTTTCAACTTCAGTGATGAAAGTCTTGAGAATGCCTGTAGTTTCATCCTTGGTATTTAAGAAGAAAACCCATGTAAATCTGCTAAAATCATCAGTCACAACAAGACAATACTTCTTCAAATTGATGCTGCTGACAGAAGTAGGACCAAACATGTCCATATGCAGCATGTAGAGTGGATGATCAATAGAATTCACTGCCTTGGTCTTGCAAGAAGTTCTGTGTTGTTTACCTTTAAGACAAGCAACACATGTTTGATCATTTTCAAATCTCTTCTCAGGTACACCTATGACTAGACCATCTTTTACAATCTTGTTGATGGTCTTGAAGTTAACATGACCAAGTCTTCTGTGCCAAAGCATAGATTCATCCAAAGTGGCTTTTGCAAGTAAGCAAGTAACATCATCTTTAGCCACTATCTTCTTCATGTCAATGCTATATAGATTACCTTTTCTAGGGATTTTAAGCAAAATATCTTTTTCTTCAGGTAGCTTATAATCCTTAGATAAGATATAGCATTCATCTTCTGAGAATAGAACTCTATTTTTCTTGTCACACATCTGTGACACACTGAAGAGGTTGTACTTGAGTTCTTGTACATAGTATACATTCTCAAAATCCAAGTTTCTAGCCTTGATAGTTCCTTTGCCAGAAACCTTGCCACCAATACCTCCTCCAAAGCTGACAGCCTGTCCATCAAATGATTTGAAATTTGAGAGATAAGACATGTTGCCAGTCATGTGCCTGGAACATCCACTGTCTGAATAAGCTTGATCCTCTTTTGTCTTTGAATGTCCCTGCACATAAAAATAAAGGAATTAGTTCCTTTTAAGGACCCAAGCCACAAATGACTTGGATCTGCCTCGTGTATCAATATAATTGTATCTATCAAAGGTCATTGATACACCATTGGGAGTGTTTGAGGTTGTTGTTCCTTTTGGTTTCCATTCCCAACGATCTGAGGCCTTAACAACATTTCCCATTTTTACCCTTTTCTTGTTCACGTAGACACCAGTGGAAACATTTGGTCTTTCAGTGGTAACTGCAGGCCTAGTAGTGGAAACTGCTGGATTAGTAACTTTGGGTCTCCACATGTGATTCTTGTGAACATTCTTTTCAAAATGAGTCTTTATCCCTGTTTTTGAAGATTTAACAAAAGTAGTGACAGGGGACTTAGGATAAATTCTGTTTTTACTACTGGCAGTGGCAACTGCTGGTCTAGCAGTGGAAATTGGTTTAATGCCAGTGGAAAGTAAAACAGACCTGGGAACCATCTTGCTTAGTGGATTTGAGTGAGTTAAGTTATTAGAATTATGTCTATTCACCCTTGTATTCCCAAATACTTCCCTTCTTCCCATATGGTAGTTACAAGTATAGGAAAGATGATCAAAGCTACCACATATATGACAGGCCTTATTGTTGAACCCAAAATCACTACCAAACTGCCTAGTTATAACATGATTCCAACTTCTCATGTTCCCTCTAGGAGATGATGACCTATCCCTGTACATCTCTGCATATCTAATGGTAGGCCTAGTAGAATTTGACTGTGTTCTAGGCTTATCCTTGACTATATCAGGAATACTCTTTCTACCTTCCACTCTAGCATTCTCAGGAACACTAGACTTAGACTCAACATTTAAACATTCATCTTTAAGAGATGAGTCACTAGCACTATCAAAAGTCTCAACCTCAACCTGAACCTTTTCTAAAACAGCTTCTTTAACAAATTTTGGTCCATAGGTCATTGTTGGTTCCTGGAATTCTTCTAAACCTGTGTGGGCTAAGTCAATGCCAGGAGGTGCTGGAACACCTCTTAGAGGTGGTGGAACTGTTTTGTATCCAACTCCTAACTTGGCTTTGTTCACAACTTGGGCTTCCCAAATTTTGTTAATACTCTTGCATTGGTGGTCTAGTGTTTGATTAGTTATCTGAATATTCTCACTAGCCTTCTTAACTTTTTTAATCTCTTCCCTAAGAGCTATATTCACAGCAACCTGAAAATCTAAGTCTCTTTTTAAAACAGCAATGTCATCATTGAACTTAGATTCATTTGCCCTATAATGCTCTAACTGAGTTTCTAAAACACGAAGACCTCTTTTATGATTTGCTAAGTTATAATTAGTATGGTGTAACTCTAGCATCTGTGCATCATATTGTGTTTTTAAGTTCTCATACTCTTTTAAGGCCTTACAAGTTTTAGAACAAGCATTATCTGTATGTACCTCAGTGTCAGAAAAAGCCATGAGTGCATGCTCAGTAGCAAGCATTGCAGATTCTGAATCATCTCCTTCATCCTGAGTCATAAAGCTCCAATCAAAGCTCACTCCATCAATAGCCAATAACACCTTTGGCTCATCAGTTGTAGGTTCTTTGTTCTTGTCCTTCTTGTACCAAGTTGACCTGTTATCAGATTTCCTTGGTTTTCTACATTCTCTTGCAAAGTGCCCCATCTTATGACAATTATAGCACTCCACCTTCTTTTTGTCAAAACCTACAGTCTCATTGCCACTTATGTTAATCTTTCTCCCAGTCTTCTTCTAAAACTTCTTTGTTCTTAATCTTAGTAATGCCACCTGCCATTTAATATCCATTTCCTCCATATCATCTTCATCAATTTGATCCAAATCCTCATGATTGAGAATTGAACCACCCACTTGACTTGATATAAAAGCATAAAAAGTAGCATCACTAAGTCCTGCAACCTGTTTCTTTGAACTACCAGTGGAAACACTTCCATTACCAGTGGAAATAATCATGTTATCACTGTCATCATCACTATCACTTTCTTCATCTGAAGTATCATTAACTGATGATGATATGAGTGCTACACTTGCAGAACTTGTACTTAATTTGCCAGCTTTCTTTAATCTTTGTTCAATAACTTTGAAGTTATTGTACAAGTCATTAAGCTTCATGGTCTCCAAATCTGGCTTATCTTCCCATACTGCAACATTGGTTTCAAACTCAGAAGGTAGGCTTCTTAGAAATTTTAGATTGAGGTCTTCCTTTTCCACCTTAAGTCCAAAAGCAGTGAGTTGAGTAACAATCTTTTGTAGCCTTGTGAAGATGCTATCAAGAGATTCATTACTTGTTGAACCAAAGTTTTCATAAGTCTGCTTCAGCAAAGTCTTTTGAGTCTTCTTGGTGAAATCATTACCACCAAACACTTCACAGATCTCATAAAAAAGAGTCTTTGCAGTCTTGTATTTGCTGAAAGCTAGAACTTGTTCTCTGGGTAGAGCCATCAACAGCAAACCTCTAGCCTTCAGATCATTCTTCAGTTGACTTCTTTCATCATTAGTGACAGGACCAGTGTTAACTTTTGTTACAGTTTTGTCACCAACCTGCTCTACAGTTGTACCAGGTTTGAAGGAATTTCCACACATAATGATCTCCCATAATGTGTAGTCTTGAACCATAAAGAATTGTTCTATCATAAGCCTCCACATCTCAAAGTCATTTAACTTAAGCTTTGGAAGCTTTGCAGCAATGTTTGATTGACTTGTTTCTGTCTCCATTGTAACTTTTGAGTGAACTTTTGGGTCTTCTAAATCAAAAAATCAAAACCTGGCTCTGATACCACTTGTTGGATCGTGAACACCTTGAACTTCTGTTAATATGATACTTTGAGTGATACCACTAAGTATGCGGAATCTACTTAATGATACTTAGAAGATTGATTGTGAATGAAACAGTTGTATGTATGTGAGAACAATGTATATAACAAATGAATAGCTCCAATATTATTAATGATAATAATACGAGTGATCTTTAGTATCACTAGGGTTACACCTTGAAGCTCTAGAAAAACGTATATCTAACTTTAACCTAGGATCTCCTTTTATACAACAAGGAGTCCTCTTCTACAAGATAAGTATAATGCTAATAGAATAAGATATACACAAGATCTATTCTATATTTATCTAAACGCGTTTCTCTAACAGTTATCTAATAAGAAATGGTAATATATGTTCTTGCAGTGGTAATGAGTTTCCACTGCAAGTACAATCTTCAGCAGTTGTAACATCTTCACTAGCCGTGGTAACTGTTAGTATAATTCCCAACAATAGTCAATACATACTCGCCAACCCGTGACCAAACGAGTTGGAATCAACTCATTTTCCTCATTGGTGACAACGGTTATGCCACCCTTTTTAGGAACACAATGAATTGGGCTAACCCAAGGACTGTCAGATATAGGGTAAATCTATCCCGCATCAAGAAGTTTTAGAAACTTGAAAAACCTTGCCCTACTTCCTGGAAAATCCTGCATAAACATCATTATGACTCGATACAAGCATTTGACTCTAACAAATACGAATATACATGTTCATTTATTATTGTGGAGATTCATGATCAATTTTGTTTCTTAATAAACATATTTGGGGTTTCCCCTTACACTTATCTTTTGCGAAATACCTTTGGATGAAGTTAAGACTAAGCCAAACAACAAAATAAAGTATTTTCACCATTTAGTTTGAAACATGATCTACCAACAATAAAAATAAAGCATGCATATGGAAACAAATAACAATCAAACAATAAAAATCACACAAATCATGGGTTGCCTCCCAAGAAGCACTTTTCTTTATTTACAAGTCTTGTAGCTAGACTCAAGGTCATGGGTTACCGTGTGTCACTTATGCTTACATAACCGAGGGTGAGCCATCTAATAGTTGCCTCATTTTTCTTATAATCATCACTTAACTCTAAACGTCTACGATAATACATTTTATTTTTTTCATGAGGATATTTAAGCCCTTTTCTTTTATCATTCTCACTTAGCATTTCTAGGGGCGGATACCTACTACACTTCTCCATGGAGAAATCCTTGAACCTAGGGTGTGCACGGGGCATTTGGTAGACAAAATCCTCATCCCCATCTGAGAATGTTATTAACCCTTCCATAAGTTTTTCATCAAGGTTGGTCAACCATTTGAAAGGTTTCCCAAACACAGCTTGGGTTAACTTACTATTAATAAGTTCTCCTAGATTCTCCATAACCATGAACTCAACAAGATAAACAAAGCTTCCTACAAACACATGCAATGTTATTGCCCTGGCTATAATATTATCTCCTTTGTATTCTAACTCATCTACCATGATTTTATTATATTCACTACGCAAGATTATGTTTATTAGGAGAGATGAGTTAAGGTAGGCATCGAAGCTCCTAAATCCATTCTTACAAGGAAATTGCATATTGAATGAGCTATTACTCTCAATCCTTGTTCTAGGGTCGACATACCTAAGAGGGTCCACTTCCTCTTCCATCCTTTCCTCATTAATCACATCACCATCATCTAGATCCTCATCGGAGTCTGAATAGTAAAAAGGACTAGCCCTATGGTCATCATCATGGTCAGACTCCTCCATTTCAGAATTACTGTCAAAGTGGTGGTTAGGCGAGAGGTTAGGTGGGTTCTCATTTTCCACTAAAGGGATTGGGGCGGGCATTTGGAAAATCCTACGACGAAAAACACGAATAACAGGAATCAAACGATCAATGTTATTGTTATCCATCGAGATAGTTTACGAACAAAGGAAACTAAGAAATAAGATAGACTAAAGAAAAACTAAAAATAAAAATAAAATATTACTAGAAAGGAATCTAGCAAGTAGACCTAATAAAAAGAAATTATAACCTAGACAATAACTATTCCCCGGGCTGCGGCGCCAAAAACTTGATGCGTAGGAATTGCACCAGGCTTTACCTCTCGAGGGATCTCGAGAAGCTTACAACCCCCACCAGGCAGTGTACCTGATCGTTGTAGTATAGTATAGTGACAAGTACCGGGGGATTGATCGTTCAACTCAGGAATAGTGTCGCTAGGATTAGAAAGCCTAAAAACTAGGTCTAGAGGTGAGGGATGATTCTTTTTTTATTTTTATGTTTTTATGAAAGCAAGTAAAATCTCGGGTTTTGGAAGAGTGGGCGGAATTAGTTGTTAGTCAACTAACCCAATAACTAAAGATGCAATCAAAATAAAATAACAAAAATATAAATAAACTAAATTAAACTAGTGGTGTGAGCAATATATGGGAGAATTATGTTTACTTAGATTTCACTACTCCCTAGATATCTTTTACAGGTTAATTACTTGTTACAGTTGCGTGGATGACGGGTTATATTCCTTAATACCAATCATGGGGTGGCGTACTTACTTCCCCAATTCTATAAGCTCCTACTTCACTCCTATGTCGAGCCGGCTAAGAAGCTCCTAACATGAAGGGTTTCAAGGGGTGAAAGCCCTTGAAAATACTGTTACAAACGACCTATGGTTTATTAGGTTCGGCCCTAGAATTCTCCTCACAAGTTCCCCTCTAATGAATGAAAATTAGAAAAGTATTTATAGATTTAAAGAGGTGACGATGTCAAGAGTAAAATTCTGACGCCGTCATCTCGCCGCCAATAAAGTTCTCGGATTGCCTAGATCTGGATCTGACGCCGTCATGTGTATTTTTGCTCCAGGCCGTCACCAAATTTACTCTTGACGCCCTACTTCTGACGCCGTCACGTTTTCTCTGGGCCGTCATCAATTTGCTCCTGACGCCGTCAAAAAATCCTTCTTGACGCCGCCATCTACTGTTCCCAGAAAGGAAAATTAAGTCTTTGCAGTTTTCTTCACTTTTATGCTCCAAAAATGTCGAAAATGCTTCCTTTTCTAGAATTTGTAACAATTCGCAATTTCAGGTTAACTTTTATTCCCGAAAATTTCACTATTCACTTTAACTATTCACTTTTACTATTCACTATTCACTATTCATCTCAGAAATTTTTATTTCATATTCTCGTAAGTTAAACTATTTTAACGATAATCCGAGAGTTTGACGCTCGTCGGATCATTTCTGCAAAAATCACAAAGCCGTGTCCGAGATTTACTTTTAGGTTTTAACGTCCTTCTAGCATCCCGATATGTCCATAAAACATTATAAACAATAGAAATATGATTTTCTCTCATTTTAGGACAATTCCAAAAGTTTCGGAATTTTACGTTTTTCAGTTCAGCGTTTTACGCGAATTGCGCGTTTTAGACCCGTGTTTCCAGTTTTTACCAGGGTTTTCGCACCCGATAGAACCTACCACTCATTTTATATTTTATTATGGACTATATTGACATGTTTAACCATATTTATAAATTTCATATTTTTAGGATACCCGGTTTTACGTTTAGTGACTTAACAACTTACGGTTAGCGATTAACGGGACCAAAACTCACTATGTAACTTATATAAGGCCAAGATTCATCCACCTAGTCCCTTCCCCTTGTCCATGAACGTGTATATGGTGGCCTTGGTGGCTTTATAATGAGCCTAGGAAAGTATGTGGTCTAAGAACAACCAAGTATGCATAGATGTGTTTAGTTTTTAACCATTAGTTCATTATACTTCATGTGTTCCAATTTTAACCACAAGTAAGTACTAGCTAACCTCCTCACTTGCCCTATAAAAGGAAACTCAGCTCTTCATTCTTTTCATCACCATTTAAAACTTCCTAACATAATTCCATAGCTTCATCATCTTTGATCTTCAAGTTACAAATTACATACCAAAGTTCAAGGTCTTAGTATTCTCTACCTAGTTCTTAAGTTTGTTTGGTGATTCCATGGTTGAATTAGGAGCTACACAAGGTTACTAGGGCTGAAGTTAAATGATTTTCACAAGGGTTATATCAAGGCTAGCAAGGGTTACAAGAGTTATGGTGAAGGGTTTACAAGCTTAGGTTTAGTGTCCTAGTTCTATACTTGACTTCCTTTCTTTAGAAAGCCAAAAGTTGTAAGCAAACCCTTATACACTTTCTTGCTCAATATCATTTCATGCTTATTATGTTTCTTTCATGCTATATATGGTCTTTGTATTGTGTTCATGATGTTTAAAAATGGATAAAACAAGTATTGGTATACATATGTTAACTTATGACAAGTAAACAAGCAAACTAGTGATTTTTATAGAAAACCACGACCACAATAGTATAACTTTGATATTTGACACTTACTTATTGTTAAATAGGACTTAACAAGGAAAACATAGTAATTTGAATCACCCAAAACAAGTATACGAGTCAAAAGTTATGACCGTTTGAAGTTAGCGAAACCAAAACGGCAAAACTGCCTAAATAGCATTCTGATCAAATTATGATTTTGAAAGTCCCACTTCTGGTCCGATTCATCAAAAAGTTAAAACACGAAAGTTGTCCGGAACGACGTTTTCGTTCAGGAACAAAGAAGCTCGAACCCTGAAAACGCTTTCTGAGTGATAAATTTCTTCAAATTCTTAACAGCCCATTTTTAGACCAAAGTTACTATATAATCATTATAATTAGATGAGACCAAGAGGTCTAATGACCTAAAGCCGAGACCACAACCATGGCTAAAGCCAAGGTTGAGTCTCAAGATCATGGTAACAATGACCAAGGTCACGGCAAAGCTACGGCTAAAGACCATATAACTATTAAAGATCAAAAAGCTTATATATATATATATATATATGTTATCAAATACTACAATAGTAGGGAGCCTCATGTGAGGAGTTCATTGAGTAAGCCGTCGAGACGAGTTGTGGATTTACGAGTTAAAGTGTCCTGGCTCCTCGAACGTTTACTCCATGACTTCTGAATTATGTCGGCCCGAACGGTAGTAAGAGATATACAACCTATACATGTTTCATAGACCATTTATATTCAAAGACTTACACTATATACTAAAGTACTACATCATGAACATTATGCAAGACATATATAGGCAATTTGTCGTATTCTTAGACGTTACTCCAAACCTAAGTCGCAACGTTCTATTATAGGCTGCTCTTAGAGACTTTCGCGATTCGACTACCATTTTCATTACTCACTACATAGACTTAAGGTGAGTCATAGCCCCTACTATTTTCGTACTTGTTTCAACTCTTGGGGGGGATACATGCTCAACTACTTGCTTACTTGTACAAATACTTGATCGCGTTATACTTGATTGTTCTATACTTGATTGTCTTATACTTGATCGCATTATACTTGATTTCATACATACATGATTGTGTTATACTTAACTGCGTCATACATGATTGTGTTACTGCCAGTGGCTCCCAGTTGTCTTTGGGAAGTGGCTCCCAGTTTTCTTTGGGAAGTGGCTCCCAGTTGTCTTTGATACATCCTAACATTTGCGAATGTTTGGATACATCACAAAAGTGAGGTCTTCGGAGATGAAGTAGAGACTCACTACTAATTGCTTAATTGTCTTGATGAACTCATACATGTCTTTATTATACTATATTGTAGCAGTGGGTTGTGAACACACAGGTTACAAGTCTCTTATGGCGGGACTTGTAACTGAGTGGATTCACGATGCCTTTGCTGTGTGATCATTCTTTAAGGCTTTTTCAACTGTTTTAAGACAAACTCTATGAACTCACCAACCATTGTGTTGACACTTTAGCATGTTTATCTCAGGTTAGTAAGGCGATAGCTAGTACGAGGAACTTAGAGTCAAGCTGCATAATCTGAAGACTTACGCTTTTATCATTTACCATTCAAAACATTTGTATACATTTATGTATCATACTTTGGAATCTCATGTTTGTAACTTTGAATTCATTAATCGAATGGTAACTTTTCAAAACGTCTCATTTAGAGTTCGTTTTCTATAACTTGTACTTTGTATTATGAAGTAGCACCCCTATGACACAGTCTTCCGCTGCGGTATTTTGGGGGTGTTACAGATTGGTATCAGAGCCTTGGTTATAGAGAACTAGGTTGCATTTAGTACCTAGACTATAACTGCTATATACGTTGGGACCTTCCTCTTTATTTGCCTTTCACACAATACATACACTTATGCTTTTTGGTTAGAGGTTTGCTTAGTTCCACGCTGTTAGATGATGTGACTTTAGTATTATAAGGAGCCCCAGAGATTCGTCGAGTCATTAAAAACATGGAGCTCAGTAATAACTAATTAGTTAACTTAATCTTGTGTTTGATGAGACACAAGATTTGAGTTAAATAATATTATTGCTTAGCTTTAGGGATTCGATGACTGGATTATCTTACCATCTGCCTCAGAAGGCGGATTTTGTGTCGGAAATTCTTAAGTAGGATGTTTTAGAATCTCCTTATTTAAATGGATTGGGACGCCTCTTCAGTTAAATAAAGAAATTGTAAATCACCGAACCATAAGTTTATGAGACCTTACTTACATAAATTTGGACGCTTCTTTATGTAAGTAATGTGTTATAAATAAGTGGGCTTAATTGTAGCCGATACAACTCCTTAACCAGAATCTTAGACGAATTAGAGTGAACACCACTATATTAGAGATCCCGAATTCTCTTAGACACATCGTAAGTAGTTAACATCGACAGAACTTCGGGGCGAAGTTCTCCTTAAGGGGTAGAGACTGTAACAATTCGCAATTTCAGGTTAACTTTTATTCCCGAAAATTTCACTATTCACTTTAACTATTCACTTTTACTATTCACTTTTTACTATTCACTTTTCGCTATTCATCTCAGAAATTTTTATTTCATATTCTCATAAGTTAAACTATTTTAACGATAATCCGAGAGTTTGACGCTCGTCGGATCATTTCTGCAAAAATCACAAAGCCGTGTCCGAGATTTACTTTTAGGTTTTAACGTCCTTCTAGCATACCGATATGTCCATAAAACATTATAAACAATAGAAATATGATTTTCTCTCATTTTAGGACAATTCCAAAAGTTTCGGAATTTTACGTTTTTCAGTTCAGCGTTTTACGCGAATTGCGCGTTTTAGACCCGTGTTTCCAGTTTTTACCAGGGTTTTCGCACCCGATAGAACCTACCACTCATTTTATATTTTATTATGGACTATATTGACATGTTTAACCATATTTATAAATTTCATATTTTTAGGATACCCGGTTTTACGTTTCGTGACTTAACAACTTACGGTTAGCGATTAACGGGACCAAAACTCACTATGTAACTTATATAAGGCCAAGATTCATCCACCTAGTCCCTTCCCCTTGTCCATGAACGTGTATATGGTGGCCTTGGTGGCTTGATAATGAGCCTAGGAAAGTATGTGGTCTAAGAACAACCAAGTATGCATAGATGTGTTTAGTTTTTAACCATTAGTTCATTATACTTCATGTGTTCCAATTTTAACCACAAGTAAGTAATAGCTAACCTCCTCACTTGCCCTATAAAAGGAAACTCATCTCTTCATTCTTTTCATCACCATTTAAAACTTCCTAACATAATTCCATAGCTTCATCATCTTTGATCTTCAAGTTACAAATTACATACCAAAGTTCAAGGTCTTAGTATTCTCTACCTAGTTCTTAAGTTTGTTTGGTGATTCCATGGTTGAATTAGGAGCTACACAAGGTTACTAGGGCTGAAGTTAAATGATTTTCACAAGGGTTATATCAAGGCTAGCAAGGGTTACAAGAGTTATGGTGAAGGGTTTACAAGCTTAGGTTTAGTGTCCTAGTTCTATACTTGACTTCCTTTCTTTAGAAAGCCAAAAGTTGTAAGCAAACCCTTATACACTTTCTTGCTCAATATCATTTCATGCTTATTATGTTTCTTTCATGCTATATATGGTCTTTGTATTGTGTTCATGATGTTTAAAAATGGATAAAACAAGTATTGGTATACATATGTTAACTTATGACAAGTAAACAAGCAAACTAGTGATTTTTATAGAAAACCACGACCACAATAGTATAACTTTGATATTTGACACTTACTTATTGTTAAAGAGGCCTTAACAAGGAAAACATAGCAATTTGAATCACCCAAAATGAGTATACGAGTCAAAAGTTATGACCGTTTGAAGTTAGCGAAACCAAAACGGCAAAACTGCCTAAATAGCATTCTGATCAAATTATGATTTTGAAAGTCCCACTTCTGTTCCGATTCATCAAAAAGTTAAAACACGAAAGTTGTCCGGAACGACGTTTTCGTTCAGGAACAAAGAAGCTCGAACCCTGAAAACGCTTTCTGAGTGATAAATTTCTTCAAATTCTTAACAGCCCATTTTTAGACCAAAGTTACTATATAATCATTATAATTAGATGAGACCAAGAGGTCTAATGACCTAAAGCCGAGACCACAACCATGGCTAAAGCCAAGGTTGAGTCTCAAGATCATGGTAACAATGACCAAGGTCACGGCAAAGCTACGGCTAAAGACCATATAACTATTAAAGATCAAAAAGCTTATATATATATATATATATGTTATCAAATACTACAATAGTAGGGAGCCTCATGTGAGGAGTTCATTGAGTAAGCCGTCGAGACGAGTTGTGGATTTACGAGTTAAAGTGTCCTGGCTCCTCGAACGTTTACTCCATGACTTCTGAATTATGTCGGCCCGAACGGTAGTAAGAGATATACAACCTATACATGTTTCATAGACCATTTATATTCAAAGACTTACACTATATACTAAAGTACTACATCATGAACATTATGCAAGACATATATAGGCAATTTGTCGTATTCTTAGACGTTACTCCAAACCTAAGTCGCAACGTTCTATTATAGGCTGCTCTTAGAGACTTTCGCGATTCGACTACCATTTTCATTACTCACTACATAGACTTAAGGTGAGTCATAGCCCCTACTATTTTCGTACTTGTTTCAACTCTTGGGGGGGATACATGCTCAACTACTTGCTTACTTGTACAAATACTTGATCGCGTTATACTTGATTGTTCTATACTTGATTGTCTTATACTTGATCGCATTATACTTGATTTCATACATACATGATTGTGTTATACTTAACTGCGTCATACATGATTGTGTTACTGCCAGTGGCTCCCAGTTGTCTTTGGGAAGTGGCTCCCAGTTTTCTTTGGGAAGTGGCTCCCAGTTGTCTTTGATACATCCTAACATTTGCGAATGTTTGGATACATCACAAAAGTGAGGTCTTCGGAGATGAAGTAGAGACTCACTACTAATTGCTTAATTGTCTTGATGAACTCATACATGTCTTTATTATACTATATTGTAGCAGTGGGTTGTGAACACACAGGTTACAAGTCTCTTATGGCGGGACTTGTAACTGAGTGGATTCACGATGCCTTTGATGTGTGATCATTCTTTAAGGCTTTTTCAACTGTTTTAAGACAAACTCTATGAACTCACCAACCATTGTGTTGACACTTTAGCATGTTTATCTCAGGTTAGTAAGGCGATAGCTAGTACGAGGAACTTAGAGTCAAGCTGCATATTCTGAAGACTTACGCTTTTATCATTTACCATTCAAAACATTTGTATACATTTATGTATCATACTTTGGAATCTCATGTTTGTAACTTTGAATTCATTAATCGAATGGTAACTTTTCAAAACGTCTCATTTAGAGTTCGTTTTCTATAACTTGTACTTTGTATTATGAAGTAGCACCCCTATGACACAGTCTTCCGCTGCGGTATTTTGGGGGTGTTACAGAATTCACTCCCAAAGCACCTAAAATCACAAAAGGAACGATTTAGGGCAATATTTGATCAAATAAATTCCAATTCTGGCTTAAATGACCCCCTAAAAATGGTTCATTTTCCGCCTCATCAACAACTTTAGGAACACTTGTTTTAAGTTCAACCTTAACACTGTCATCTTTCTTCACAAACTCATCCATAAGAGATGAATCACTAGCACTTTCAAATGTATCAGTCTCAACCTTATCTTTTTCAGCACTAGTTTCATTCACAATTTGGGGACCATAAGACCTAATTGGTTCTTGAAATTCTTCCAACCCTGTATCACTAGTACAAAAACGACCTATGGTCACACATGGTCGATTTGGAACAGCCACACATTCAAATATTTGTGTGGCTGAAGGTAAGTAAATTGACAGCATTTACGAATTAGTCACACATGAGCATTTCGAATGTGTGACCATAAGACCTCTATTGCCACACAATCGACCCTTATGTGACTAAACGTAACTGGTGATTTTGTTCCAGATCATTTAGTCACATATGCATTTGGAACGTGTGACAAATACAAGTAACCTTGATGCCATATATGGTCACACTAAACTTATACGGTCATACAAAACAGTTTGTCACACATTATTTAAGTGTAGCCAAAATCCAGTACATATAGTCACACTAAACAGTTTGTCACACATTATTTAAGTGTAGCCAAAACATGATTTGTGTGACTAAATGTTGACAAAGGCCACACAAAAACCCAATTCATGTGGCAAGTGGATGATCAATAGTCACACAAAATACACATTCCTTCACTTTAAATAGCATATGGTCACACTTATTAACACTTTTGGTCAATTGATGGTTAGTTGTATATGACTAAATACACTCCCAAAAACATGCTTTGTGTGACTAAATGTTACCAAAGGCCACACAAAAACCAAATTCATGTGGCAAGTGGATGATCAATAGTCACACAAACTATACATTCCTTCACTTTAAACAGCATATGGTCACACTTATTAACACTTTTGGTCACTTAATGGTTAGTTGTATGTGACTAAATTCACTCCCAAAAACATGCTTTGTGTGACTAAATGTTACCAAAGGCCACACAAAAACTAAATTCATGTGGCAAGTGGATGATCAATAGTCACACAAAATACACATTCCTTCACTTTAAACAGCATATGGTCACACTTATTAACACTTTTGGTCACTTGATGGTTAGTTGTATGTGACTAAATTCACTCCCAAAAACATGCTTTGTGTGACTAAATGTTACAAAAGGACACATAAAAACCAAATTCATGTGGCAAGTGGATGATCAATAGTCACACAAAATACACATTCCTTCACTTTAAACAGCATATGGTCACACTTATTAACACTTTTTGTCACTTGATGGTTAGTTGTATGTGACTAAATACACTCCCAAAAACATGCTTTGTGTGACTAAATGTTACCAAAGGCCACACAAAAACCAAATTCATGTGACCATTGAATGATCAATAGTCACACAAAATACACATTTTATTCACTTTAAGCTGCATATGGTCACACTTATTAACACTTTTGGTCACTTTATGCTTAGTTGTATGTGACTAAATACACCCAAAAAACATGCTTTGTGTGACTAAATATTACAAAAGGTCATACGAACACAAAATTCATGTGACTATTGGATGAACAATAGTCACACAAAATAAACATTTCTTCACTTTAAAAAGCATATGGTCACACTTATTAACACTTTTGATCACTTTATCAAGTGAATATGGTCACTTAATTGAATATGTGTGTTTAAAGTTTAGTTTGTGTTAGCTTGCCAAAGCTAATGTGTATAGTCACATTTTCTTCTAGAACGATCATGTGACTATATGTCTTTACAATAACCACAACCTATCGCAAATGTGTGACTAAAGCATAAACCGTGACCTCCCTTACGGAAGTCAAGTGGGTTACCATCTTGCCAGAGTAACCTATTCGTTAATGTAATGCATTTCCTTTTTAATATACACTACAAGAAAAATGGGTATTTAGGAGGGTGAAAAAACGTACCAAATACTCAAAAATCCGTGCCAAATGCTATTTCTACGTCCTAAATATGAAGGTGCCAAATACATTTTGGTCGGGTTGAAACTGTGCTAAATAATATTTGGCACAGTACATGGGACGGTTTAACTTTGGGGTGCCATGAGTGAGGTATTTGGCACGGATGACAATCTTCCGTTACAAAATGGCCATTTGTCACACTTTTATATCTTGTGCCAAATGTGTATTTAGTACCAATTCATCTTCCGTGCCAAATGTGTATTTGACACAATTTTTATTTACCGTGCCAAAATTAACTAGGACGGTTTTATCTGCTGCGACAAACATCTTTGGCACGGTTTCCGTTTTAGTGCCAAATGTATTTGGCACATTTTTTTCTGCTTGCCAAAAAAACAAAAAAAAAAAAAAACATTTGGCACACTTTTGCGTTCGTTGTAAAAATCATTTGGCACTTTCCGTTACAAATAGTTTTTAGTACACCATCGTATTAACCAATCATCGAGTATATGCGCAAATTTAATTCAATCGAAGCCAAAAATAAATTGAACACAATTTTTATTAATCAACCATAAAATAAGTTAACATAATCACTTGAATACAATAAAATAAAATAAACCAATATCTCTTTTGAAGCGCAATGCCTAAAAACTATTATGAGAACTACAACTTCGTCCTTTGTAAAGAACACACCGATATCTCTTTTGAAGCGCAAATCTGCACATACAAAATAGCAACTTTTATATATGAAGGTATAAAATCATAGTATAAACTTCATGTACAGATTCATAATAAAAAGTTATAATATAGAAGGGATACTTGCATTAAGATGATTGCACTTGTTATAGCCAGAAGAAACACTTTTTTTCCCTACAAATAAAGGGTAAACATGTTAACAAATGTGCAATTCTGGGATATGTTTTACAAACTATAGTCTTGTTCTTATTAAGAATGCAAGTACCTTAAAATTGAATTCACATCAGCTTGTTATGTTCATGACTCATGAAAACCAATTCAATGCACATTGACTCCGTATGTTCCCTTTCCGTAGAAAATCAAAAATCATAGTTAGTAAGGCATATAAATGGGTTAAAGCTCAAACAGTTAATGATAATCAGAATAATGTTTATTGTGAAAGGATAAAACATTGGAATAAAATGTATTTGGACCTGTAAGACACATAAAATCTTTAAATAATGTTCATTGTGATTGAATTAGGATAACTATTATCATGTTCTTAGCAATCTTATTACTTTCTCATACAAATGTAAGAAACTATACATATATAACCTGCTACCCATGTCTCAATTGCCGTGAGGCTTGACATAATATCTTGAGGGTAACATTTCCTCTCTAGTAACCTTAATAATAAAAAATCATACACTAAAACAAAAATATTTGCACCATATAGCATCTTGAAAGTCTTGCATATATATCAATTTACAATTGGAACATGATTAATACGGAGTATCTAGTCTCTGACAATAATTTCGATTGGTCTAATAATGTAAAACTGACATTCGTAACCTTCTACTATATAGATTTATGTTTGATTTGACTAGTCTATAGGAATTCAAGTAATATAAAGGATATACAATCATAGAAATCTACACAATAAAATAAGGTGGTGTTTGTTTTTTATTAAGAGGCTCTTAACAACCTCTTAATCTGAACCGTTCAGACGGGGTCAGACATTTTGGTCGTTCAGACCGTTTTTTTTTTTTTTTTTTTCTTGTTCAGACGCGTTAAGAGGCAGTAAGATCTTAATGGTCTAGACTTGAGAGAGGTGTCTGAATGCCTCTTGCTGACACAAAAGAAAACCAAAAAAAAAATAGTATAAGCAAGCGAATGTGCGGTTCAAACATGAGTTTTTTTTTCCCTTTCAGATGCGGTCAGATTCAGACATTTACGCCTCAGATTCAGATTCAGATGTGCGGTTCAGGTTCAGATTCAGATTCAGAGCCTCTTAAAAAACAAACACCACTTAAGAGCTACTCACAATCGTTGTAAATGCTCGATGCCTCCACTTTTAAAAACCACTATCACCTGTGCATGGTAAAAAAAAATGGAAGATTGTCACAGTTGTGAATTCGAAAAGAAGAGAAATTGTCGAACGGCACCGCAATAGTAATGGAGTAGATTTTGGGGAGTCGGTTATGTAACCTACCTTAATTATGTTAATGGATTACAAAATTGAAAATTTGGCATAGAGTACCCCGCCTATTTAAAAAAATTCAGAATAAGAATTAGCGGGCAAAAATATTCGAGTATTAAAAAGGGGGTTTTGCATATATATCCTTTCGAAAATACATAATTGCATATATATCCAAAGTATTCATAAAAATCATTGTATTATGTGCATCAAAAACTTGTACAAATGATATATATCCAATTATTCATTTTAGTAAGGGTATATATGCAATTCTGCCTAAAAAAGGAAACTATTTAGTTTTTTTTTTTCTAAAGTAAAACATGGTTTCCGATTTTTTTTTCTTTTTTATTTAGAAAGCAATTTTAATTATCTCACCATTTTTTTATTTTTTAGAAACGACAATTTTAACTATATTATCACATTTACATTACAAATCTATCTCACATGTTTTAAGGAGTACTTGAACCCACAACTATTTAGTTAGAAAGCCCCTCACACAACATGGATACCATTGAGACACAAGCCCTTTGGTATTTCCAATCTTTTATCCGACTAATTACGGTGTAGAAACTAGAAAGGGAGGGGGTTGAATAGTTTCACTATTTATTATTGCTTATTAAAATCGGTTTTCACTTTGTTAGGTACGTTTATGTTTTTATTGCAAAGTTGCTAGATTTGCTAGTCATGTGATATCAAATTAGCTAGAACCAATCTACACCAAAGCCCATGTGACTACATGTACAAGCACTCTTGTCCCTATTGGATCGACACACAATCCAAGTCTTCACACGAACAAGCACTCCCGTTCACTTGAACCTTCACCCGATTCAAGTCTTCACACACGGACTTCACTAAGTCCTAATCTTCACACTAGAACTCAACTAAGTTCTAGCCTTCACACCACAACACACAAAAACTACAAAGTCTTATCTAGATACAACACTTCTTGGACTTTCACCTATGTCCAAGTTCACCTTAACACATCTAGTCACGACCCACACACAAGTCGGATTCACAATATTTACAAATTAGAGAGTTGGAGGAAGAATAGAATCGTAACACTTGTTACGTTTGTGTGTGGACTCAATAATAACTCGATTCTTGATGACTTCAAGTGTTCTTCTCTTGCACTTTGATGTAGAGGGTACGAGAATCACTTATAAACACAACCCGACATGTTATAGTGATCAAAGAAGAAGAAAGAAAGAAACAGAAGGTTTTCTGGAAAAGCGACCTCATTTTCTAAAAGGGAACACTTCAGTATTTATAGACGCCAGGTGAGAAGGTGATGATCCCTTAAACATGTGACAGTCCTTTATCACTAAGGGATCGTCAGTCCATTTAAGGGACCGTTCCGACAGACGTTCCTCTTTTTGTCCTGACGTGGTGAAAACTTTTACTGTTTTGGGCAGGAAATATTGCTGTTACAATATTTGAATTTTGAATATATTTTTTTTAATAAAACATTTCTTTAAAACACAAAAATATTTTTGTAAAAATGTTTTGTCATACATGAAAATGTAATATTTTGGGAAAATAAACTTTTTTTTTAAACATACTTAAGCCTTTTGACACTAGCGCATCATCGAGTAATTAAAATTTTTAGTGTTATACATACCAAATTGACATGTAATTAATTTGGTGACTTATATTTGAGGACGAAAGGTATAAACAAGCCAAGCCACTTGTGAGCTACTCATAACTTGTTTGGCAAAAAAATAAAGCAAATCGAGCTTAAACGAGCTCGAGTTTAGATTAGAACACGTTTAATAAATGAACTCGGGCTTTGAATTCAAAAATTGATTTGGGTCATGTTCGGGTTGACAGGTTGGCGGGTCAGAAATCCTCAACCCGAACCTGACCCGTTTAAATCATCGGGTCAGCTATGTCAACCTTAAACTGTTTACACATAACCCAACCGTGATTCATTTAACCTGTATATATACTTGGGTTGGCGGGTTAAATAGGTTACACAAATTGAATAGGTTAAATGGCTTCCGGGTTAGCCCATTTAACCCGTTTTTATACACAAAAGTTGGCACATTACTCGAGTTAAACATGTTTGCGGGTGGACATCTTTAACGCTTTTAAACCGTATAACAAAATATAAATGATTCTTAAGTTTAAAAAAAAATCTTAAACGGGTTGGCGGGTCGACCTGTTTAATTTTATCCCAACCTGAACCTGACCTGTTTAATAAACACGTTAGATGACTCGACCCAAACCTAACCCGAAACCTATTTAGACTCAACCCAAACATGTTAATTGTCATGTCGGTTTCAGGTTGGGTTTCGTGTCGGGTCAGAAATTGCCACCCCTAGTTGTGGGGTTTTGTTTCACCGATACAATCTAACATCAGCAACGAAATCCGATGGAGCTATGAGGAAAACAAAGTTGTTGGTTATGTATCACAACAAGTGACTTCCCCATTTCCTGGTTATGAGCATGAGCTTTTCACGAGTGGATCAGCTCATTTCCGCCCCTAATAAAAACAAAGATTAAGGGCATGCTTGGTAGGGGTTATGAGGGGTGGGGAATGAGAAAGATAATGAAAAATGTTGCTTGGTAGAGTATAATGCAGTGACTCATTACTCAATAGTGGGTAATGGGTCATCACCAAATAAATTGAGGGGATGTTCTCCTTACCTTTTCCCTTTCCTTAGCATTCATTTTGCCTTTCCCTTTTTCATTTCCTATTTTAAACCAAGCGCACCCTAAAATATTTCAGGTGTAAAATTTATATGTTATATTTTACATGTCCCACATTTAAATTTTCTTAAAATAAAATTTACCTCTCAACTTTTCACAATCACCGCCTAAATTTTTCTTCAAAATCAAATTTTCCCTCTACCCATCGTTATCTTTTTTTCTCTCAAATCTCACTCACATCATCTTCATAATATGTTCTTCCCAAAAAATTTGAGATTCCTTAGCAGGATACTTTTCACTTTTTCCCTCTTTTTGAGTTTCAATTGAAAAAAGCCCTATCATAAAAAAGTCAGCCGTACAACAGATCCAATCAAACCACAAGTAACAGAATGGGAAGCACAACAACACTAGCACCAGGCCTATCACGCAAGCTAAACAAAGTACTAGAAACACGAACGCATACACCAGATCTGTTATCTTCACTCAACACACTTTCATCTTTTTACACCGAAAACACACCTCCTGCTCGTCGTAACATCAGATCCACTATCGAAAAGCACTATTGTTAGTACAAAATCAAGACACGACTCAAGCCCTATCTCGGACCTAGCTCTTGAGGGGTTGGATTTCGGACTGACGAAGGTCTTGTATAAAATCTGCTAAGAAAATAGGCACCGTTAGTCTCACCGCGGAAGAGGGACTTCCACGGTCAACCTCGGGTGTGAGAGTAAGTATCTAGAGAGATAAAGTATATGGTTTTAGTAGAGAGAGAGAGATTGTGTTACCCAAAGGTGAGGATCATTCCTCTTTATATAGGCAAGGCTAGCTCATCCTTTTCGACCGTTGGAACGCGTATCTCGGAGTGGAGCACCTTCCTTATTGTTCGGTGCATCCCATTGCCTTGTACCTTATGTCCTTTTTGTCTTTTGACAGCTATATGCTAGCTGGTAGTACTTATTGAGTTATTCCGCGTCACAACAATACCGCGGTCTACTATACACCATTGACATGTACCGCGTCTGTGTCTTGGGGTCGCGGGTTGGTTTTAGTTTGTGGTGAACCCGGCCTGCAATATTTGAGTCCGGGGGTACTATCCGTGATCAAGTCCCCCAGTCTAGTATACTTGTTATTTTTAAAGGGTGAGTGTTCTAGACTTTTTATTGTACTGCGGTCGTGGGGTCCGTGGTATCCTTGTATCATGTTGCTGACTAGACTACCCACTTTATGCCAGCTGGCGTTGGTATTCGTGAAGCATTTTTTACCCACTTGTTTACTGACTGATGTGACTGTTTGACGGCTGGCCGTTCGTTTTTTGCGACCATCGTGGCCGTTCATGTGGGATGATTTCCCTCGTTCGATACACATGGCGGGCACGTGTCACCTTGTCCTTCCTTCGATCTTTTTGTGAGTTGGTGACTATAAATATCAACGATTGAGTTTTCGGTACATTTTTCTTCGCACTTTCTCCGTAATTTTTCTTCTCTCTAGAATTCACTGCTTCTTAGGACTAAACGAGTTTTGCCGCCTTCATCTTTTCTGCTCTCTTGACCTCCATTTTAGTATCCCAGGTTAGGTGTTTTTCCTCTTTTAGTCGAAAAGTATTTTTATCCTTTCTTTGCTGTGCGTAACGTTAGAATGGGTACCATAGATCATATAAATGCTTTTAGGTCTAGGCTTACCCAGGGAGATGTGGATGATTTTTGTAGAAAATATAACATTCCCGGACACTTGTTGCCGGAGGCACCTGGGGTTAATGACACGATTAGGGATGCGCCGGAGGGGAAAATTGGTGTATATACTAGGTTTTTTGAGCTAGGCAATTTTAGGATTCCGTTGTCGCTGTTTCTTCTTCGTGTTCTAGAGTATTTTCAAATTCATATCTCCCAGTTGTCGGTCTTAGCAGCTTGTAGGATTAGCCATTTTGAGATACTTTGTCGTGTTCATGGGGGAACTTCGACTGTGTCTTTGTTTAGGAAATTTTATTATGCTGGTATTCATAATGGTTGGATGACTTTGGAGAAGAGACGGGGTCCAAAGTCGTTACAAGTACCTGTTTGCTATACCGCAGTCTTAGATTCAGTAAAGCACTGGAAAGACCGTTTCTTTTTTGTTAAGCGGACCATCTTTCCCATAGCAATTCCCTGGTTCGATAAGATTTCGGTGGACCGCGATCCTGCTCCTTCGGACGCGGACATAGACCAAGAGCTTCTACGGCTCTTGAACACCAAGAGGGCCCCATTTCAGAAGTACCCCGATGTATTTTTGAATGTTATTCGGTTAAGTCAGACTTGGGATGATGATACCAGTCGCCCAACCTTTCTGTGGGATGATGAAACGGGTGGGTGTCTTGCTAGTTTGTTCTTGTATATATATGTATCTATTTTTGTGTGGCCGCGTCTGACCGTCTGTTTTTTGTATTTTGCAGAGATGGATTTGTTTTTGTTTATCAATCAGCCTGACCCTTTCAAAGTTACTACCGGAGAGAGGACCCTTCAGGCAGGGGAGAAGACTCTGAGACAGGAAACTATTTCTCGGGTAGTGCAGCCTTCGGAGAATATTGTTCGGTTGGTGGAACATACCGTGGTTCAAGAGGTAGAAGATGCGAAGAAGAAGAACAAAGTTGGGAAGAGGAAGGTTACCATTGATGTTCCGGAGAAGACTGTGAGAAAAAGGCTTTCCTCCTTGTCCTTGAAGGATCCCGCGGCTACGTCTGGTACGTTTTTTTTTTTTTTTTTTTTTTTTTTTTTTTTTTTTTTTTTTATGTCTTATTATGATCTTCGGTCCTCCAGATGCTGCGTCAAAGGATGTTTCCCCTGCGTTCCAGGAGTTGCAGGATGAATCCGCGGAGGGTTTGGAGCGCACCGGTCCTCACACTGATGCCAATATTATGAAGAATGCTACCGTGGTTTCCTCAGACTCCAATGTCCCTCCTCCTCCTTCGGGGGAAAGGCCCACTGAAAGCTCCGCTCCTGCTGTCGAGGAATCTTCCCATCATGGTTCTGGGACTATATTTATTGATGATACCGCGGATCGTCACAATCATGAGAACTCTAATCCTGCTGATGTTGCTGAGGATGGTCCCGCAGGTTCTAGTGATTTCTACCAATCTCTGTCGGTTGATACTGCTGAGGCATCTTCGGCTTATGTACCTAAGTGGCTTGCCACCAATGGTTTTAAAATGGATGATCCTTGGATTTGCCGCAGTCTTGTTGACAATCTCCCTCCCCCGGGTTACGTTTCTATTCTCAGGAACTTGGATGCTAAAGACCTTCTTGACCGCCATAATCTTCTTACTGCTCAAAAGGTTGGAACAGATTCAGAGATCCGGCTGCGGTTCGAGTACGAGCTTCAACAGAACCGCAAGCTTGAGAAAAAGCTGGAGAGAAGGGATAAACAACTTGGGAATCTTAAAACCCGGGTTGAAGAACTTGAGGGTGGATCTTCTCAATCCGAAGCTCTCCAGAAGCAGTTGTCCGAGCTTCAATTAACTTTGGGGGAGATAGAAAAGGAGTTGGTTGGGTTATAGTCTTCGAATCAGGAGTTGGAGTTGCTGAACAAAGGGTTGTCAGAGAAGGTGCTTAGGTTGGAAATGGTGTGTGGTACTTTGCAAGGTCAGATCAAAGGTGAGGAATATTTGGTTAAACAGTTCGGGGAAAGGGAAGAAGCTATAAGAGATAGCTTCAAGGAGCAGATAGCAGGGTTGGGTGCGAAGCTAGATTCGTTGAACGAGGAGTTTGATACGGAGCTTCTTCCAAGGTATCTGATGGCTCTTGAGAGTAGGAGGTAGGTGATAGGTCATGGATTCCGTCGTGCCTTTAACAAGTTTAAGGAGTGTCCTGAGTTGAAGATGCGTCTAGGGGGTTGTATTTCCGCGGCCTTAGCAGAGGGGTTACGTCAGGGTTTAGAGGCCGGGGTGGTTCATGGGGCCAACGGGGTTGCTCTCGATCAGATAGAGGCCTACAAGCCGAACGCTAAAGAACAATATCACGACGCGGTTATTAGGTTGTCTCAGGTCCCTTTTCCCCTCCTAGACTCTTTGGAAGCTTGCCGGGATTCTCCTTTGGAATTCCTTATTTCGCAGCTCGTCCTTGAAGAGGAGCAGATACCGGGTTCTAGTGAGGTCACCTTTGGGCCCCCGGTTGTGGAGGAACGTCTTCTCCCGGAAATTCTTTTGAAGGCCACCACTTCTCGTCCCTTGGCAATTGCTGCTTACAAGGAAGCTAAGAGCAAGAGGTATGGTCGGGACTTTTATTCTAAAGACGATCCTTCGCGTCCTTTTGCGAGGCCTGCTCCCACTCTGACCATGCCGGGCACCAATGCTACAGCCTCCTCCTCTTCTCCGGATGCGACTTCTTCAGGACCTATCCCTTCCGCGCCTGTTACCGGGTCGCGAGGAGAAGAGGATAATCCAGAGGATGACATGTTTGACACCACTATCCTTGGCAAGATTGATCCTAAGGATTTTTCCTGAACGTTGCTGTTTTCCCGGTTCTTTGGGTGGTATTTTGACTATACTGACCCTTGTTTTTTTTTAACGAATTCTTGTTGTTAATGGGCGGTATTTTGACTATACCGACCCTTATCCAGGTTATGACTGTCCTCTTTTATTTGATCCGGACATGTGTGTCCGTTGAAAAGTACACTTTGACAATGTGTCTTTACGAATGAATCATGTATTTTCCTTTTGTAGTTTATCGTGATAGTTTATTTTGATCCACGGGCTTGTGCTGCCGCTTTGTATGCGCTGGGCTTGCAATACCACTTATGCGTTTTGATTATTCGTGAGTACTTGATTTTCCTCGGGAATAGTGGTGGCCAATGGGTTAGTGAGACCACTTATATGTCCAAGATATGTTATAAATGCATGCGAAAATAAATAAAGTAAAATAATATTTGAAAATTTATGAAGCTGATCGGACTCCATATTCATTAAAAAAGAAAGGAAAGTACATAACGATAAAAACTAAAATTGTTTGATAACAAACTTCAGCTGCCGGGAATAGAACCGCGGTCAGTTAATGGGGAATGCTTACGTTTAACAATCACATGTGGCATTTCTTCAAGTTTCTGACATTCCAAGTCCTTGGGAGGTCTCGTCCTCCCCGATCTCTGAGTTTGTATGATCCCTTTCCTAATGCTTCGGTGATCTCGTACGGTCCTTCCCATTTAGGGCCCAGCTTCCCGCTACTTTCGGCGTGGCTTGCATCGTTACTCCGGTACAAGAAGTCACCGGGTTTGAGGAATGTGCCGCGGACTCTGGTGTTGTAATATTTTTCCATTTTTGCCTTGCTTCGTGCCTCTTCAATGGCCGCGGCTTCTCTCCTTTCTTCCGCGAGATCTAGGTTGATGCGTAGGGCTTCGTCATTTTCCACTGGGTCAAAGAGAGCACATCTTAGTGACGGCATTCCTATTTCGACTGGGATTACTGCTTCCGTGCCATATGTCAAAGAGAATGGAGTGTCGCCATTGCTTGATTTTATCATAGTTCGGTGAGCCCATAGCACATGTGGTACTTCTTCTAGCCAATCTCTTTTTCGTTGGTCGATCCTTGCCTTAATTCCTTCCCCTAGACTCCTGTTTGCTCTTTTGACTAGGCCATTTGCCTGTGGGTGTTTAACGGACGCGAACCGTTGCTTGATGTTGAGTTTTTCACACCAATCCTTGAAGGGGTTGTCTCTGAACTGCTTCCCTTTTTCTGACACTATTTCTCCTGGAAGGCCATACCTGCACACAATATTGTCCCAAACAAACTTTTTCACCTGGTTTCCGATGATAGTTGCGAGGGGCTTGGCTTCAATCCATTTTGTGAAGTAGTCTATTCCTATTATCAGGTATTTTATCTTCCCTGTGGCTTCTGGGAAAGGTCCGCTAATATCTAGACCCCATTTGTAGAATGGCCAAGGGGAGGTGATGGGGACCGGGTTATCCCGCGGCTGTTTGGGTATTGGCCTGTGGATCTAACAGTCGTGACATTTGTTTATGACTTCTCGTGCGTCTTTGTGCATACTCGGCCAATAATATCCGGATCGCAGGGCTTTCGCGACTATAGACCGCGGTCCCGAGTGCATGCTGCATGCGCCCTCGTGGATTTCCCTTATTACATAGTTGGCTTGTAATGGGCCGACATAGCGGAGCCAGGGTTCCAAGAATGACTTTCTGAAGAGAGTATTATTGATAATGGCATACTGCCTTGCCTTTATTTTCAGCTTCCGGGCTTTCTTATCTTCTGCTGGCAGTGCCCCGCTTTGTAAGTACTTGAGGAGCGATGTCATCCATGTGTCACCTTCTTCTTCTACCACGGGCATTACTTCTTTTTCCTTGATGGATTTTTCCCTGAGTACCTCTACTAGTACTTGTTTGGTCAGGTGCGCGAAGCTGGAGGAGGCGATTTTGCTCAGTGCGTCTGCTTGCTTGTTTTGACCCCGGGGAACTTGTCGTATTGAGAATGTCCTGAAGCTCTCTGTCAAGACCTTTGCTTTTTCTAGGTATTGGATCATCGCTTCTTCTCTAGCTATGTACGAGCCGTTGATCTGGTTTGCGACTAGTCGTGAGTCTACATTCGCGGCTAGGTCTTGTACCCCCATTTGTTTTACAATTCTCAGTCCTGCTATGAGTGCTTCGTACTCTGCTTCATTATTGGATGCTTGAAATTCAAAGCGAAGAGCGTACGTGAACTCTGTGCCTTCCGGGTTTGTTAGTATGAGTCCTGCTCCGGAGCCTTCCTGGCATGAGGATCCATCTGTGTACAGGTTCCATGGTTCTCCATGAGGTTGTTCTTCTAGTAATTCTTCCGCGGTTAATTCCTCTGGTACTTTTGCGATGAAGTCTGTCAAGATTTGCCCCCTGATTGCTTTTCGCGGTCTGTAACTGATGTCATGTTCCCCCAGCTCCACGGCCCATTTTGTCATTCTGCCTGTTTTTTCTGTCTGTGCCAATATTTATTTGATTGGCTGATTGGTGATAACAACAATCGGGTGTGCTTGGAAGTACCTTCTGAGTCTCCTGGCTGCGTGGACTAGTGCTAAGATCAGCTTTTCTATTGGGCTATAATTTATCTCCGGGCTCTGAAGGGCACGGCTTATGAAATATATTGGCATTTGGCATGTCCCCCTTTCTGTTAGTAGCACGGCACTGATGGCTTCTCTTGCCGCGGACAAATACATTACTAACTCTTCCTTTGGACGAGGCGCGGTGAGAGTTGGGAGGTTGGCGATATGCTTCTTTATTTCTTTGAAAGCCGCCTCCGCTTCTGGTGTCCATTGGAAGTCGCTTTTCTTGATGCACTTTTTTAACGTTCGAAAAAATGGTAATGATTTTTCCGCGGACTTCGATAGGAAGCGGTTGAGGCTTGCCAGTTTTCCGTTTAGAGATTGAACTTCTTTTATGGTTCTTGGGGATGGCAGCTGGGCTACCGTCTGGGATTTGTCTGGACAGGCCCGGATTCCTCGCTTGCTAATCAGATGTCCTAGGAACATGCCTTCTTCTGCGCCAAAGGTGCACTTCTTCGGATTTAGTTTCATGTTGATTTTTCGAAGAGTTGTGAAGGTTTCCTCTATGTCTCTTAGCACGTCTATTTCTGAGTGACTTTTGATGACCAGATCGTCCACGTAGACCTCTAGGTTTCTTCCAATCTATTTTTGGAAAGCCGCGTCCACCAATCGCTGATATGTGGCACCCGCGTTTTTTAGACCAAATGGCATTTTCTGGTAGCAGAATATGCCTTGATTTGTATGGAACACGGTCTTTTCCTCGTCTTCTATGGCCATCTGGATCTGGTGATATCCTTTGTATGCGTCCAAAAAACATTTGAACGTATAACCACACAGCGATTCTACTTTCCAATCGATCTCCGGAAGCGGGTAGCAATCTTTGGGGCAGGCTTTGTTTAAGCCTTTGAAGTCAACACACATTCTCTAACTCTCGTCGCTTTTTTTTTACTAGGACTGGATTGGACAACCAGTCGTGATAATGGACTTCCCGCATGATACCGGCTTTGACCAATTTGGCCACGTCATCGTTAATGGCTTTGTTCCTTTCAGGGGCTTGTCCTCTTTTCTTCTGTCTTACTGGGGTGTAACCCTCCCTTATGTTAAGCTTGTGCTCTACGATGCTCCGCGGTACTCCAGTCATGTCTGATGGCTTCCACGCGAAGATATCCAAATTATTTCTGAGTAATTCACACAGGTCTTTTTTCCCTTGACTAGTGAGGCTTCCTCCTATGGTGATGGTCTGATCCGGAAATTCAGGGTGTATTGCTACTTTGATTCCTTCCACCGCGACTGGGTTAGCGTTCTGCCGCGCTTGTGATTCTGCTATCATGCGGCATTCGACAGGTATGGTTTTGTCGCTTTGGAGCGTCACTATTCCTCCTGTAGTTGGGAATTTTATCATGCCGTGGGCTGTTGATGGTATGATTTTTAACAACCGTATGCCCGGTCGGCCAATGATCCCGTTCTACGGGGACGGAGACCTCACCACCATGAAATTCATCCACGTACTTGTTGAATTCTCATTATCCCCCAATGTTACTTCCAATAAAATTTGGCCTAGAGGCCATGATATTTCGCCGCTGAAACCAAGTAGGGGAGTTACCGCGGGAACCATCCTTTTTTTAACTTCCGGGCTTAACCGATTAAAACAGTGCTCATAAAGTACTTCTGATGCACTTCCGTTATCTATGTACATTCTGTGGATGCGGTGTCCACCAACAACTGCTTTAACCACCAGTGGATGATCGTCCCAATCATCCCCTTGCACTGGTGGGAAGGACATCTCCAAATTTGGGCCTTTTTGCGGCGGGACCTTCTGTTTTATATTTCTTTCCCAAGACTGGACCATGAATATGGCGGGGGCCTTGTCTTTCGCCGGGGCTTCTTTTTTGCCGCCCTTGGCTATCCCGCCTTTCTGACTTCCATTTTTGATCTCTTTTACTAAATGTGCTAGTTGGCCGGACCTGACTGCTTCCTCAATTTGCTTTCTCAGTTGGAAACATTCATCTGTTGTGTGTCCCCTTTCTCTGTGGAAGTCGCAGTATTTTTCTTTATTTCTTGATTCCACTGGGCTTGCCATCGGCTGTGGGGCCGTGAATTTAACAGAATCCATTGCTAGGATCTCTTTTGGCGTCTTGGTGAGGAGTGTAAATCGGTCGGGCCTTCTTTTATCCGCTCTCGAACGCTCTTTGAACTCTGATTTTCGTTCTATCGTTTGACTGTGGTGGATTCCTTTGGATCCGTTTTCCTGAGTTTTCCATGTAGGACGGTCTTGCTTTCTTTTGGATTGATTTGCCGCGGCTGTGGTTCCACGAAGGAAGGCCGTGGTTGCTTTCCACATTTCGTCCACAGTTTGTGGTATTTTATCGTTGAGCCTTTTAATCAATTCTGGGTTGGTGATTCCATGCATAAAACCGGAAATTTTCATGCACTCCGGAGCCCCTTTCGCATGCATACTTTCTGCTTTGAAACGTTCCACGAAAGCTCCGGTCGATTCCCTTTCTCTTTGTTTGATGTGGTGCAGCTCCATCGGGTCTTTTGCGTACTTCTTCTGTTGGAGGAAGTAAGATAGAAAACTCCTTCGTAGGTCTTCAAAGTTGTCAATGCTTTCCGCGGGTAGTTCATCAAACCATACCCGGGCGTGACCCATGAGGGTCGAGTTGAACATGTGACACCAAGTAGGCATAGCCCATCTCTCCACTTTGGCCGCCGTACAGAACCCTTTCAAATGGTCTTCTGGATCACTGGGTCCGTCGTAAGTTTTTACGTTGGATGGCATTCTGGTTCTCTTGGGGAATTCAAAGCTTCTGATGCGGTATGTGAATGGATCAGTGTCTTCGACATCATACGGACGATAGAGATCATCCTCTTTGTTTTTGGCTACTCGTGACTTGGGTTTCCAGTATTCACCATCAAAGGCTTCACTTTTCGGAGATGACAGCTCCTCTTGTTGCCCCGGATCGGAGTATGCCGATCTGCCTCCGGTATTTCATTTCCTGGGGTGGGGGGTGCTACTGCAGGTTGGACTCGAGTTCCTCTTCCTCCGCTTTTCTGTCTTTTCCCTGCTTTCTTCTCGTCGGGAATGTCTGGTTTCCGCTCTTTGTTCTTTTTTATCACGACTTTTGTGGTCTAGCCGTGAGAACACGTTCCCCTTCTGGCTTCCAAGCCGCGATCTGATGTATTGGCGTTTTTCCCCCAAACGTGAGAAAACGGCTGAACGGGGGTATCTCTGCTGCTCACAACCTTCTTCAGATGTTTTGATCTCTTCACTGCTGAGTCGGGAAAAAACACTTCTGGAGCATGAGTGGTCAGGTGATCCGGATCTAACGCTTGGGCTAGCCCGCTGCCTTTGCCTGACCTCTTTTTTGTCCAAGGATTTGGATCCGGAATTCTGGGTTCGCTCCCGAGACTTGTCGTTTTTTCCTTCATCGCTGTCGAAATCGAGGCGCGTTTGTACTTGCCTCAATTTTTCATGGTGGACTTTTTCTGCCATTAATGGTAGTAACTGATTGTAATGTTTGTCGCAGAACTCCCGTAACGCTACGTCCGATAATGGCTCATTTGCTTCCTGACTTTTTTCCTTCTCCAAGGTGTTCCGCACAGTGGATTGCTCTTGGGTAGGTGGAGAGTCACTTCCCGCCGGTTTGCTCATGTTAGTTTGAGTATTTTTAGAAACGTAGTTAAGTTAACAATTCCCAACACGGATGGCGCCACTTGTTAGTACTGTTGATACAAAAGTTGGGCGTACCTGGTTATTGGGCTCTTGCTCTCGTACCAATTCTCTTCTTAGCACTTGTTACCTGCGTACTAAGAAAATAAAACAACACCGTTAGGCTTATCGAGGGATTGTCTCCCCAGATTAGACTCCGGCGTGAGAGTAAGTAATCGATTTAGGGTTCTCGTAGAGAGTTTAAGGTTTGTATGTCGTACCTTTGAATGAGAATATATCATTCCTTATATAGGGGCTGATACCACGTGGGTTTCTTGCTCCTTACTCTTCGCACTCGTGGTGCTTATCGGGGTAAGGATATCTATTCTATGAATAGAAGATCCTTATCGCATGCCCGATTAATTTGGTTGGGCTTTGGGCTTCGTGAGCCCAAGCCGTTATTATTATGGCCCATTATTCGTTATAATAGCCCACTCGTGGTGGGTTTGGGCCAAGTAATGTTTATCATTTGGGCTCGTGGCCCAAATATAGACTATACGTCATCATGTCCCCCTAGTCTAGTGTGCGCGGCTCATAGCCGCGGATACTAGACATAATATTATCAGCGGTAAGCGTGGCGGGAGATCAAGGAAATATTACCGCCTATTTTTAAGTATAATGCACCTAACCATAAGTATTTCAAACGGATACCTCGAAAATCGGGGGTGGTGTCCACGTAGCCCTCGGAAATCAGGAAAAAGTGCATGTACCGGTTCAGCTCCTAGCCATACGTTTTCTGTGAGTGGGTTCCACGTGGAGAGAAACTAGGGTTTTTACCACTCCCTATATAAGAGTCACCGCCCCATTTTTTACAATCACACAGTAAAACACACACTTATCACTATTCACCTTCCTTGAAAGCTTTTTTTTTTTTTTTTTTTTGCAAAGAAAAATACCATATTTTCGTAGGTAATTTGTGTGCGTCTCACTTAGTATTTTGATGAAGATGGTTGCACAGTTAGAGGATTTTCGCTCTGTGATGTCCATCGAGGATGTTACTGAATTTACGTCCGACTATTTCGTGCCTTTGGATGTCCATCCAGAGGCTCCAGATGTGGACGCGTGTATAGCTGACTTCCCCGAAGGGAAAATAGGGTTGTATACGAAATTCTTTGAGTACGCGAATTATCGCGTACCCATATCTATTTTTCTGAGCGATTTGCTCAATCACTATCGCCTTCACATCTCTCAGCTGCACTGTATAGGCGCGGCTAAGGTGTCGAATTTTGAAGTAAACTGCCGTTTACTTGCGATAGAACCGACCGTGGCCTTGTTCCGCTCCTTTTACCACACGACGTGGTCAAATGGTTGGGTTTCTTTTGCGAAGCGTCAGGGGGCGCTTCAGTGTTATACAGAGAAAGTTGACGCCCTAAAGAATTGGAGGGAGTACTTCTTTTGGGTTGATAACGTGGTCTTTCCCTTTCCCTATGAGTTTTATACTCAGGATACATTGCCAAGGGATGGGCGCCCCGCACCCGGTTCCTACAGGCTGGCTGACGCGCAGACTCTAGATTCCAAGCGACTGGCCATTAACCCCTATCCGGAGGAGTTTTTGGTACATATGGGGTTGAGCCGCGCTTATTTTGGCACTGCGGATGAGGTGCCCACTTTCCTGAGTGAGGATGGCCGGGGTGGGTGTTCATCCCTTCTACTTCAAGCTTTGTAAGTCTTTTGTGTATGTGCGCTTTTAATAACTAATCCCTTTTTTTCTTTCTTGCTTTATTGATGTGCGCAGAGATGGATCTATTTGCTGTGGTTAAGCTGGACAAGCCGAAGCTGGTAACTATAGGGGTGCGCCCTTTGAGGGAAGGTGAGCAGCCCCTACTGGAGGCGACAAAGGGTCATTTGACCGCCTTGCCAGAGGCGGTTCCTGAGAACACACCACCGCTCCAGGTGACGCCTGTTCAGAGCGTGGCGCCCGATGCGGAGGTGGCGCCCACTGTGGAGGTGGCGCTCACTGTGGAGGTGGTGCACAAGGAGGCGCAATCGGGGTCGTCTGACAGCATAAAAATCCTTAATCCTGAGGAGGTGCTGAAGGAGGAAGTTGCGCAGAATGTTAAGCGCAAGGGAGAGGCTGGAGGCAGTGGCACCAGGAAGAGGCGTCGACACGTCATTAGGGACGCGGAGTCTAATGCGGAAGAGACATCTACTTCTGGCGCACGGTTGAAGGTTGATGAGGCTTCTCCATTTCTGTAAGTGTCTGCGTTTTTATCATCTTTCTCCTTTTTTTATCATATTACTTGTTGTAATATTTACTAACTGTTTTTTGTTGCGTAGGGATGATGCTGCGAAGAAGGATGGAGTCTTCGTTGATGAGGTTTCCTCTCCACAGAATGAAAACAGGGAGGGGAAAGCCAAGGTTGCTGATGGTGGCGAGGCGCAGCAGCTGATGGATGAGCTGGCTGCGACCGCTGCGCGCCAAGCTGAGCTGGTGGCTCAGCTAAAAGAGAAGTATGTCGGGGAGAGCAGTGCTCTTGCCCAGAAGGATGAGGAGTTGGCGAGACTCCGTGCGCAGTTGGCTAATGCGCAAGTGGAGTTGGAGGCCTCACGGGCGTATGCGGAAAAGATCGCTAGGGATAAGGTGAGTATGCTAGCCGACCTTAGGTATGCGAGGGCTAAGCTTAATCAGATAAAGGCTAAAGCGACCTGGTCAGTGGCATACCTTGATGGGAAGAGGGCTGAGCATCATGCCAGCGTCCAGGAGTTCCAGGAGCGCATGGAGAAGATGATTGCGTTGCAAGAGGAGAAGCTGCGCGCCCTCAGTATAGAGTATGACGAGGAGCTGTATCCACACTTGATGTCTACTATTGCTGAGCGCAGGTATTTTTGTTTACTTGTCTTCATAATAACTTTATCGCCATGCTTTTTATTTACACAAATTGTCTTCGTGAATATAGGTGGTTGATTAGCCATGGACTGCGCCTGTTAGCTATGGGCGCGCTAGAGTCCCCAGAGGTAGTGGATGCCTTTGGGAAGGTGGTGCATTGCGCGATGGCGCGTGGCAGATCCCAGGCTATGGAGGATCTCCACGAGGCCCAGTTACTGAAGAAGGACTTGGCGGAAGTCCCTGGGTACAGCCCTACAGCTTATGATGAGTTGCTGCAAGCAATGGCGGGGTTGAAGGTTCTTGAGTTGCCGCATATTGGGAGGCTGGAGCGCGATCAAGATGACCCCATAGATGTACTGATGGCAGGGTTGACATTACAGCGCCATCTTGGGGATAATGCGGAAGGGGAATCAGATTACTATCTGAAACCTGATGTTTCGCAGCTTCAAGTTCCTGTGTTCGCGCGGCCTCGCGACATCCTCAAACCCTTTGCTCTTGAAAGGGAGATTCCCTTGAAAGAAGTGCTAGAGCGACATGAGCAGAGGGTTGCTGTGAAGAAGGGTATCAAGGGTAAGGCAGTGATGTGTGCCATTGGCGCTGCACACATCCCTAGGTCAGATGGTGTGCCTGTAAGCGTTCCAACCGTGTCTATGCAGGATGCCTTAACTTTGAGGAAGCGGGGAGTTCCGCCGCCCCGGAGGAGAGTCCTGAGCATCGCCATAGCATATAGGCTTGTTGTATGTTATGTTTTTGCCTTGTCATTTTTGTAAATAACTTATGAATAAGATAATATTTTGTTTAAGTTCGTGACTTAAAATATACTTGCATTGTTTGCCAGAAATTATTTAACCAAGTTTTTTAAGTGCGTGATTGATTGAGCCTAATCCGTCAGATTATTACTGACCAAGGTCAACAAGTCAAAGACAGCCTAGAATCAATACTCCGGTGATAGTATAGTGTTTTCCCGGGTCGTTAAAGTCCCAGCGAGATTGAAATGGTGTCGTTTGAAATCGTTTTTGAGAAAGTGGCACTGAGGACAGTAGCCAGATGATGTGGGAATGATATTGCTACTGTTATTTTGGTATTTGTACACAGATATAATATTCACAAAAATCAGATAACAGATATATGCACGTATTCACAATTCAGATTTACGCAATCGGACTGAAAAAGTGGGATTTGGGTATTTAACAACTACAGGGGGTGCTTTTGACACTTTTTGAAACTTAAATTTAAAAATGAAAATGAAATGATGAAAATGATTAAAATACTATTTAAATATTATTTAATTAATTAAACCATTTAAAATCTAAATTAAAATCTTATTTAATTAACTAAAAAATTATAACTATTACAAATTAAACTAAAAAGTTGCAAAAATATTTTCTAAACCTAAATTAGAACTTGAAGAAAGTATAAAAAATAAAAATAAATGTTTTTGTCTTTTTGTGAGTTTTTTATAATTTGAAAACTATTTAACTTAATTAAACTAATTAAACTAATTTTAATTAATATTAATACTAAATTAACTTAGAAAATTACAAGAAAATTTAAAAAATTACTTAACCATTACAGGAATCCTAAAAAATTATAAAAACTCTAAAAATTATGTTTTAAGATTAAACAACTAATTATTTACCTTTTAATTAACTTAAGTCTATTTTAAACAAATAAAATAAGAAAAATATAAAATGAACAGTAGAATTTGAATATATATTTTCTAAAAACTTATTATACTATATTAGAACTAGGAAAATTATAAAAACTAAGTTTAACTTTATAAAAACTCAATAAGCTATTTAATACTTGATATTAATTAATAATAAAGAAAATTAAAATTAAATCTAATTAGCACTAAATGACAAAATAAAAATCTAAAAAAATTATCAAAATTACTTTACTATATGAGGTATTTAATAAAAATATAAAAACACTAGGTACTTTATTAAAATCTAAAAAAGAAAATTAAACTTAAATGGAATTAAATAGAAACTATCACTTAATTTAAAACTAACTTTTTTTGGATTTTTCTTTTATAAACTTGTTTTAAATCTAAAAACAAAGACTTTTTGTGAAAACAACTATTTTAAAACTTAAAAATAAGCTATGCACACCCCTTTTAGCTTATCAGTTGACTTTGGTTGACTGTTTGGTCAATTGAGGTCAAATGGCTTAAGGTGGGGTCTACAATGGTGAAAACAGATACAAACAAGTTTAAAAAACTCAAATAAGCTAGGAACAACAAACAATAAGCACAAATAAGCTGTTTAAGACCAGATAAGCACTTTTACAAATCCAAAAATTACTCAGATTAGGGACAAACTTTAGGCTCTGATCTAGGTGGGGTCCACTTGTCTTAGGGTCAAAGTATTGGTCAAAGGGGAGACTCTGGTAGGAGGGGGGTTGGGAAAACCCAAAACCTTGGTGTGGGGACCACTGTGGTGGCCACAAACCCACCACCAATGGTGGTGTTTGGCCTGAGTTCTGCTGCTACAGAGCAACACTCAGCCCTGCAGCCCTCTTTGGAGGGTTGTGGGGCCCACTAGAAAAATCCTAAAAATATAACCAAGATGGGATGTTGAAGGTGAGGTGGTATACTACAAATCCTAAAAAGCTCACACTCTAAATATCACCACAAAATTCACAAAAATTCCCTCAACTTTGGGAAAAATCTGAGACAAGCTATTTTTGACTTTTTAAGAAAACTTGAAAGGTTGACTTTCTTGAGATTCTAATGGTTCTAGTTCACTGATAAAGTGATATTAGACTTAAATGGGACTTGCTAGAGCTAAAGTGACAATTATTGAGCAAGTTTGAATGGTTGTGGTACCTAAAATCCTAACAGTCAACAGTAAGGTTGAGATTTAAGACAAATTTGACTTTTCACCAAAAGAACCTAGCAAACATGGACCTATATGAACTACTTGTGCTTACTGAATCATGTCTCAACCAGTGCTACCCTCAAGAACCATCACTCTCACATTGTAACCAGCAAATCCAAACACTACCTTAATTATGAACTGTTTTGATTTTTGAAGCTAGTGACCAAACTACATCTTGAATCCAACAACTAACACCCTACTGAGTTATATTTAGCATAATTAAGCAAATGTAAACAACATTTAACAGCTAAGACAGCTAGACACAGGTTATGCATTAGTTACTAATAAATTACAATAATCAAGCAACTAAGAAACCTAGCAAGTCAAACCAACTCAAAGCACTATAAACTAACTCACATTAACCATTAAAGCATAAAAACACAGAATAGCAATAATCTAAACAGTAAACTAAGCAAATGCAAAAATTGGAAATTAAATTAGAACTTACAAAGCCAATCAGTGTGATCCAAACCAACAACTAAGAATACTACTGACCTAACACCTCCCTTGAGGTACTAAAACCCTGAGATTCCAGAAGCACCCTTGATTCTTTCTTCTTCTTCTTCCTTTTTCTGATTTTTATATATATATTTTTTATTTTTATTTTTTTATTTTTGAGACTTTTTTCTGAATTCTAAACCTAACTATCTCCAACTATTTGAAAACTTTAAAAAAAGCTTATATGGGACTGAATAGAGCTTTAAACAATCTGAAATAACAAAAATTTAACAATGCTCACATGAATTTGTCAATTTCATATGAATTTTGCTAATCATGAATTTAATAAAGAAAGCTGAGATTGAATGTTAAATAAAGCTTGAATTACACTAATAGAGGTGAGTACAACTTAATTGAACTGAAAATTACAATTGAAAAGGGTAAATCACTACCTACGATTAAACTAAAACTACAACTACACTAATTCATCTCTTCCACTGCTTCTCTTCATCTTTATAGCATCCAAAAAGGTTGTGTGGGTCCCACTGGTCAAATCCCACCAGCCATATCAGCCATTGGATCACTTTTGCTCTCATTTCATTTTTGGCGGGAAAGACCTTTTTTTATCCAATTGGGACTGAGGAAGCAGACCTAGGGGGTGGAGGTGATAGGTGTATTGGGGAGTGTGAATGGAAGGGATAAGGTGGATGGTGGAGAGGTCAAGTGGTGCAAGAGGGGGGGGGATACTACCCTGGTATTCTGGTTTGTGGTGGAAATGGTGGGAAGGGTGGGTTTGACTGGGTTGACCAAAGGGACGGGGTGGGCTTAGTTTGGGCCTGTGGTTGTAACTGGGTTTAGTTTGGATTGGATTTGGAATTATACAAATAACAAAGGGTCCATTTGTTTGTTTAGTTAATAAGTTTCAAGGACCAATTTTGTCATTGCTGAAAACTTGAGGGGCTGAATATGCAAACTTTCCAAACTTCTTCCAAGGACCAAACCTGCCAATAAAACATAACACAAGGACCAAAAGTATATAATTTCCATTTTAAAACTTCAGGGACCTAATATGTTATTTTTGGATTTTAAGGGACTAGTTTTTTAAATTTCCAAAAGTTATTCAAATTGATCCAAATTGTGAATTATGAATAGTTCAAGGGTATGTTTTGATAAATTCCAAGTTTTAAATACCCGAGGACTAAATTTGCCAATTTTGTAACTTAAGGGGTAAAAGTTGCCAGATTGTGTAAACTTTTATCCAGGGACTATTTGTGAATAAGTTTGAGTTCCCAAGGACTAAAGTTGACTTTTTATTCATTTTAAACTCTCAGGGACTAGTTTTGCCAAATTGTGAAACTTGAGGGACTGAAACTGCCAATTATGCAAACTTTGTACGTTTTTCATTTGTTTTTGCATATTTTGTGTTTGAAACATATAAAACACACCTCTAAGATATTTTAAGTATTTTGATACATATTTGGGTGTTTTTGTACGTTTTGGCAGCTCAGATTGGTATAAAATGATGAGTATTTACACACTCATCAATCCCCCACACTAAACTATTGCTAGTCCCTAGCAATCTTTTGAGAAAAATTAATGGATTTTAAACTCTTTACCAAAAGCCATCACTTCTGGAGTAGCCAGGTGTAAGAACTGTGGCACACCTGATAACCGTGTGATTTTGAGCAAACCACCAGCTGTCAACGGATTTGATTAGTCTTTACCAAAAGCCGTTTGCTTCTGGACTAGCCAACTCTTGATGGAATAGTCAACATCTTGGTGAGCTGATTACCAATTATGGATTTTCCACGGCCTTTACCACAAGCCATAATCTTGTGGGCTAGCCAACTCATTTGTTTTCGGGGAGTTGAGGAACCATGCAATTTTGGGCAAATCGCCAGCCATAAACGGATTTGAGATGTCTTTACCAAGAGCCGTTTGCTCCTGGACTAGCCAATCCCTTTTGTCGTTTAGACAAGGCGGATTGATTACCACAAAAAATTTTGAGCTCAAGTGAAAAAATTTTGAAACAAAATTTTGGTCAAAAACGGGGGTATAGGATAGTAAAATGTGATAAAATTCGCTAGAATAGCGAATACCCCCCCCCCCCCCCCCCACACTAATCATGAATATTGTCCTCAATATTCAAAGTCCCGGCTATTATGCCGACATTTTGAACAGAAAAGGACAACATTACAAGCTAAGCGTGGAAAATATCATTTTGTATTTTCACTTCTGTAATCACAGCATGGGGGACTCCCCCACACTTAGGGTGAAAACCCTATAAACATGCTCTGTTTTTGTTTACCGAGTCGCTAGCGTGACTCGACCCCGAATTAATTAGTCCTTGGGGAAGCAGGATGTGGAAAAACTTTCATTCAAGATGTTTGGATAAACATTTGAAGCACGTGAAAGTTCCACACCGATGAGACATAGTCCCGGCTCAAGATAATGATACATGAAAATGCCGGGATCAAAGATAATGTCTTCATTCCCGAAGGAGTGAAGAACAGGAGATGTCACCCTGTAGGTGAAGAAAAGGAAGAAAACCATGATGAAAATCATGATAAGATCTTCTTCCTCGAAGGCAGGCTCATTAGCCTGATTTTGGATTTCAAAGGTTAAGCTCGTAAACATCCCGGGAGGGTGGGTGGGAATTTGCAAACTCTCATGATTGAGAGCATCTCCCCCCGGGATATCAAACTCCGTAGGAGTCATGACATGAGTGAGTTCACAGGAGAACTCATCAAATGTGAATGAATCATATTCTGGATTGATGTGCGTGAGTTCACAGGAGAACTCATCGAAGGTAAATGATTCATAATCGGGGAGAGAATTATGAGAATGAGAAGTGGTATTGCCACTAATATTCTCTCCCAAAGGATCAAAAGTAAAGGCTTCAAATTCCGGTATAGGGTCATCGGAGAGAATGTCACTATCCTTTATGGGGATAGGAGATGAAATAGGTTTCTCTTTGAAAGCCTCGATTTTAGAAATGAGGAGATTGACTTTCAATAATGTTGCACGAAGTGCTTCATCCTTGATTTCAGTGTCAATCTCATCATTCTCTTCTTCTAAGCTAACCAGCTCAAAAGGCAAACCTTCCACATGACTGATGTCTCCAGAAGATAAAGAATTTTCATCATCATGGGAAGTACTATGCTCGATGTTGGGATTAGAGTTTAAAAGATTTTCAGTTTCTCCCACATCGGCTTCAGAATCAAGGAGACCATCATCATTTCCCAAAGGAAGTAGATTGATGTGAGTAAGTTCGTTTGTGACTTCCTCAATAAGAGGGTCAACATCCGAATGAGGAAATGGTGCCTCCTCATACTCAACTCCTCCATAAGATGTGTAATCATCATTAAAATCGGAGAAGGTCTCAAAATGATCTTTTGGATTTTCAGGGTGAGAAGGTAGATCACACACATGATTAAAAGTCCCCTGTGACTCTCCTGGGATTGGGACAAGGATCTCAACACTAGACTTTATGAATTCGTCCGATTCCTTATTAGGAACAGTGCTAAGATGCTCATCCCCCATGATTAGAGAGTGAGTGTGAACTTCGGGTTTGATAACGGCAGACTGAGGGAGTTGAGAAGGACTAGCAGTCATGGTTTCTACAAGTTCCATGATTTCTACTGCTAGTGATTCAATCATAATCTTTTCTCCCTGTATTTCTACTGAAGCAGTTTCAAGAGGTTTCTCAGGTACCTTTGGGATTGGAACAAGGTCATCAATTTCCTCAAGAGGATTGCTTTTGACTTCCTTGTCCCCCATTGGCAAGATATCTGAAGTTTTCTTAGGTTTTACCTCTTGAAATGGCTCATCTCATCATCACTTTCATCCTCATAATAAAATGAGTTAACAGGAGGCTTTTGTTTTCTAAGAATCAAATCCTTAAGACAGTTTATACTATCTTGAATGGTTTTGTTGAATTGAGTTTGATTCATAATAAATTCAGCTCTAGCTAACTCGTCCTGAGACGGTGGTTGAGGGTTTGTGTATTGTGAGGGCTGGTTAAAACCAAATTCATGATTGTTACAAGGAACCTGTTCATAGACAAACTGATCCCTAATTTGACAATCAGAGCTGTAGTGAGGGCCTCCACAATACTCACAACAGTAAAACTGCTGAGTCTGGTTTGGTGTATTTTGATACGAAGCATTATTGAGATTAGGATAATATGATTCTTGCTCGTATGAATGTGATGGGTAGTTGGAAAAATTTGAGGAGTTGTTGAATGAGTTTTGATTAGGATCATAAGCAAATGAATTACTTGATCCACAAAACAAACAACTCCCATCTCGAATATCGTTACCACATTGTACACATGTACACCAACGACATGGAAAACCGAAAAGCGGCTCACCACAACCGACACAAGGAACAAAAGCCGGAGGTGGGACAAGTGGTGTGCTCTTAGAGCTAGCAATATCCACCACTTCCGTTATGGTCTCGGGTTTTTGAATGTAAAGGTTAGGTAAGCCGTTATTTTCAGTCACAGCTCTAAGCTCTTGGTTTTTGTGTATAACCGTGTATCGTGAAAGATTAGGAGCAATTGTGAGCTTAGATTTTTGGGAAACCGAAGGTTGGACGTATTTAGCACTTTCATAGTCAGAGGAAAGTACAGGGTCCTTTGTCACCTCGGTTTCTCGTTCCATTTCCCTCATTGGAGAGGGAATAGGAATCGAAGGTTCATCATAATCAACACGACATCTCGATATCTTTGACAAGGCCATAAGTTTTTCAATGTTGCTCTCATAGGCCCTTCGTTCAAAGAAATCGTCATCGAGAGATGTCATTTGAATCAATTACGGGATAAGTGGAAGATGTGAGAATCAAAAAGATAGAGGGTAAAGGGACGAAGAATCAAAGAGGTGAGAGGGTAAAGGTGAATATTTTTGGTATTTTTGAGAAACATGTTTAGTGCACATGCACCAAAAACAATTTTTCAAAACAAATTTGAGGCAAAACCACAGTGAACTTAAACCAGAAATCACAAGTGAATGGCTTCTTTGAAAAAGGTACACCACTCACAGGGATATAAAGGCAAGTTTTAATCTTAAGTTTGGGAACTTATTATGGGTTTATTAATTAATTTGAAAAACTGCTTTAGGCTTATGGGTGTGTGTGCAGAAAACTTGGGAAATATTTTTGGAACTGATTCGTTAACCGAAATCGTCCCTTTAAGATTACTCGCAGGCTGGCGGGAGGAAGTAAATAGGTTTCCTCTTCAGTTCGCAATTTAATGTCAGAACTTACCTTATACCAACTGTTTCAGGTTGTAATCTTAAAGAACACGAAGTAATTTAACTTCACAGTTTGTTTTTGATTGTTTTTAAATTTTTTTTTGGTGTTTCTCAACACTTCAGGAGAAGTGTTAATGAACGTTTTTTTTTTTTTTTTTTTTTTTTTTTTTTTTTTTTTTTTTTTTTAATACGATTGAGTTTTTACAAAAACTTTTTACAGGGAGGGTTTTGAAAACCACTAAACTTAAAACGATTTTATAAAACACGCAACAACCTCCCCGGCAGCGGCGCCAAATTTTGATTGAGCCTAATCCGTCAGATTATTATTGACCAAGGTCAACAAGTCAAAGACAGCCTAGAATCAATACTCCGGTGATAGTATAGTGTTTTCCCGGGTCGTTAAAGTCCCAGCGAGATTGAAATGGTGTCGTTTGAAATCGTTTTTGAGAAAGTGGCACTGAGGACAGTAGCCAGATGATGTGGGAATGATATTGCTACTGTTATTTTGGTATTTGTACACAGATATAATATTCACAAAAATCAGATAACAGATATATGCACGTATTCACAATTCAGATTTACGCAATCGGACTGAAAAAGTGGGATTTGGGTATTTAACAACTACAGGGGGTGCTTTTGACACTTTTTGAAACTTAAAATTAAAAATGAAAATGAAATGATGAAAATGATTAAAATACTATTTAAATATTATTTAATTAATTAAACTATTTAAAATCTAATTTAATTAACTAAAAAATTATAACTATTACAAATTAAACTAAAAAGTTGCAAAAATATTTTCTAAACCTAAATTAGAACTTGAAGAAAGTATAAAAAATAAAAATAAATGTTTTTGTCTTGTTGTGAGTTTTTTATAATTTGAAAACTATTTAACTTAATTAAACTAATTAAACTACTTTTAATTAATATTAATACTAAATTAACTTAGAAAATTACAAGAAAATTTATAAAATTACTTAACCATTACAGGAATCCTAAAAAATTATAAAAACTCTAAAAATTATGTTTTAAGATTAAACAACTAATTATTTACCTTTTAATTAACTTAAGTCTATTTTAAACAAATAAAATAAGAAAAATATAAAATGAACAGTAGAATTTGAAAATATATTTTCTAAAAACTTATTATACTATATTAGAACTAGGAAAATTATAAAAACTAAGTTTAACTTTATAAAAACTCAATAAGCTATTTAATACTTGATATTAATTAATAATAAAGAAAATTAAAATTAAATCTAATTAGCACTAAATGACAAAATAAAAATCTAAAAAAATTATCAAAATTACTTTACTATATGAGGTATTTAATAAAAATATAAAAACACTAGGTACTTTATTAAAATCTAAAAATGAAAATTAAACTTAAATGGAATTAAATAGAAACTATCACTTAATTTAAAACTAACTTTTTTTGGATTTTTCTTTTATAAACTTGTTTTAAATCTAAAAACAAAGACTTTTTGTGAAAACAACTATTTTAAAACTTAAAAATAAGCTATGCACACCCCTTTTAGCTTATCAGTTGACTTTGGTTGACTGTTTGGTCAATTGAGGTCAAATGGCTTAAGGTGGGGTCCACAATGGTGAAAACAGATACAAACAAGATTAACAAACTCAAATAAGCTAGGAACAACAAACAATAAGCACAAATAAGCTGTTTAAGACCAGATAAGCACTTTTACAAATCCAAAAATTACTCAGATTAGGGACAAACTTTAGGCTCTGATCTAGGTGGGGTCCACTTGTCTTAGGGTCAAAGTATTGGTCAAAGGGGAGACTCTGGTAGGAGGGGGGTTGGGAAAACCCAAAACCTTGGTGTGGGGACCACTGTGGTGGCCACAAACCCACCACCAATGGTGGTGTTTGGCCTGAGTTCTGCTGCTACAGAGCAACACTCAGCCCTGCAGCCCTCTTTGGAGGGTTGTGGGGCCCACTAGAAAAATCCTAAAAATATAACCAAGATGGGATTTTGAAGGTGAGGTGGTATACTACAAATCCTAAAAAGCTCACACTCTAAATATCACCACAAAATTCACAAAAATTCCCTCAACTTTGGGAAAAATCTGAGACAAGCTATTTTTGACTTTTTAAGAAAACTTGAAAGGTTGACTTTCTTGAGATTCTAATGGTTCTAGTTCACTGATAAAGTGATATTAGACTTAAATGGGACTTGCTAGAGCTAAAGTGACAATTATTGAGCAAGTTTGAATGGTTGTGGTACCTAAAATCCTAACAGTCAACAGTAAGGTTGAGATTTAAGACAAATTTGACTTTTCACCAAAAGAACCTAGCAAACATGGACCTATATGAACTACTTGTGCTTACTGAATCATGTCTCAACCAGTGCTACCCTCAAGAACCATCACTCTCACATTGTAACCAGCAAATCCAAACACTACCTTAATTATGAACTGTTTTGATTTTTGAAGCTAGTGACCAAACTACATCTTGAATCCAACAACTAACACCCTACTGAGTTATATTTAGCATAATTAAGCAAATGTAAACAACATTTAACAGCTAAGACAGCTAGACACAGGTTATGCATTAGTTACTAATAAATTACAATAATCAAGCAACTAAGAAACCTAGCAAGTCAAACCAACTCAAAGCACTATAAACTAACTCACATTAACCATTAAAGCATAAAAACACAGAATAGCAATAATCTAAACAGTAAACTAAGCAAATGCAAAAATTGGAAATTAAATTAGAACTTACAAAGCCAATCAGTGTGATCCAAACCAACAACTAAGAATACTACTGACCTAACACCTCCCTTGAGGTACTAAAACCCTGAGATTCCAGAAGCACCCTTGATTCTTTCTTCTTCTTCTTCCTTTTCTGATTTTTATATATATATTTTTTATTTTTATTTTTTTATTTTTGAGACTTTTTTCTGAATTCTAAACTTAACTATCTCCAACTATTTGAAAACTTTAAAAAAAGCTTATATGGGACTGAATAGAGCTTTAAACAATCTGAAATAACAAAAATTTAACAATGCTCACATGAATTTGTCAATTTCATATGAATTTTGCTAATCATGAATTTAATAAAGAAAGCTGAGATTGAATGTTAAATAAAGCTTGAATTACATTAATAGAGGTGAGTACAACTTAATTGAACTGAAAATTACAATTGAAAAGGGTAAATCACTACCTACGATTAAACTAAAACTACAACTACACTAATTCATCTCTTCCACTGCTTCTCTTCATCTTTATAGCATCCAAAAAGGTTGTGTGGGTCCCACTGGTCAAATCCCACCAGCCATATCAGCCATTGGATCACTTTTGCTCTCATTTCATTTTTGGCGGGAAAGACCTTTTTTTATCCAATTGGGACTGAGGAAGCAGACCTAGGGGGGTGGAGGTGATAGGTGTATTGGGGAGTGTGAATGGAAGGGATAAGGTGGATGGTGGAGAGGTCAAGTGGTGCAAGATGGGGGGGGGGGGATACTACCCTGGTATTCTGGTTTGTGGTGGAAATGGTGGGAAGGGTGGGTTTGACTGGGTTGACCAAAGGGACGGGGTGGGCTTAGTTTGGGCCTGTGGTTGTAACTGGGTTTAGTTTGGATTGGATTTGGAATTATACAAATAACAAAGGGTCCATTTGTTTGTTTAGTTAATAAGTTTCAAGGACCAATTTTGTCATTGCTGAAAACTTGAGGGGCTGAATATGCAAACTTTCCAAACTTCTTCCAAGGACCAAACCTGCCAATAAAACATAACACAAGGACCAAAAGTATATAATTTCCATTTTAAAACTTCAGGGACCTAATATGTTATTTTTGGATTTTAAGGGACTAGTTTTGTAAATTTCCAAAAGTTATTCAAATTGATCCAAATTGTGAATTATGAATAGTTCAAGGGTATGTTTTGATAAATTCCAAGTTTTAAATACCCGAGGACTAAATTTGCCAATTTTGTAACTTAAGGGGTAAAAGTTGCCAGATTGTGTAAACTTTTATCCAGGGACTATTTGTGAATAAGTTTGAGTTCCCAAGGACTAAAGTTGACTTTTTATTCATTTTAAACTCTCAGGGACTAGTTTTGCCAAATTGTGAAACTTGAGGGACTGAAACTGCCAATTATGCAAACTTTGTACGTTTTTCATTTGTTTTTGCATATTTTGTGTTTGAAACATATAAAACACACCTCTAAGATATTTTAAGTATTTTGATACATATTTGGGTGTTTTTGTACGTTTTGGCAGCTCAGATTGGTATAAAATGATGAGTATTTACACACTCATCAGTGATTTTAAGAGATACTTGCATTGTTTGCGAAGTTTTTGGTATTTGACCAAGTGTTTTGGCTCGTTATTTGCTAAGCTTGTACAGTGTACTTAGTATGTGCGCATCCGTCGTGGGGTGCGAACGCGAAACTTACCTTGACGTCTCAAGAGTAAGGCGCTTAGCAAGGATACGTGATCCTATGTTGATGGGTTTGCAGCCCTCTTACTCAACAAGTGAATTAGTAGGTTAACTTATCCTTTATGCCTTCGTGGGTCTTTAAGTGGTGCATGCACGCCATGTAGGAAATAAAAATGTAAGATAACAATATTGACATTTATTATGTATGCAATAAAGTAAAATACGCTATGGAGTTAGCTAAAAACCATAACATTTTATTGATACTTGCAAGTTTTGAAAGAAAATAAGAAAAATATGATTCCTAGGAAAGAAAAAAGAACAAACACTTATTGGGCATCACGTAGGATGCGAGGGTGTCTGTGTAAGGGCCGTAGCCTAGAAGTAACATCTTTTAAGATTGCAGATGTTCCAGGTGCGCGCTAGGTCTTGGCCTTCCATATCGCGCAGTCTGTATGCGCCGTTGCCGAGCGCGTCTGTGACCTCGTAAGGTCCTTCCCATTTAGGTCCGAGCTTGCCTGTGTCTTCTGCGTGGCTCGCGTCGTTGGCGCGGTAAACAAAGTCTCCTGGTCTGAATGAAGTGTGTTTGACCTTTGCATCATAATACTTCTTCATTTTTGCCTTAGCCTTTGCTTCGCGTATAGCTGCGCGTTCGCGTCTTTCTTCCAGTATGTCTAAGTCTATGCGCCGTTCCTCGTCGTTTGTCGTAACGCTGACCTCTGCTGTGCGTATAGTTGGCATTCCTATCTCAGCTGGTATGACGGCTTCTGTTCCATAGACTAGGGAATATGGCGTGTCGCCAGTACTGGTTTTGATTGTTGTGCGATGCGCCCACAAGACATGCGAGAGCTCATCTACCCACCTTCCTTTGTGTCTGTCAAGGCGCGCTTTTATTCCTTCGCCTAGACTGCGATTTGCGCGCTCAACTAGGCCATTGGTTTGTGGGTGTTTGATTGAAGCAAAGTGTTGTGTGATGTTCAATTGTGCGCACCAATCTTTGAATGGGTTATAACAGAATTGTTTTCCGTTGTCTAATATGATCGCACCCGGTAGTCCGAAGCGACAGACAATGTTGTCCTAGACAAAGCGTTTGACTTGGTTTCCCGTGATGTTCACCACCGCTTTTGTTTCGATCCACTTCGTAAAGTAGTCTATGGCTACGATGAGGAACTTTACTCCTCCAACTGCGACAGGGAAAGGTCCTGCGATGTCAATACCCCATTTGTAAAATGGCCATGGTGAGGTAATTGGTGTTTGCTCTTGTTGTGGTCGGCGCGGAATTGGCCTATGTACTTGGCAATTGCTGCATTTTCTTATCAGATCGCGTGCATCACGATGCATTGTTTGGCCAATAGTATCCTGACCTTAGAGCGCTTGCCACCACGGATCGTGGCCCTGAGTGCATACTACATGATCCAGCGTGAATTTCGCGGAGTACGTAGTCTGCTTGAAGGGGTCCAACACATCTGAGCCATGGCTGTAAGAAAGACCGTCGATAGAGTACTTTGTCGCGTAATTCAAATCATTGCGCTGTGCGCCGTATTCTTCAAGCGTCTTTATGATCTTGGGGTAGGATTCCCTTGCTAATAAATTCGATGATAGGTGTCATCCATGTAGGATCTTGTTCCTCTATCACCGTTGATATCTCCATTTCCAAGATTGACTTGTTTTTTAGGGTTTCTACCAATACCTGTTTTGAGAGGTGTGCGAAGCTTGTGGATGCGATCTTGCTGAGTGCGTCCGCCTTCCTGTTATCTCCTCTAGGCACCTGTTTTATTGTGAACCTATCAAAGTTTTTGATCAAAGATTTTGTCTTTTCCAGGTATTGGATCATGTGTTCATCCTTGGCTTCATATTCACCTAGCACGTGGTTAGCAACTAGCCGCGAATCTACATTTGCTTCTAGGTTGCGAACACCCATTTGGATTGCGATGCGTAGTCCGGCTAGTAGGGCTTCGTATTCTGCCTCATTCTTTGTGGCTGTGAATTCAAAGCGTAGCGCATATGTGAATTCCATACCTTCTGGATTTGTAAGAATAAGGCCTGCGCCTGATCCATCTACACATGAGGACCCATCTGTGAACGAAATCCAGGGTTCTTGTAAATCTGTTTTAGCTGCAGATGTCGGGCTGTCACTGTTTGGCTTCTCCACGATAAAATCGGCTAAGACTTGTCCTTTGATTGCAGTGCGCGGTCTGTATGAGATGTTATACTCACTTAGCAGTACACTCCATTTTTGTAAGCGTCCTGATGCGTCAGGCTTAGAGATAACTTGTTTAATTGGCTGATCAGTGATTACAGCTATTGGATGCGCCTGAAAGTATCTGCGCAGCCTTTTGGCTGCGAACACTAGAGCCAAGACCAGCTTTTCCATAGCACTGTAGTTAGCCTCTGTTTTCTTTAGGGCTTTGCTTACAAAATATATGGGTGTCTGGACGGAGTCCCTGTCTGTCAATAGTACTGCGCTGACTGCTCCATGGGTTGCCGATAAGTACATGATTAGTTCTTCCCCTGGTCGCGGTGCGACGAGTTTGGGAAGAGATGCTAGATGGTTTTTAAGTTGTTGGAAAGCTTCCTCTGCTTCGTTAGTCCAGCGAAAGTCTCCCTTTTTTGAACACTTCGTGAGTGTTTTAAAGAGGGGAAGAGATTTGTCTGCTGACTTAGATAAGAAGCGGTTTAGCCCTGCTAACTTTCCATTTAGTGACTGGACTTCTTTGAGTGTGCGCGAGGAGGGGAGATCAATAACCGCCTTTGTCTTCTCTGGGCAAGGTTTGATTCCATCGGGTTCTATCAAATATCCGAGGAACATGCCTTCAGTTGCGCCAAAGGTGCACTTCTTGGGATTCAACTTCATGTTTATTCGCCCCAACGTTCTGAATGTTTCCTCAATGTCGCGCACCAATTCGTCCTCTGTATGGCTTTTGATGACAAGGTCGTCAACATAGACTTCCAAGTTGCGGCCTACTTGTTTTTCGAAGGCTGTGTCCACCAGTCGTTGGTATGTCGCGCCTGCGTTCTTCAGGTCAAAAGGCATTTTTGTGTAGCAGTATACTCCTTGACTGGTGTGGAAAGCTGTTTTTTCTTCATCTTCCACTGCCATCTGGATCTGATGATACCCTTTATATGCATCTAGGAAGCATTTGAAAGGGTATCCGCAGTGGATAGCAGTCCTGCGGACATGCTTTGTTGAGGTCCGTGAAGTCCACGCACATCCTCCAACTGCCATCGCTCTTCTTTACCATAACTGGGTTAGAAATCTAGTCGTGATAGTATACTTCGCGCATGATGCCTGCATCCACGAGCTTATGTACTTCTTCCAGAATAGCCTTTGCACGATCTGGGGCCTGGCCGCGTTTCTTTTGTCGTATAGGAGGGTATCCTTGTCGGATTTGTAGCTTATGTTCTGTGATAGAGTGCGGTACTCCCGTCATATGCTTTGGTTCCCATGCAAAGATGTCTAGGTTCTTTTGCAAGAGTGCGCATACAGCTGCTTTACCTTTGTCAGATAAAAGATCCTCCAATCGAAACTTGTTGTTCCGGATAATCTGGATGAATGACGACTTTTAAATTTGGTGTTTTTTCCGTGCGCTGTTCTGGACTAGTCTCTGCTTCAGTTGTTACTGCGATGCATTCTCTTGGTGGTACTGTTGTGTTATAGAGGGTGACAACTCCTCCTTCCACTGGGAATTTAAGCATTCCGTGCGCTGTGGATGGTACAGCGCGCATGGATGATATTCCCGGTCTCCCAATGATACCATTGTATGGTGAAGGGGACTTTATTACCATAAAGTTATCCATGTTGCGGTTGAGTGTTGTTCATCTCCTACGACCACCAACAAGTGTAACTGCCCCATGGGCCAGATCTTTTCTCCTGTGAATCCTGTTAATGACGTTGTTGCTGGTATCAATTGACTTTGAATCTCGGGTCACAGTCTTTTGAAACAGTGATCGTACAGGATATCTGCGGATGCTCCTCCATCGATGTACATGCGGTGGATATCATGTCCTCCTGTATGTATTTCAATAGTTAGAGGCTCTACGACTGCGTTGTCCGCAGCTATAGTAGGGAAAGATATTTCTTTTTCTGGAGAGAATTTTTGGCTGACTTTTTGCTTTATCTTGCGTTGCCATGATTGTATCATGTATATAGTATCAGCTTTTTCCTTTGGGGGTTCTTTCTTACCCCCGTTTCTCTGTTTATCTTTTCCCTCTTTGATGTTTTGTACGAGGTGGTCCATCCTGCCTTCTCTTACTAGCTTTTCAATTAGTTGTTTTAGTTGGACGCACTCGTTAGTTGTATGGCCTTTTTGGCCGTGGTACTCGCAGTATCCACTACCTAAGCGCTTTTCTTCTGTAGTGCGCATTGGTGGTGGTTTTGGGAAGTTCGCACCTTCTGTTACAAATATTTCTCTCGGAGTTTTTGTGAGAGGAGTATATTTGTCGTTGTCTCTTCCACTGCGATAACTCCTGCTGCGGTTGTTATTCTGATCATTGGATTGTCTCCGTGGCTGTTCTTGTTGCCTATAGTTTGAATAACCTTTTTTTGCTATCCGCAGCAGCTGCTTCTCCTTGTATAAAGGATCTAGTGCGCTTTGTTAACTCATCAAAGGTCTGTGGAACTTTGTCGTTCAGCTTCCGGATGAGTTCTGGGTTATTGATCCCATTCATGAACCCTGAAATTTTTAGGATTTCAGGACATGCTTTGACTTGTATGCACTCATCCTTGAAACGTTCCATAAAAGCGCTGGTTGATTCCCCTTGACGCTGTTTCACTCTTGCTAGCTCCACAGGGTTTTTAGCGCACTTCTTTCGCTGGGTGAAGTTGAGGCGGAATGCTTTCCGTAATTCCTCAAATCCACCGATGCTCCTTCGTGGGAGTTTGCTAAACCATGTGCGCGCGTTTCCTACTAACGTGGAATTAAACATGTGGCACCACACAGGCTGTGGCCAGTTTTTGATAGTTGCGGCTGATTCGAAAATTTTTAGGTGATCGTCTGGATCACCTGTTCCATCATATGTTTTCACGTTAGCGGGCATGCGCCTGTGTTTGCGGTCTGAGTAATCGCTGATGCGCCGTGTAAACGCATCAATTTTCTGGCGTCGCCATGGAAGAGACATATCTTCATTCTCTTCTTCGCGACGTCTTCCTCTTGACTTCCAGTGTCCTGTTTCTTTATCCTCGTTGTCCGAGGAGTCGCTGGAAGAAGGGTAGTCTCATTTTCGGCGCTTGCGCCGGCTTCTTTCAAAAGAAGAGCTTGAGGAATCTCTGCTTGGGGATCTTCTTCTCCCCAATCTATCTTGAATCCTCCTACTCCCAGGTTTGGAAGATCCTTGGCTTGGCGAATGTTGAGGCCCTAATCAATCTTGTATTCCCCGACTGCCAAGTCTGGAGTGAACATTGGTGCGCCTCTCGCTGTCTCCTGAGTATTGTGAATCAGACATCGTACCCAACCTATCATGGATAGTGGTACGTTTTGCGCGTCTTCCTCGTGGGTGACGCAATGGTGATGGTTCGCGTTCAGGACCAAAATTGATTCGGGCTTGTAGGTTCGCGCTTGCTCTTCTTGTTGCTTCTTCTTGCATGAGGGCGGTTAGGGTTTCATAATTTTGGGATACAAAGTTTCCCAAAGTTAGATCGGGTGCGTCCTCAGTTGTTGCAAGAATTTCTGCCTCAGTATTAGGCACCCTGTTTCGGTCAGGTGCGCCTGGCGGCACAGTGTTGTTCACTGCGGGTGTGGCTTGATGAGGAGTGGTGAAGAGGGTGTGCTGGAGTTCCTCAACGCTTGGGACCACTGGTGTGACTTGGGTAGTCCTTATAGGCAGTTCTACTGCTAGACGAGGTGGGGTTGTTCCTGCCTCGTGGTGACTAGGTGCGCTGGTTGTACCAGCAACTTGTCTGGAGGTCGGATCTTGTTGATTCTTCCTCTGATGGTCACGCTTTTCTGACTGTGGAGTCCGCTGGCTTGAATTCTTATGTTTCGTCATTCTAGTTCTTAGTCGGGTCCCACGGATGGCGCCACTTGTTGATACAAAAGTTGGGCGTACCTGGTTATTGGGCTCTTGCTCTCGTACCAATTCTCTTCTTAGCACTTGTTACCTGCGTACTAAGAAAATAAAACAACACCGTTAGGCTTATCGAGGGATTGTCTCCCCCGATTAAACTCCGGCGTGAGAGTAAGTAATCGATTTAGGGTTCTCGTAGAGAGTTTAAGGTTTGTATGTGATTGATGCTAAACAGTCAACCTTATATTGACCAAGTCAATGGTCAACAAGGTCAAACTCCCTAGGTCAATGCTCCGGGTAATATAAGGTATCACCAGGTCGTTAAGTCCCGTTGAAGTGTGAATTGTAACTTTAGTGTATTCGTGATCGGGTGATTATTCACAGAAAAGGGTTATGATCAGAATTATTTGGAAATTATTAACAAATATAGCTTAGGAAAGCTACGTGAGTGATTCCGAGAATTTAGATTACAAAGATTTGAGCTAAAACCTAAAAACGTACGTTTTAATTAAAAAACGTATACAGACGAACAAAACAAAAAGTACAACTGATGGACGGGAAGGGTTAAAAGTGTAAAATTAAGATTTTTACAATCCTAATAATTAAAGAAAATTTAAGAAAAATAAAAATTATTTTTACACTATTTAATTATTTATTATTAATTTATTACTAATTATCTATTTAATACTAATTAAACTAATTAAAATTATTAAAAATACTAAAAAGACTTAGAAAATTAAGAAATTTTTTATAAATCTAATTAACCATCATGGGAATCCTAAAAAATTATAAAAAGTTAATTTTATGTATTTTTAAGCTAATTAACTAATTATTAATCTAATTACTTATTAATTTCTAATTAAACTAATTATATTATTAAAAATAGAAAATTAACAGTAAAAATTCTAGAAAAAATTATAAAAATGTTTTAACTAAAATAAAAGCTATAAAAATTATAAAAACTAGGTTATACTATATAAAATCTAATTATGCTATTTAATTGATTAATATTAATTAAAACTAAATTAAACTAAAATTAATTAGAAAAACCACTAAAAGACAAAATAAAAATCTGGAAAAATTTTTAAAATTATTTTAACCTAAAATAGAATTTCTAAAAATATAAAAGTTATATATTACTTAGAAATAAATTTAAAAGAAAAATAAATTGATAATTCCTATTAAATAGAAGCTATCACTAATTTTAAAGTTGGTTTTTTGGATTTTTTCTTTTTCTAAACTAATTATAAACTAAAAACAACTACTTTTAATAAAAACACTTTTATTTTAACCCAAGGAATAAGAACTTGAAGTGCTTAATACTCCCACAGTTGACTTTTGTTGACTGTGGAGGTTTTAAAGCTCAAATGTGAAAGTGTGGGGTCCACAATGATGGATTATGGTTTCTCTGAGTCCAATGAACAATAATAAGCAAGTATGGCACAAGGATTAGGCTTCAATAAGCCACAATAATCAAATAAGCACTTTGCTTATTACCAACTGATGCAGTTTTGGGACAGAGTTTAGGGCCAATTGCAGGTGGGGTCCACTAGCCTAGGGGTCAAACAAAGAGTCAATATTCACTCCCTGGTAGGAGGGGGGTTGGGAGAATCCAAGGTCAAGGCTTAAGCTCAAGGTTTGAAGCTGTTGTGGTCTTGGGAAACTGGCTCAGTGAGCAAAAAGGGTCAAAGTGGACTTGTGCAAATAAGCAGTTAGACTAATGAGCTCAAACAAACTTGAATAAGAACAAAATTTGGACAATCACAATGAAATCAACATCAACAAAGATCAATGGTAACAACAAATTCAAGAGTAATCATCAATATTAACAACATCAACAAGAACAGTTAACAAGAAGAACAAGTAGTAGCAGATAAGCATAAACCAATAAGCTCAAATAAATGAAACCAATCCAAACACAAGTAAACAAGCCTGGGAAAATTACAACAAACCAAGAATCAACAATGCTGAGATCAAAGCTAATGGTGACATGCAAATAACAAACTCAGGTGACTAATGCACACTCAGAGTGAATAGTGGTCCAAGGGTCACCTTTGAGGAGCAAAATAAGCTTGAGAATAAGCTCTGATGAGCAAATTACACTGAGATGTGAAAAATCACCCAAACATACTTCTCAAATCACCAATTATCCAAGATCACACTCAATTGGTTAACTAGAAATGTACAAGAAAAATCTGGTCTGATAAGCCTTATGGTGCAGGGGAGGTTTCTTCCCCTGCAGGTAAGTTTAGACCCCAATTAAGCTAACCAAGAAAATTTCTAAAAATCAGATAATGGTGGAATCTTGTAGTCAAGGTGAGGTACTTTTAGCACAACAAGATTCAGATCCTATCTTGTTCTACAAAATTCTATAAAAATCTCCCAAAAAGTGATATTTTTCTGAAACCAACATTTTGACTTTCAAAGGATTTTTGCAAAGGTTGACTTCAGTGAGATTTAATCCTAATTTATGAACTGATTATGATATAATAAATCAAAATGAGATGAAATTAAGTTAAAGAGATTACTTATACACTGATTTGATAAGAAATTGATCTAAAAATTCTAACTGTTGACAGAATATGATGGATCAAAGGCTATGTTGACTTTTTTCTGAATAAACCAAAGTTTTTAAGGTCAATTTAATCTATATGATCCTAATGTGAGTTAACCTAGCTGATTTTACCCACTAGTAACCACAAACACCTTCAGTATCATACAAACCCAAACACCCCTTTTAAACTGATTTTTCCAACTTTTCAAAGCATTGTAAAGATTTAAACCACAATCTAGATTCCAATCCTAGAAATATGCTATTACACACTGGATTGAGCTAGGAAATACTGTTACTAACAACAAATGACTGATATTCACTTAAAATTACACAAAGACAGTTAATTATAAAATATTTTGATAATTAGAGATCAAATGAACAAGCAACTACTAGAACCATTATCACAACTAAATATATATGCAGAAACACATTTAAGCATTACATAAACCAAGCTACATTGATGAACAAATATTAAAGAAGGAAAGTTTGAATCTCACAGTGTGCTTCCAGCCTCAAACATGAAACCAAGGACCACAATTACCATCCTATTGAATCCCCAATGATTCACTAACCCAGGGCCATCCCTTATCAACCCTGCTCCTTGCTTTGTCTTCTTTCTTTTTTTTTTTTTTTTTTTTCTGATTTCTTTTTGTATTTGAGTAGCTGAAATTTAAATTGAGGATTGAATTTATGGAATAACAACTTGAATTAATAATAAGAGAAACACAATACAACTGAGTTCTTTGATTCAGAATTTAAAATTACAATGCTTAAAATAAAAAAACTAAATTATCACTAAAAATCTCCTTCTCTGCTCCACTGCATCCTCCTCTTTAAATACTTTCTAGTTAGGGTTTCTGAATACCTTTGGACTCTTTCCCATCTTGAGTTTCAGCCCTTGGATCAAAAAGGAGCAATCCTAACCATTTAAATTTCTTGGCGCCCAAAATCTATTTGGCTTTTTCTTTCATTGTTGGAGCCAGAGGTGCATTTTTGGAGGTTAGTATTTGGTTTGGAGTAGGAGGGGGTAGGGGTGATGATGGTGGAGTGTTTAGTGGGTAGTGATGATGAGGGTAGCAGAGGTATTTGCAGGTCACGGGGTGGTTTAATTTTGGGGATGAAGAGGTCAACGGTCAAACTTGAGGGGGGAGTAGTTATTTAAAACGGTTAGGGGGTTTTGGGTGGGCTAAAGGGCACATGGGCCTGGGAGGTGGAGTGGAGTAATAAGGTGGGCTTGGATTGTTTGGTGGGTTGGGGTTTTGGTTTGGGTAGTAGTAGGAATAGGTCCGTTTGGTTTGTAGTTTGAAATTCACAAGGACCAAAAATGTAATAAACCAAAAGTTGTGGGCTGATTATGACATTTTTCCAAACTTAACTCAAGGGTCCAATTATGCCATAGTGTAATAACCCAAGGACCATAAACGATATTTTCCATTTTTAAAGTTCCCGGGGACCAAATGCGACAAGTTGCCAAACTTCAGGGACCAAACATGTAATTTCCACAAATATTTTACCCAAGGACCATTTTTAACACATTTTGACTTTCCAAGGATAAAAATGATTTTTTCTTTCAAAATTATCCCACCAGGGACCAATTCTACCATTTTCTGAAATTCCAGGGACTATTTATGTCAATTTTGGATTTTGAGGGGTTAAAGTGTAATTTTCTCAAACTTTATCACCCAAGGACTTATTTTCATAATTTTTGACTTTTCTTTGCCTTGGGTTGACTTTTCTTTCATTTTAAACTTCCAGGGACTAGTTTTGCCAAATTTTGAAACTTGAGGGACTGAAACTGCCAATTGTGCAAACTTTGTTCGTTTTTTATTTGTTTTTAAACATTTTGCATCTAAAACATATAAAACACATTTTGGGATAAATTGTGTATTTTGATGCGTTTTTGGGTGTTTTTGGATGTTTTGGCAGTCCAGATACGATAAAAATGATGAGTGTTTGAGCACTCATCAATCCCCCACACTAAGCTATTGCTAGTCCCTAGCAATCTTTTGAGAAAAACTTGATGGATTTGAAACTCTTTACCAAAAGCCATCACTTCTGGAGTAGCCAGGTGTAAGAACTGTGGCATACCTGATAACCGTGTGATTTTAAGCAAACCACCAGCTGTCAACGGATTTGATAAGTCTTTACCAGGAGCCGTTTGCTCCTGGACTAGCCAGCATCTTGATGGACCTAGTCGACATCTTGGTGAGCTGATTACCAATTATGGTTTTTCCAAGGCCTTTACCACAAGCCATAATCTTGCGGGATAGCCAACTCATTTGTTTTTGGGGAGTTGAGGAACCGTACAATTTTGGGCAAATTGCAAGCCGTAAACGGATTTGAGTTGTCTTTACCAAGAGCCGTTTGCTCTTGGACTAGCCAATCCATTTTGTCGCTTAGACAAGGCGGACTGATTACCACAAAAATTTTGAAATAAAGTGAAAAATTTTTGAAAAATTTGGGCCAAAATGGGGGTACTTAAAAGTATTTTGCGATAAAATTCGCTAGAATTTCCTCCCCACACTTAGAAATGAATATTGTCCTCAATATTCAAAGTCCTGGCTATTATGCCGAAGCTATGAACGTAAAAAGCCAAGATTCGAATCTAACTGTGGAATTTTGTTTTGTATTTTTCACTTTATTTATCTGTACATACAATCGCACATTTTTTTTTGGAACTTATATACATATATACATTTTTCAAATAGCGGGGGGGGGGGGGGGGGGGGGGGTTGGCCATTCCCCCACACTAGGGTGGTAGAAAGTAGAAAGAAGTCAGAAATACGGGTGAAAACCCATATATGCTGCTAATTTTTGTTCACCGAGTCGCTAGCTTGACTCGATCCCCGAATTTAATTGTCCTTGGGGAAAGTTTGGAGATCCGGGACGACCATGGATTGTACGTCCTCTCCAAAGTAATGTTTCAACCGATGTCCATTCACTTTGAAATTAGGGCCGTCATTTTGTGATAACTCGACGGTGCCATAAGGATAAACCTTAACGATAGTGAATGGACCAGTCCATCGGGTTTTGAGCTTTCCCAAGAAGATCTTGAGTCTAGATTTGAAAAGAAGGACTCGATCACCAACGTTGAAAACGCGGTTTTTGATTTTTGAGTCATGAATCTTCTTTGTCTTTTCCTTATAGATCAAAGAGTTCTCGTAAGCTTGATCACGAAGTTCATTTAATTCATTCAGTTGAACTTTCCTATGATCACCCGCAGTTTTGAGGTCAAAATTTGCATGCTTGAGAGCCTAATAGGCTTTATGCTCAAGCTCGATCGGAAGATGGCACGCTTTCCCGTACACAAGCTTGTATGACGTACACCCAATGGGTGTTTTATATGCCGTACGGAAAGCCCAAAGTGCATCATCTAATTTATCCGACCAAGATGCACGATTTTCCCCAACGGTTCTTTCCAATATTCTCTTAATGCCTCGATTGGAAACTTGTACTTGTCCACTTGTTTGAGGGTGGTACGCAGTAGAAAGACGGTGAGTTACACCATACTTTTGCATGACTTTATCAAATTTGTCATTGCAGAAATGCGTACCACGATCACTAATTATAGCACGTGGAGTTCCAAATCGAGCAAAGAGAGCTTTCAAAAATTTCACGACTACTCGGGCATCATTTGTGGGTAAAGCTTTTGCTTCGACCCATTTTGACAAATAGTCAATTGCCACGAGTATATACTTGTTTCCATGAGAAGATGGAAATGGCCCCATAAAGTCAATGCCCCAAACGTCAAAGATTTCACAAACTTGAATTGCATTTTGTGGCATTTCATTCTTTTGTGAAATATTCCCGAGACGTTGACAAGCGTCACAGGATTTGACCAATTCATGGGCATCCTTGTAAATCGTGGGCCAAAAGAAACCGGAGTCAAACACCTTTTTGGCGGTGTAATTTGGATTGTGGTGGCCCCCCGTGGGACCAGCATGGCAAGCCTTTAAGATTTCAGCGGCTTCTTGACCATATACACACCGCCAGATGACTTGATCCGCACAGATTTTGAACAAGTAGGGGTCGTCCCAGAAATAATGTTTTACATCTTTAAAGAATTTGTTCTTTTGTTGGGACGACATCCCTTTCACAATGAAGTTACCCGCAAGGTAGTTTGCAAAATGGGCAAACCAAGGGGTAACAGAATCTCCATGAAAGGCAACCGCATTGAGTGTCTCGAGAGGGAATGTTTCATTAATTTCTTTCCTCTCGAAAACATCTTGATGGGGGTTTTCCAAACGGGAGAGATGATCAGCAGCTAGGTTCTCAGCTCCTTTTTTATCACGAATTATGATATCAAATTCCTGTAGGAGGAGAACCCAATGAAGAAGTCTCGGCTTTGCATCTTGTTTTGCAAAAAGGTACTTCAAAGCCGAGTGATCCGTATACACTATGCTTTTTGTCAGGATCAAGTATGGCCGGAATTTTTCAAAAGCATACACCACAGCTAATAATTCTTTTTCAGTGGTGGTGTAATGACTTTGTGCCTCGGTCATAGTTTTGCTAGCATAGTGTATAGGCTGAAAATGTTTCGTTTTTCGTTGCCCCAAGACTGCCCAAATAGCATAATCACTCACATCACACATGAGCTCAAAGGGCAAGTCCCAATCGGGGGCAACAAGAATCGGTGCCTCGGTAAGCCTTTTCTTTAATGTTTCAAAGGCTTCGATGCACTCGGGGGAGAAGATAAAAGGAGCATCCTTTTCGAGGAGATGGGTCATAGGCCGGGCGATTTTAGAAAAATCTTGAATAAACCTACGATAGAAGCCGGCGTGACCCAAAAAGCTCCTAACACCTTTCACAGTTGTGGGATGAGGTAATTTTGCAATGACGTCCACTTTGGCTCTGTCAACCTCAATCCCGTTTTTTGAAATCTTATGGCCGAGGATAATGCCCTCTTTGACCATAAAGTGACTCTTCTCTCAATTTAGACATAACTTTGTGTCTTCACAACGTTTTAGCATATCGTCTAAATGGGAGAGGTGTAACCTCCCACTATTTTCCTTACGAGTATTATGTACTAATCAAAGTCTATTATATCATTTCAATATTTTATAACACTTGTGACAACAACGAACACTTGATTCAACGAATATACTATTTTACGAATGATCACGACATAAATTGTTATTCACCTATATACTTGGAACGATGCTCACACACACTTGCCACGATGGTCCAAATCGCGATATATTAAATGCTTTTCATTCAAAATAACACGTGACATTATTTTCATACTCGACCAACTCCCGAACTCTCGAAAATAACTCACGTTAATATGCAATCAAAAATTACTAAACATAATTAAACTAACCTAAACGGGCCTTAACCCCTTGCCTCAGCCCACCACCGAAACCCACTCAACAAGTCAATGGGCTTAACCCAACTCCCTCGGCCTGCTTATCAAACCTGGCCCAAACTTAATTTTAGTTTCTTTCTTTTCTTTCTTTCTGTTTTGGAACCGACGAGCAAGAGCAACCCAAGACGACCCCGATATTCCTACGTCTCACAAACTATACGTCAATATTATTACACCCCTTGAATGAACTCGCACCCAAGAATCACGTACAATGGCCATTTTAATTATCTCGTGCGAATACTACTCTAAAAATCTTTAAGCTGAGCATACGAACCTACCCGATGTACTAGAAATCAACTCGCTCAAAATGTATTTTTTTGGTCGAACCTCTCAACTCGTCATAGCACCATACGTTCACACACAGTTTTGAATCACGAAACAAATTCAAACTCATTAACTCTCGGAATATGGCACGTGACAAAACAAAACCGAACTCCATATATTTACTTTCTTTTTTTTTACCAACGAGTGAATGAAATTCCCCCCAAAGAACACGCCCCTTGTTTTGAGCTGATGAGAGGTCAAATTGCGGAAGAAAATAGTTCCCTAACATTTAATATATCCTGCCAGCTACAGGAACTCATGTCTTGGAAATAATTTAAATTCAATACTATATATACGTACTCCACTCTTTCGTTTCATGCATCACCTCCATTTACACGTTACAAAGACCTCCTAAACTCCCTACACTTACACAATCTACTACTGCTCGATCTGGGTTAAACCATCCTCACCTTAGAGACTATTCGAAGTTGCCCAAGTCCGTTCTTGTCCAACCACGACTAGCATTCGAAACGAGCAAGAGAAACTGCCGTGTCCACGTCCCATCTCACTCGACGTTCACCACCTTTAAGGTGTCGTAAGCATACTCGACCTCTAACTCCTTTCATACGATCATGCATACATGCCAACTCACGCCTCATTCTCGTTTTATTATTTTGTATTGCATAAGGTTACGTATAGTTAAATAGAGTGACACGCCACCTTTATGGAAGGCCTAGGGGTCACGTACGCATTGTCACGTATCTATTTTACATTTCATGCATCATTGGACTCATCCTTAATCGTTGCTCTAACTCATGCACACGACCAGATTCGAAAATGAAAAAGATAAAACCTTGTTATTTTATGTGAAATAGTCGACCAAACTAGCTAGAAAACGCCACGTTATCTTGAAATCTAAACTAACGAGCATGTCATATTATTACCCCACCCCGTAGACCACCCAACGAGCTATTACTTTCGTGTTTTAACTTTACAAAAATGATCACTCCTCGACACCCTAATTTGGCCAAAGTGTTTTGCAAAACTCGATAACTATAAAGGTTTGAAAATAAGCCGAGTGGGCTTATAAGCCCATTAAGCAAAAATAAGCTATTCTGAACGTATAAGCTGTGCAAATAAGTTTTCCAAGATTAAAAATAAACTCGGTAAAGTTTTTATAAAAATTCTAACGATTTTTGTGAAAAAGGACCAAAAATGTGACGCGTCGACACTTATAAGGACTAAAAATGTAAAACTGTTAAAACAAGGGTTAAAACTGTAAAAGCAGAAACTATAGGACCAAAAATGATAAAGTAATAAATTTCGAGTTCATATCGTATACTTGGACAAATAGAGGGCTGTTATCGGAATTATTATAAAACGAGGACTAACGGCACAGCGCTAATGCCGTTAGGATAAAAATTGAAATCTGAAAAAGGACCAAGGACTATATCTGAGAATCTAATAATTAATTCCATTTCCCGCCTTTCATATCATTGCATTGCATGTTGAAATTCTTGACTTGGTTTCATAATTTTATATACATTTATATATAAATAAATTTTTCTCAATTTCGACCATGCCGTTTAAACCACGAATTCTATTGTCGTCAAACCAATAAATCATTTCATTCTTAAAACATTCGCGATTAAGCTATTCGGACTATCAAAACACTAAAACTTATCGTACTATCTAGGTTGTGTGTTGGAGCCGTTCCTTGACCGTAACTGAGATCTTTATCACTACCACTGTACTACTAAGGTGAGTTCATAGTCCCACTTTTACTATGTTTTCAAATCCCGTGGGGAGATACATGCTACTAAACTGAACACAAGTATTTTTCTGTATGCTATCCTGATTTATATTGCCTAAGTTACCACTTGTCAAAAAGTCCCTCATATCATGAACCATTAATCACTTGCGAGTGAACGCGAATTCGGTGAATAGATCTATTGGCAGTTGACGCCCCATTTGAGTTGCTGTGTAAGTAACCAAATGCACTTTATTCGAATTAACTGAGGAGCCTGACAAACTCCTATTACACGAGGGCATTATCACCTACACCATTTCATGGTGTGGGATTTATTATATTACACCCGATGTTAAGGTTTGCGTGTCATGAGGCTTAGGGCAATATATATATATATATATATATATATATATATATATATATATATATATATATATATATATATATATATATATATATATATATATATATATATATATATATATATTACACTGTGATGCTACTGTTTTTACTACTATTGGCTTGTGTTCAACTATTACAACTTAAACACTATGGATTCACTCAACATTCATGTTGACCTTTTTAGCATGTTTATCTCAGGTAATTGACGAAGGCAAATCGGGCACGGAGATTGGCAAATGACCCCTCTTTATGGACCATGTTTAATAAAGTTATCATTTGTTTTTATCAGAAACCATTTTAATTGTAACTCTGAATTTATCGTAAAACTTCCTTGTGTCATGTTATGTTATATTTATAAAATGATAACTGAACTTTTATAAAAACGCCTCTTTCGAGTCGTTTTCTATGGTCATGATTACGATCCGAGAAGTAATACCCCAATTAGTCTTCCGCTGCTTACTTACAAATTTGGGGGTGTTACAAGAGGCATGACTGAAACGAATCCCCAATGACCGAAAAATCGTCCATGAAGACCTCCATAGCTTTTCCGATCATGTCGTAAAAAATGGCCATCATACATCTTTGAAACGTGCCCGGGGCATTACATAAGCCAAATGGCATACGTTTATATGCGAAAGTTCCATACGGGCACGTGAACGTGGTCTTTTCTTGATCTTGCGGATCAATGGGAATCTGAAAGTAACCCGAGAAACCATCGAGGAAGCAATAATACTCATTCCCCGCTAATCTCTCGAGCATCTGATCCATAAAGGGCAGAGAAAAATGATCCTTACGGGTGGCGTCATTTAACTTACGATAGTCAATACAGACGCGCCAACCCGTAACCAAACGAGTTGGAATTAACTCATTCTCCTTATTTGTGACAACAGTAATGCCACCCTTTTTTGGAACATAATGAATTGGGCTGACCCAAGGACTGTCCGAGATAGGGTAAATCAATCCGGCATCAAGAAGTTTTAAAACCTCTTGTTTGATAACCTCGTGAATTTTTGGATTCACCCTCCTTTCTTGTTGGACTGCAGGTTTGAAGTCGTCCTCCATTAAAATTTTATGAGTACAGAATTCAGGGTCAATGCCCTTGATGTCGGAGAGACGCCAAGCAATTGCTTGTTTATGAGACTTCAAAACCTTTATGAGAGCAGCCTTTTCCTCATCACTTAAGTCTTTGGCAATTATGACGGGCAATTTATCATCACCCTCCAGAAATGCATATTCAAGATGAGGCGGCAAGTCCTTAAGTTCAACCTCGGGAAAGTCATCAGTTTTCTCAACATTTTTGACTTCCTCTTTATGAAGTTGGTGTGGTAGAACAGGAAGAGGAGAGGGATCTTCGTTTAACAATTTTTCAAGTATGAGAATATCCCTCTCGAGGTCGATCTCTTGGTTATCAACTCCATCGGGAATCGAATCACTTTTGAGAAACGCCTCCATTTCTTCTAAGATGAAGTCACTTCCCTCAAACGGAGTGAGGGAAGGATAAGAATTGGCAATAATGGGGTGAGAAGATTGAGTGAGATTTTCACTCGAAGAATCATTAATGAAACCTAAAATCTCTTGAGCATACTCCTCAGCAGCAACATCGATGACATCAATTTTGTTCACCGATTCACAGTCATAATTGGAGGAGTATCTCGAAGTTTGATTTAGGTTGAAGGTTATGGCTTCTGTTCCAACACGTAATGTGATCTCATGCTCAAATACATCGATAAGAGCGCGCCCAGTTCTCAGGAATCCCCGCCCAAGAATGAGAGGGACCCTAGAATCGGCATCAAAGTCAACAATCACAAAATCTGCCGGAAAATGGAACTTCCCCACTTTAACGAATACGTCCTCGGCAATGCCAATGGGACGAGAAATCGAACGATCGGCAAGCTCTAAAGTCATGCACGTGGGGTTAAGTTCGGGAAGAGAGAGTTTCTTCCACACAGAATATGGCATTAGGTTAATGCTAGCACCTAGATCAGCCAAGGCGAAGCAATCAACCATACCCGGTAAAGTACAAGGAATTAGAAATTTCCCGGGATCTCCCAGCTTTTCAGGAAGCTTTTTCAAAAGAACCGCAGAGCAGTTCTCATTCAGAGGAGTTTTTGCCATCTCAAAGAGTTTCTCTTGGGCATCAAGAGAATAGCATCCGCGAAGCTAATGTCAAAGTGCAAATCTTGAAAGATTTGGAAGAACTTATCCATTTGGTGATTAGCTTTTTCGCGAAGCTTTTGTTCACTGAGACGTGATGGATAGGGGATAGAAGTTTTGGATTTAGAGTTGTCCACTGGAGTTTCTGGTGGTTCAAAGACAACTCCAGGATTACATCTGGTTTCAGGTATAACCTGAGGTTGGACGTGTGCTGTACTTCGTGAGCTAGGATTTTGCACTTTGTCCTTTGTCACCTCAGGCTCACGATTCACTACCTTTGGAGGAGAGGAAGAAGAGGTAGTAGGAATCGCGGGTTCATCATATGAAGCACCACTTCGTGTTGTGATCGCCTTAGCATCGCCCCTCGGGTTAGCGATCGTGTTGCTCGGTAAAGTAGTACCTGAGCCCGATGGTCGATCATTTAAAGACTTCTTGATGTCAGAAATCTGGCTGACCAGCAACTTGTTCAACTCTTCTTGGGACTTCATGAATTGTTTCAACAACTCGTTAGATGAAGGCCCAGTTGGAACAATGGCTTGATTCGGATTAGGAATATTTGGAGCACGATTGTTCGGATTGGGACCTTGATTTAGAAAATTACCCTGATTAGGGTTGTTGTTTCCATGAAAATATCCCTGATTGAAATTACCCTGACCTTGGTTCCGATTAAAGTTTCCTTGATTTTGTTGTTGGAAACCTTGATTTTGGAACCCTTGGTTTTGATTTTGAAAACCGTGACCCTGATTGAAGTTACCTTGGTTTTGATAACCTTGGTTCGCTCTATTTTGATTTTGGCCACGGTTTTGGACATTTTGGTTTTGATTAAAACTAGGAGGTCCAGGATAATGATGTTGAGGACGATAGCTAGGGTCCATAGGAGGGCGATATTGATTGCCTCCTTGATTTTGGGACCCAGCTACAGCATGAGCTTCGTATGGAGTACCATCAGTAGCTGTGCAATTGTAGTAGGCATGCGGCCCACCACAAGTTACACAGACTTCCACTTTTTTAACCTCAGCAGGTGGAGGATGTTGTGGAAATGAAACCTTCTTTGTTTGGGCGAGAACCAAAGCTTGGATCGCTTCAGTGAGCTTGTCAATCTTAGCATCTGTGCTAGATTGACCCATAGAAGATGAAGTAGAAGGACCCGCATAAATTTGGGAAACAATCGGTTTGCTTCGTATAGAGCGGACCTTAGACTTGTTTTCTATGATTTGCAAAGCTTCTTTCGTTGTTCTACTCAAAAAGTTACCTCCCGCAGAGGCATTGAGAGAATCCTGATCAGCTTGGCTCACGCCATTGTAAAACGTATCAAGTTGCATCAACTCAGAGAAACCATGATGTGGACACTTGCGAAGTAATTCTTTGAAACGATCCCACACTTCACCAAAAGATTCATCGTATTTTTGAGTGAACTTGGTGATTTCGTTCTTAAGAGTCGTGGTCTTGGAAGGTGGGAAGAATTCATTCACAAACTTTTTAACAAGATCTTCCCAAGTCTCAATAGACCGTGGAGGTTGTTTTTCAAGCCAAATCCGGGCTTGTCCCTCCAATGAGAATGGGAAGAGAAGAAGTTTTATTGCTTCACACGGGACATTCTTGTACTTGATGGTCGATGTGATTTTATTGAACCATCGAATATGAGCATGAGGATCGTCCCTCTCAAAACCGTAGAATTGACTTGAGGTTATAAGATTGAGTAACCCGGTTTTGAGCTCAAAACTATCAGCCACGATGGTTGGGACAATAATGGCATCTCCGTAACCCTCGATGGGTGCTTGGAGAAGCTCACACATGGGACGGTCTTCCGCCATGGTGACAGTGGGTGTGGCAATAGTACGGATCTCAGATCCGACTGTTGGTGCTGAACGTCTATGAGGTCTTCTAGGTTTTCGTACAAGCTCAAGTAATGGGCTAGTAGACCTAGAAGAACGAGTGCGCATGCACTAAAAACTCACTCAAAACAAAATCGAGGCAAAACGACAGTGAACTTAAACCAATAATCGCAAGCAAGTGGCTTCTTTAAGAAAGGTACACCACTCACAAGGATACAAAGGCAAGTTTTAAATCTTAGGTTTGGGAACTTATTATGTCCACACCCCCAGTTGGTAGGTGTTCTGCCTTGGTTTGCGACGGTTTATTTTTATGTAGAATTATTATTCACAAGAAAGAGACGAATGTTTTGTGTTTTGTGTATGGGTTTAAAAAATTTTTGGAAAATATTTTTGGTATCGTTTCGTTTACCAAAATCGTTTTTCTTTAAGAATCACCTTAAAAGAAAACCGAATCAGAAAACGTTACGATCTGTTTTGTTGTTTTTAATTTTTTTTGGTGTTGTTAACACTTTAGGAAAAATGTTAATGACTTTTTTGTATTTTGATTATGAAAATATACATAAGTGGTGGTATTTATACAGTGAGTGAGGTGAGATAACACTAATCTCAAATAACGCTATAGAAACGCGCACACTTCCCCGGCAGCGGCGCCAAAAATTGATTGATGCTAAACAGTCAACCTTATATTGACCAAGTCAATGGTCAACAAGGTCAAACTCCCTAGGTCAATGCTCCGGGTAATATAAGGTATCACCAGGTCGTTAAGTCCAGTTGAAGTGTGAATTGTAACTTTAGCGTATTCGTGATCGGGTGATTATTCACAGAAAAGGGTTATGATCAGAATTATTTGGAAATTATTAACAAATATAGCTTAGGAAAGCTACGTGAGTGATTACGAGAATTTAGATTACAAAGATTTGAGCTAAAACCTAAAAACGTACGTTTTAATTAAAAAACGTATACAGACGAACAAAACAAAAAGTACAACTGATGGACGGGAAGGGTTAAAAGTGTAAAATTAAGATTTTTACAATCCTAATAATTAAAGAAAATTTTAAGAAAAATAAAAATTATTTTTACACTATTTAATTATTTATTATTAATTTATTACTAATTATCTATTTAATACTAATTAAACTAATTAGAATTATTAAAAATACTAAAATGACTTAGAAAATTAAGAAAAATTTTATAAATCTAATTAACCATCATGGGAATCCTAAAAAATTATAAAAAGTTAATTTTATGTATTTTTAAGCTAATTAACTAATTATTAATCTAATTACTTATTAATTTCTAATTAAACTAATTATATTATAAAAAATAGAAAATGAACAGTAAAAATTCTAGAAAAATTTATAAAAATGTTTTAACTAAAATAAAAGCTATAAAAATTATAAAAACTAGGTTATACTATATAAAATCTAATTATTCTATTTAATTGATTAATATTAATTAAAACTAAATTAAACTAAAATTAATTAGAAAAACCACTAAAAGACAAAATAAAAATCTGGAAAAATTTAAAAAATTATTTTAAACTAAAATAGAATTTCTAAAAATATAAAAGTGATATATTATTTAGAAATAAATTAAAAAGAAAAATAAATTAATAATTCTTATTAAATAGAAGCTATCACTAATTTTAAAGTTGGTTTTTTGGATTTTTTTCTTTTTCTAAACTAATTATAAACTAAAAACAACTACTTTTAATAAAAACATTTTTATTTTAACCCAAGGAATAAGCACTTGAAGTGCTTAATACTCCCACAGTTGACTTTTTTGACTGTGGAGGTTTTAAAGCTCAAATGTGAAAGTGTGGGGTCCACAATGATGGATTATGGTTTCTCTGAGTCCAATGAACAATAATAAGCAAGTATGGCACAAGGATTAGGCTTCAATAAGCCACAATAATCAAATAAGCACTTTGCTTATTACCAACTGATGCAGTTTTGGGACAGAGTTTAGGGCCAATTGCAGGTGGGGTCCACTAGCCTAGGGGTCAAACAAAGAGTCAATATTCACTCCCTGGTAGGAGGGGGGTTGGGAGAATCCAAGGTCAAGGCTTAAGCTCAAGGTTTGAAGCTGTTGTGGTCTTGGGAAACTGGCTCAGTGAGCAAAAAGGGTTAAAGTGGACTTGTGCAAATAAGCAGTTAGACTAATGAGCTCAAACAAACTTGAATAAGAACAAAATTTGGACAATCACAATGAAATCAACATCAACAAAGATCAATGGTAACAACAAATTCAAGAGTAATCATCAACATTAACAACATCAACAAGAACAGTTAACAAGAAGAACAAGTAGTAGCAGATAAGCATAAACCAATAAGCTCAAATAAATGAAACCAATCCAAACACAAGTAAACAAGCCTGGGCAAATTACAACAAACCAATAATCAACAATGCTGAGATCAAAGCTAATGGTGACATGCAAATAACAAACTCAGGTGACTAATGCACACTCAGAGTGAATAGTGGTCCAAGGGTCACCTTTGAGGAGCAAAATAAGCTTGAGAATAAGCTCTAATGAGCAAATTACACTGAGATGTGAAAAATCACCCAAACATACTTCTCAAATCACCAATTATCCAAGATCACACTCAATTGGTTAACTAGAAATGTACAAGAAAAATCTGGTCTGATAAGCCTTGTAGTGCAGGGGAGGTTTCTTCCCCTGCAGGTAAGTTTAGACCCCAATTAAGCTAACCAAGAAAATTTTTAAAAATCAGATAATGGTGGCATCTTGTAGTCAAGGTGAGGTACTTTTAGCACAACAAGATTCAGATCCTATCTTGTTCTACAAAATTCTATAAAAATCTCCCAAAAAGTGATATTTTTCTGAAACCAACATTTTGACTTTCAAAGGATTTTTGCAAACGTTGACTTAAGTGAGATTTAATCCTAATTTATGAACTGATAATGATATAATAAATCAAAATGAGATGAATTAAGTTAAAGAGATTACTTATACACTGATTTGACAAGAAATTGATCTAAAAATTCTAACTGTTGACAGAATATGATGGATTAAAGGCTATCTTGACTTTTTTCTGAATAAACCAAAGTTTTTAAGGTCAGTTTAATCTATATGATCCTAGTGTGAGTTAACCTAGCTGATTTTACCCACTAGTAACCACAAACACCTTAAGTATCATACAAACCCAAACACCCCTTTTAAACTGATTTTTCCAACTTTTCAAAGCATTGTAAAGATTTAAACCACAATCTAGATTCCAATCCTAGAAATATGCTATTACACACTAAATTGAGCTAGGAAATACTGTTACTAACAACAAATGACTGAGATTCACTTAAAATTACACAAAGACAGTTAATTATAAAATATTTTGATAATTAGAGATCAAATGAACAAGCAACTACTAGAATCATTATCACAACTAAATATATATGCAGAAACACATTTAAGCATTACATAAACCAAGCTACATTGATGAGCAAATATTAAAGAAGGAAAGTTTGAATCTCACAGTGTGCTTCCAGCCTCAAACATGAAACCAAGGACCACAATTACCATCCTATTGAATCCCCAATGATTCACTAACCCAGGGCCATCCCTTATCAACCCTGCTCCTTCCTTTGTCTTCTTTTTTTTTTATTTATTTTTTTATTTTTCTAATTTCTTTTTGTATTTGAGTAGCTGAAATTTAAATTGAGGATTGAATTTATGGAATAACAACTTGAATTAATAATAAGAGAAACACAATACAACTGAGTTCTTTGATTCAGAATTTAAAATTACAATGCTTAAAATAAAAAAACTAAATTATCACTAAAAATCTCCTTCTCTGCTCCACTGCATCCTTCTCTTTAAATACTTTCTAGTTAGGGTTTCTGAATACCTTTGGACTCTTTCCCATCTTGAGTTTCAGCCCTTGGATCAAAAAGGAGCAATCCTAACCATTTAAATTTCTTGGCGCCCAAAATCTATTTGGCTTTTTCTTTCATTGTTGGAGCCAGAGGTGCATTTTTGGAGGTTAGTATTTGGTTTGGAGTAGGAGGGGGTAGGGGTGATGATGGTGGAGTGTTTAGTGGGTAGTGATGATGAGGGTAGCAGAGGTATTTGCAGGTCACGGGGTGGTTTAATTTTGGGGATGAAGAGGTCAACGGTCAAACCTGAGGGGGGAGTAGTTATTTAAAACGGTTAGGGGGTTTTGGGTGGGCTAAAGGGCACATGGGCCTGGGAGGTGGAGTGGAGTAATAAGGTGGGCTTGGATTGTTTGGTGGGTTGGGGTTTTGGTTTGGGTAGTAGTAGGAATAGGTCCGTTTGGTTTGTAGTTTGAAATTCACAAGGACCAAAAATGTAATAAACCAAAAGTTGTGGGCTGATTATGACGTTTTTCCAAACTTAACTCAAGGGTCCAATTATGCCATAGTGTAATAACCCAAGGACCATAAACGATATTTTCCATTTTTAAAGTTCCCGGGGACCAAATGCGACAAGTTGCCAAACTTCGGGGACCAAACATGTAATTTCTACAAATATTTTACCCAAGGACCATTTTCAACACATTTTGACTTTCCAAGGATAAAAATGATTTTTTCTTTCAAAATTATCCCACCAGGGACCAATTCTGCCATTTTCTGAAATTCCAGGGACCATTTATGTCAATTTTGGATTTTGAGGGGTTAAAGTGTAATTTTCTCAAACTTTATCACCCAAGGACTTATTTTGATAATTTTTGACTTTTCTTTGCCTTGGGTTGACTTTTCTTTCATTTTAAACTTCCAGGGACTAGTTTTGCCAAATTTTGAAACTTGAGGGACTGAAACTACCAATTGTGCAAACTTTGTTCGTTTTTCATTTGTTTTTAAACATTTTGCATCTAAAACATATAAAACACACTTTTGGGATAAATTGTGTATTTTGATGCGTTTTTTGGGTGTTTTAGGATGTTTTGGCAGTCCAGATACGATAAAAATGATGAGTGTTTGAGCACTCATCAGTATGTCGTACCTTTGAATGAGAATATATCATTCCTTATATAGGGGCTGATACTACGTGGGTTTCTTGCTCCTTACTCTTCGCACTCGTGGTGCTTATCGGGGTAACGATATCTATTCTATGAATAGAAGATCCTTATCGCATGCCCGATTAATTTGGTTGGGCTTTGGGCTTTGTGAGCCCAAGCCGTTATTATTATGGCCCATTATTCGTTATAATAGCCCACTCGTGGTGGGTTTGGGCCAAGTAATGTTTATCATTTGGGCTCGTGGCCCAAATATAGACTATACGTCATCAAGTACAAAATCTAGACACGACTCAAGCCCTAGCTTGGACCTAGCTCTTGAGGGGTTGGATTTCGGACTGACGAAGGTCTTGTATCAAATCTGCTAAGAAAATAGGCACCGTTAGTCTCACCGCGGAAGAGGGACTTCCGCGGTCAACCTCGGGTGTGAGAGTAAGTATCTAGAGAGATAAAGTATATGGTTTTAGTAGAGAGAGAGAGATTGTGTTACCCAAAGGTGAGGACCCTTCCTCTTTATATAGGCGAGGCTAGCTCGTCCTTTTCGACCGTTGGAACGCGTATCTCGGAGTGGAGCACCTTCCTTATTGTTCAGTGCATCCCATTGCCTTGTACCTTATGTCATTTTTGTCTTTTGACAGCTATATGCTAGCTGGTAGTACTTAATGAGTTATTCCGCGTCACAACAATACCGCGGTCTAGTATACACCATTGACATGTACCGCATATGTGTCTTGGGGTCGCGGGTTGGTTTTAGTTTGTGGTGAACCCGGCCTGCAATATTTGAGTCCGGGGGTACTATCCGTGATCAACTATATTCAAATTAATAATGAGTTTTTACTCGATTCTAATACTGCACAAAAAGTAATCAATCATCTTTTTTTTTAAATTCATTTCATTTCAATTAAATTATTTATTAAAAAATGTGTTTTGATTGTTTTGTTGATTTAGGCGTTGGATAAGGTGGAAGAGGAGGTTAATGCGTTAGCCGAATGATGCCATAAGTCAGTTTTAAATTTTTTATTTTATTTTTATCAGTATTATTTTTGATTGTTTCGTAATTTGTTATGATTTTGATCGAGGTGTAATGATATTGCATTGTGCGTTTGTTCATTTTGGTTGTTGTGATATTATTAACTATAGGATTTTTAAGTTAGGAGGTTAAAATTTTGAGATAGAACAAAAGTTTATCAACTTGAATAGGTAATTTTTAGAAGTTTATATTGATGCTAGTTTGTATGTCCCTGAGGTGCGTATCAAGTTTCATTAATACTGAATGCGCTTAAAATGTGATAAATGAAATACATAGGGCTCAAAGAGAAGATAGCATCAAGAGAAGTGTGTATGTCTCTGACATCGTTCACAATGTAAGTAAATGCTTGTTAGTTTTTTCCTCTTGTATATAGTGTAGGGGTGAGCAAAAGAAACGAACTGTAACCAAGAACCGAACCGGAACAGACCCAACCCGAACCGACTTTTAGAACCGCGGTTTGGTTCTCAGTTCTTCAACATTTCAAATTTCGGTTCTCGGTTCGGTTTGGTCCGGAACCGTAGGTATCGGTACCGGAACCGAAGAACCGCTCAACACGCATCTTACTCATCTGTGAGTGCCTTCTTTCTAGACAAGATACGTACATTCTCATATTAGGATTCTAGATATTTCCAATGTGCATTAATCAAATGAAACTTATATATTGTAATCATAGAGGACTAGCTTGGTAGCTACGCCTATAATTCATAGTTATAACAATAAATTTGTTATAGAGCGTTCTTTGTTATATTAGCTGTTAATCAGCTTGTTATGTAGATCATTTGCACCATTTATTTGTAGTTACATGTGCATTACTTCAACCGTAATTTGCGACTAAAAATGTTTTTATATAGGAGAAATAGGCGATCAGGGTGATCATTAACAAGAATATACGTATTTAATCCTAGTCCATTCCATTTTTCAGATTCAAGTGCACAAAACCACCACGCTATACTTCAAATTCATAAGATCTACAAATTGCGGTTCCAACCTGTTCGACCCGCAAGGAACCGAACCGAACCGAGAACCGATACATGTTACTCAGTCCGGTTCTTGGTTCCTTGGCCATCCGGTTTTCGGTTCTTATTTCTCGCGGTTCTGGTTCGGTTCCGTCCGGTTCTGGAACCGCGCTCACCCTAAGTGTACTATTTTTTTCTCCATAGACTCCATGTGAATGGCTTATTCGATAGGTAACTGAAGATCAACTTGCTGCTTTGTTTTGAGAATATGGGCATGTAAGTCCAAGCAGAACCCTGATCTCTAATTAACAGTTTATTTATATTCTTGATCATTTGCGAAAGAGATACTGAACATGCTTACTATATAGGTCTTGGACTGTCGAGTTTGTGGTGACCACATTCACGCCTCCGGTTTGCATTTGAGATTGCTGGTGAGAGTAAAACACTGTGACCTTTGAATTCTTGTAGTTCCATAACATCTAACAAACAATCTGCTGGTGTTTATATGTTTCTATCAATTAATTTTCTGCAGACTCTGCAAGGGCAGTGCTAAATCTTTGTGGTACAATGCTCGGTTTCTCTCAAATTACGGTCTTGCCATAAAAAACTGCCATCCTTCATGTGAATCCAACTTTCCTCCCCAGGGTATGTAGTTCACTTGTAGTTAGTATTCAGTTATATTTAATTTTAATATTTTTTCCTCATGTATTTTTAATTTTATATATCTTCTTGATTTGTATTCAGTCAGAGGACGAGAGAGAGATGTGTGGAAGGACCGTCTACTGTACAAATATTTACAAGAAGGTTTGGAAACTTTTTTCTTGCTTAAGTATAGCTCTAAACGAGTTTTCCACACTGTCACTGAATAAGCGAGCCTTTTACATATATTCCCCTTTCTTTCTTGGATCATTTGCTTTCGCAGTGACTAATTCTAAAACGTTTTTAGCTTTGTGTTGTTGTTCCTAATGTGGAATCAAATTAGACATATAGTTTCAATGTAAGTTTAAGAAAGTGGTAATGACAATTAGGGTCAGCGGTGTTTTCTATTTGATTCATTCCATGTTTAGTTTGGTCTAAAATAGAATCATTTGTTTTTAGGGATCAACAATTGATGGTGGGCGTGTCATCTTGAGCAAAGGGGTCAGTTTTGGCAGACGGGTTGGGCACAAACTCGGCTTTGTTTTCGGTCCAAATCAAGCTTCTGTTGTTGGCTATGTTCGTGGCCAATACCAGCTCGCCCTTTGTTTGCATCGTGGTATTGGAACGGACCATAATCTATCAGAAGCGGTATGTTGCTCACTTGCCTGATCATTCTTGTCCAATCTGTTTATGATACTTTCATGCATTCTACACTTTCTGAATTTATCTCTCGTTTCTTTAAATATTAAGCTTTTATATCCACCATCACAAGTTTCCTCTCATATCATACAAAGTGCAACTTACGAATGGTTGCACAAGACAGCTTTAGCTATTTGTAATTGTATCGTTGTTGGGTCTGAAACTGCTGCTGAGTAAAACTGCTGCTAAGTGAAACTGCTGCTAGTAGTAATGATTCTGCTGCTAATGTCAAAGTGCTGCTGAGGATAAATGCTGCTGACAGAATCTGTTGCTAATGGGATAAGGATGTATACGGTTTAGATAAATATAGAATAGATTGTGTAAATATCATATTTATCTAGAATATACTTATCTTGTAGAGAAAGGTATTGTAAACCTAGTAGGACTCCTTAGCCTATAAAAGGAGGATCCTAGGGTTTGTTTATGTACGTGTTATTATTCACTTCAAGGTTGTAAAACCCTAGCATTGTTGAGTGCTCGTATTAATAATATTGAAGTGTTGAAAGTGAATCACAATTCTTCTTAAGTTAAGCTTTTATATTCCGCGTATTAGCTTAAGTGTTCAATCAAGTTAACTTCTATACAAGATCGTTTAAGCTCAACTGGGATCAACAAGTGGTATCAGAGCTTGTGATCTAGAAGTTATTAACAAGAAGATTTTGTTTCTTAAAAGTTTGCTGTTCCAAATCTACTGCTACGATGGGTGATGAAACTCATATGGTGACTGCTTCAAGGGTACCTATGCTGAATCCTGCTGAGTATGAGCTTTGGAAGAGAAGGATCAGACAATACATTAGCATGATTGATTTCAACATGTGGAATGTTATTGTTAATGGTGATTCTGTGCATGAGAAGAGTGTTGATGGTAAGGAGATACCAATCAAGTCTGCTGAAGCTAATAAAGTAAGGAAGATGGAAATCAAAGCACATAGTATTCTTTTAATGGGAATACCTAATGAATTTCAAATGGACTTTGATGACTGTGAATCTGGAAAAGAATTGATGGATGCTGTTGAATTCAGGTTTGGAGGGAATGATGCTACTAAGAAATCAAGGAAAAACATGCTAAAGCATCAGTTTGAGAATTTTACTTCTGAAAGTGGAGAGAAGATTATTGGCATATACGACAGGCTAAACCAACTTGTTAGCCATCTAAAACTTGTTGGTTATGTGGTTCCACAAGAAGATGTAAATCTAAAATTTCTTAGAAGTCTTGCACCTGAATGGAGTATGCACACAGTTGTGTGGAGGAATAAGCCTGATTTTGAAACTATGAAGTTGGAGAGTCTCTACAACAATTTAAGAGTGTATGAATCAGAACTGTCTACCTCTTCTACTTCATCCACTGGTACTCAAAATCTTGCCTTTGTATCCTCTAAAGGAAAAGAATCTCACTCTGCTGCTCATTCTACTGCTTATGGAGTCTCTGCTGCTGATGGATCTGCTTCCAGTTCAAATGATAAGATCTCTACTAGTGATATTGCTTTGTGTGCATTCTTGGCTGAGCTCACAACTACTATAAGGTCACATGTCTTAAATCAAGATTTGGATTACATTGATCCTGATGATCTTGAAGAAATTGATCTTAAATGGTAAATGGCTATGTTAACCTTGAGGGCAAGAAAGTTTTTGAAAAAGACTGGAAAAGAAGTCAAGTATAAAGCTAAAGACAGTCCAGGCTTTGACAAATCAAAGATAGAATGCTACAACTGCAACAGGAAGGGACATTTTGCTAGAGAATGTAGAGCTCCAAAGAAGAATGCTGATGTTGCAAAGAAGGTTACTGAAGAATCAAAGACTACTACACTGGTGTCTTGTGATGGACTGGGAGATTATGATTGGAGTGATATGGCTGAAGAAGAACCAAACTTCTCTTTGGTAGCTGTTGATCAACCCAAGGTGCAGAACTTTGCACTTATGGCCTATGGTTCATCATCAGGCTCTGACTCTGAGGTATCTAATGATTCAGACTTATCTATGTGTTCTTTTAAATCTTGTGTTGACACTATAGAAGAACTTAAGTCTAGGAATGAGAGTTTAAATAAAGAAATTGAACACCTAAAACTTGATAACTTAGGTTACAAAGTAGGTATTCAAAATGTTGAAAGAAGATTAGAATATCTTAAAGAGTGTGAGAAGGAATATGTAGATCAACTTAATCTCAGAGATATAGAAATTTTTAAGAAAAATAGTGAAGTAGAAGTTCTTAAAAATAAGTTGGTAGAAGCAGAAAAAGAAAAAGAGGAAGCTCTTGCTGAAAAAGATAAACATGTAGTAAGAGTTCAAAAACAACAATTTGCTTCTGATATGGTTCATAAATCTATTGAGAATAATTTGATGAGAAAAGGTAGTGGAATTGGGTATAATGAAGTGGCTCCTCCAGCCAAAAGTGCTTTTGCTCCACCAGGAAAAGAACTATCCTTCATTAGTGAGCTAAGTATTGAAAAACCCGTAGGTGAATGTAGTACAAGTAAAATTGAAACACCTAAGGTTGAGGATAGAAAATTTCCTGAAGCACCAATTATTGAGGATTGGTATTCTGATACTGACAGTGATGAGGAACATGTTAAACAAACACAAAATGTGAAAAAGGAAGAAATTCCTACCAAGTTTAAACCTAAAATTGAACAGGTTAAGTTTGTCAAACCTGTGTTAGGAAATAACTTCTCTAGGAAATTGGTAGAATACAATGAGATACCTAGAGAACAGATGGATAGGTTCAATAATAAGCCTAGGGGTAACCAGAGAAACTTCAACAACCTAGTTTCAAACAGATTAGGTAATCAGTTTCAATTACAAAAGAAGGCTTGTTACAAGTGTGGTAGCTTTGACCACTTGATTGTTAGATGCCCTGAACACCAAAAGCCTATTTGGAATCAATACACTAGTGTGAATCACAAATATGTAACTAAACAAACTCACCCACATCCTAATAGAAACATGGTTCCAAGAGCTGTTTTGTTGAGATTTGGTGCTACTAGATCTATTTATGCTGCTAAATCAAATGGTGTTTTCAAATCAACAACTAGTTCTTCTACTGGCTCTACTGCTAGTAAGCATTCTGCTGCCAGTATGCACTCTGCTGCTAGCAAGCAATCTGCTGCTAGTACAAAACTTTCTACTTCTGGGCCAAAAGTTTTAACAAACACAGTTGTTGGTAATCACTTTTATGCTGTTAAGGCCTCAGCTTGCTGGACTTGGAAACCAAAATCAAATGGTTCAAATTCTGTTTCCAAGGATAGTAGTGCATCAAGTGATTTAAAGAAATTTGATTCTGTTGATGCACAGGGCAGATCCAAGTCAGTAATGGCTTGGGTCGTCAAGAGGAACTAATGTCTCTACTTTTCATGTGCAGGTCAATCTACTGGATGAGCTTAAGGATATGGTTATTGTTGACAGTGGATGTTCTGGTCACATGACAGGAGATGAGTCTCAACTTGAAGACTTTGAGGCTTTTGATGGTGGTTATGTTGCTTTTGGGAATGATCCAAAAGGTGGAAAGATTGTTGGAATAGGAACTCTCAAAACTGGAAATTTGGACTTTGAGAAGGTGTTTCTTGTGAAAGGACTTAAGTTTAACCTTTTTAGTGTCTCACAAATGTGTGACAAAAAGAACTTTGTTCTTTTTACAGACACTGAGTGTATGATCCTTTCTCCTGACTATCAATTGCCAGATAAATCTGTACTTTTGAAGGTCCCTAGAAAAGAGAATATATACAGTGACCATATTAAGAACATTGTTCCTAAGAGGACTTTGACTTGTCTAATTGCAAAAGCCACTGTTGATGAGTCCAAACTATGGCACAGGAGATTGGGACATCTGAACTACAAGACCATGAACAAATTGGTAAAAGGAAATCTGGTTAGAGGAATGCCTACAAAGACTTTTGAAAATTGTGAAATTTTTGTTGCCTGTCAAAAGGGTAAACAACACAGAGTTTCATTCAAGTCCAAGACTGTGAACACAAATACTGAGCCATTACATCTATTGCATATGGACTTATTTGGGCCTGTATTTTTCAAAAGCTTGAACAAGAAGTCATATTGTCTTGTTGTCACTGATGACTTTAGCAGGTTTACTTGGGTATTCTTTCTTGCTACTAAAGATGAAACTTCAGAAATACTCAAGGCATTTATTACTAGAGTTGAAAACCTGTACAATCACAAGGTGAAGATAATCAGATGTGACAATGTTACTGAGTTCAAGAACAGTGTGATGAATCAATTCTGTGTGGGGAAAGGAATTCTAAGACAGTACAGTGTAGCAAGAACTCCACAACAGAATGGTGTTGCAGAAAGAAGAAACAGGACACTTATTGAGGCTGCAAGAACAATGTTATCTGATTCAAAACTACCTATTCCTTTTTGGGCTGAAGCTGTGAACACTGCATGCTTTGTGCAGAACAGAAGTAAGGTAGTCAAGCCTCATAATAAGACTCCATATGAGTTATTTCATGGAAAGAAGCCATTAATTAATTTTCTCAAACCATTAGGATGTCCTGTTACTATTTTGAACACTAAGGATCAGCTAGGCAAATTTGATGAAAAAGCTGATGAAGGAAATTTGGTTGGTTACTCTGTGATTAGTAAAGCTTTCAGAGTATACAATAAGAGGACCAAACATGTAGAGGAGACTTTGCATATCAAGTTTTCTGAGAACACATCTAATCCTGAAGGAAAAGGACCAGAATGGCTGTTTAATGTGGATATGCTTACCAAAACAATGAACTATGTACCAGTTATTGCTAGTGTTGACAAGCCACAAGAAGAATTTGTTTTGTTTGAGAAACTGAAGGTTAGTCCTATTCTACTACCCTCTCAGACTGATCTAGGTCCTAAAGATGATGTGGTTACTCAAGAGAAGACTAAGGAAACTGAAGAAGATATTGAAATTCCTATTGAAGCAGAAAAAGAAACAAATGTGGATCCCAAAATAGTTGTTGATGTCTCTCCTACAAAGCCAGAAGACTCTACTGCTGACTCAACAGACTCTACTGCTAGGCCAAAAGTTACAACTACTGCTCCACCACACTCTGCTTCCAAGCCTACTAACTCTACTGCTACTTCAATGTTTCCTCATTTGGACTCTCAGGGTAGACCTATTGTTGATTCTATCTACCCTGATGTTCCAAATATGCCTCCTCTTGAGAATATTTACTATGACACAGATGATGATGTTCTTGATGGTCAGTTATTTGGAGCTTCTGCAGATTTTTCTAACTTGGAACTCAATATTCCTGTTAGTCCTACAACTACCACAAGAATACACAAGGATCATCCCAAAGATCAAATTCAAAGTGATCCACAATCATCTATTCAAACTAGGCAGATGACTAAAGCTTTGAAAGATCTTCAACATCAAAGTTTCTTTGCCAGATCATTGCATCAAAGAAATAGTCATAAAGATCTTCAAAATTGCCTGTTTGCATGTTTTCTTTCTCAAATTGAACCCAAAAACACTTACAAAGCCTTACAAGAAGCAAGTTGGGTGGAAGCAATGCAAGATGAGCTTCTACAATTTAAGCTGCAAGAGGTTTGGACTTTGGTTGAACTACCAAATGGAAAAAGAGTGATTGGCACAAAATGGGTTTTCAGATGCAAAAGAGATGAGAGAGGAATTTTCATAAGAAATAAGGCAAGGTTAGTAGCACAAGGATACACACAACAAGAAGGCCTTGATTATGATGAGGTATTTGCACCAGTGGCAAGAATAGAAGCAATTAGAATATTCTTGGCTTATGCTTCATACAAAGATTTTGTAGTGTATCAAATGGATGTGAAAAGTGCCTTTCTGTATGGGACCATTACAGAAGAGGTTTATGTGTCTCAACCACCAGGCTTTGAAGACCCTGATCATCCTGACAAAGTTTACAAGTTGAATAGAGCAATGTATGGCTTACATCAAGCTCCTAGAGCTTGGTATGATACTTTGTCAACCTATCTGCTAGAATCTGGGTTTAGTAGAGGAAAGATTGATAAAACTTTGTTTCTCAAAAGACAAAAGGATGATATTTTGCTGGTTCAAATTTATGTTGATGACATCATCTTTGGGTCTACAAACAAATCCATGTGTGTTAGTTTTGAGAAGCTCATGAAGGACAAGTTTGCTATGAGTTCAATGGGAGAACTCACTTTCTTTTTAGGTCTTCAAGTTACACAGAAAGAAAATGGCATATTTATTAGTCAGGATAAGTATGTCAATGATATTTTGAAGAAATTTGGTTTTGAAGATGCTAAACCTGCCAAGACTACCATGGACACTAATAAACCATTGTTGAAGGATGAATATGGAAAGGAAGTGGATATACACTTGTACAGGTCAATGATTGGCTTATTGATGTATCTTACAGCATCAAGGCCTGATATCATGTTTGCTGTGTGTGCCTATGCAAGATTTCAAGTGTGTCCCAAAGAATCACATCTCAATGCAGTGAAGAGAATTTTTAGATATCTGAGGCATCAACCAAAATTGGGCCTTTGGTACCCTAAGGATTCACCATTTGATTTGGTCTCCTACTCAGATAGTGACTATGCTGGAGCTTCTTTGGATAGAAAGTCTACAACAGGAGGTTGTCAATTTCTAGGAAGCAGATTGGTGTCATGGCAATGTAAGAAGCAAACTGTGGTGGCTAATTCTACAACTGAGGCTGAGTATGTGGCTGCTTCAAGTTGCTATGGACAAGTTCTCTGGATGCAGAATCAATTATTCGATTATGGGTACAATTTCATGAATACCAAAATTCATATTGATAACAACAGCACACTTTGCATAATTAAAAATCCTGTTTTTCATTCTAAAACAAAACACATTGAGATAAGACATCACTTTATCAGGGATTGCTATGAAAAGAAGTTGATCCAAATTGTTAAAATTCATACTGATAACAATGTTGCTGATCTTCTCACTAAACATTTTGATGTGGGGAGATTTCAATTTTTAATTGCAAATATTGGTATGATCAATCTTTGAAAAACTTATCTCTTTGTTTTTGTATATGTGTGTAAAGAAATTGTGCTGCTTGTTACTCTGCTGCTTATCATAAAGCATATATTTGTATTGCAATGTACTATGCTGCTAACTCTACTGCTAGTACATATGTTTGTTTGCTTTGTGGTGTTTTGTCTAATATTGTGCAGGAATAAGTCTCGATGATGATTTGCAAATAACAATATTAAGACAACAAAAGGAAGCACACTTATCATTCATTCAAATCAGAAGCTTTTACATCAAAAGAGACTACAAAAACAACTTCTGAAACTATAAAAGTGTGCAAGAACATCAGATGACTACAACCACTACTTCCTAGGGCATGGCAGTCCAAGCACAATCTTTCTTTCTTTTGGAAGAGGAGAGTTTGTCTTTCTTGTCCTCTTTGCCTTGGTGGCTTTCTTTGGTCATGGCCTTGATGACTGAGGCCTCTCAGGAGTGGAAGGTGGTTCATTTGGAGGCTCATCCTCATCTGATGAAATGCAGATAAATAGGGAAACAAGCTCTCTTGGGGATGGTTGTCTGACAGGTATCCAAGCTGTATCTTCGGATGACTCTGAAGATGATGGAGATTTTGGGGACATTACATCTTTACCCCTGGAAGTGCTGGGAGTTTGATTCAAATTGATGAGATCCTTGAACACCGGAAGATCATGTTTTCTCTTCTTTGCCTATTCCTTGGTTCTACAACCAGCATGAGGAGGACGGAATGGCGGTACATAAGTTTCAAAGGGGTTCTCATCTTCGGATGATGAATCAGAAGAGATATTGATGATTTCGGGGGTTGATTTCATGATTATTTGATTTGATTTGGGTTAAGTGAAGATTTGATTTGGTTGATTGGCGTTTTGATTGCAATTAGGGTTTGATTGTGATAAATTAGGGAAAAGATTTGGTCCGTTTTTATAGGGATTACGGTATATCATCACATTAAATGCTGAAGATCTTTGACTTTTTGACCAAGCTTGTTTCGTCAACTCTGCTGCTGGATTATTTCACTCTGCTGCTAGTTATACAACTCTGCTGCTAGTGTTATTATGGTGCTACGGTTGAAAGTGTGAGGGTGGGATGTGTAACTTCTTCAATCAGTTTAAAACCTAATTGATCCTTCTAATTGGTTTTCTCACATCACAAATTGAAGTTATCACAAACCCTAATACTTTATTTCTCTCAAAGTCAATAATTCCTAATTTCCCTAAACCCTAATTCATGGAGTGCGTTCGTACCTGGGCAAAGCAACACAACAGTGTAGTAGTTCTTGATGCAGAATCCATTAATGAAGAACTCACAGACATGGTAAAATTTTTGAATGCTACTTCTCTTAAGTATGCACTCACTGTGAATCCTACTATATTTGTTTCCCACATCAAACAGTTTTGGCTTACTGCAAAAATCAAAACTTTCAATGGGGAAAAATATGTCAGTGCTTTAGTAGATGGGCAAAAGGTTCGTGTAACTGAATCATCCATAAGAGAAACTCTTCTCTTAAATGATGAAACAGAGACCACTTGCCTTGCTAATTCTGCTATTTTTTCTGGGTTAAAAGAATTGGGGTATGAGGGGAATCATACAAATTTAAAATTTCAAAAATCTCTCCTCTGTCCTCAATACAAGTTTTTGATACATCTTCTTCTTCATTGTTTGAGTCCTAAAACTTCTGGATGGCATGAGTTTAGTACTACTATTGCTTCTGCAATGGTATGCTTAAGCAAAGGTCACCCATTTAATTTTTCAAGAATGATTTTGGAAGGGATGTTTCAAACTATTAAAGAGTCTGGTTCATATTTGCTTTATCCAAGGTTTATCCAACTCTTTGTTCTTAAACAACTTACAAAGTTTAGAGGCCATGTTTCTACCTATGATGCTCCAAAATTGGTTTCTAAAACTTTTACTTTCTTGGTTAAACATGGAAAAGGTTTTTCAGGCAAAACTACACATCTTACACCTTCCATGGTGCAACTTGTGCAAACCAATCAGGGTGAAGGATCAGGAAATCCCACTGCATCCCATCACACACCCAATTTTTCTGCATCTGCTACACAACCAAAAATACTCTATATCCGTAGGAAAACCAAAAAGAACACTGATCTTCCTCAGGATAGTGTTAGTATGGCTGTACCAGATGAGGCTGTCCTAGGTGATGGAGAGGACATGTTGGCAAGGGCTGTCACTACTGCTTCTAGCTTAGCAGCAGAGCAGGATAGTGATAACATAAATAAGACCCAAACCAAGGCAACATCTAGAGATGATGATTCTACTGAATCAAATTCTCAGGATGGTAACCCTAGCCAAATGGCAAAAACAGGGGGCTCAGATGATCAAACTAGGTTTGATACTGAGTTTATGTCCCAAGATTCACCTCTCGGACCAGGTTACACAGGTCGAAGTGATGAGGACAGACCAGTGACCAATGAATTGACGGAAAATCTTGTACATGATGACAATGTCCATGATTCACCTCTTGGACCAGGTAATACAGGTCGAAGTGATGAGACTATTATGCAACTTATTCAGGAATTGACGGTTACTTGTACCAACTTGGGGCTGAAATGTACTACCTTGGAGGACAAAGTTCTTACTCTTTCATCTGTTGTTGTTGATTAAGACAAGACCATCATCAGTTTGCAAAAACAGATAAAGACCTTAAAAAGATTAAAATCTTCAGCCTCATTGAAAAGATTGAAGAAAGTGGGCACTTCTCAGGTTGTTAGTTCTCCTGAAGTCTCTAATCACATGGAAGATGATGCTTCCAAACAGGGGAGGAATGAAGAGGCAATGGGTTCAGGGGAGGCAAATGTTGAAAAAGCTGATAGTGCTCTGGGTTTAAATGATAGAATGGTTTCAGGGGAGGCTCAAGTGATTGGTGATATGGATGTTGAAAGTCCTCAGGATGCTGGAGACTTTGTAGTTGCTGATAAATCAGGGAATGAGGTTGTTATGGAAGAGGTGGTTGCTACACAAGACAAGGTGGTAGAACAACTTACAACTTTGGAGCCTGAGCAATTAGTAAAGGCAACAGGGTTGATGGGTGAAACATTGATGAAGTTGGGAGATAGTCTTGACTCTGCTGCTCAAGAATCTACTGCTTAGGAAATCACTAACTCTGCTGCTAGTGGATCTGCTGATGCACAAGACTCTACTGCTGGGTCTGGTGACAATGCTGCTGCTGAAGCTATGGTATTGCTGAGCAAGAAGACTACCCCATTACCAACTCCTTCACTATCACAACTCACAACAACAACAATCAAATCATCAGCCTCTAGAAAACCTGAAAAAGGGATTGTGATTAAAGAACCTGCTGCTCAACAAAAGAAGATTATTTCTTCATCTTCTACTGATAAAGGAAAGGGCAAGCAAGTTGAAACCCCAAGGATAATGTATAAGGGGATTGACTTTACTGATGTACCTTTTGATTCTTGGCCTAAGCCATTGCAAGTTGAACATGATACAACTGCTGCTCTTAAAGCACAAGAGTTGTTTAATATGGAAGATCAACAGTTAGCTGAGAAGGAGGCTGAAGGCTTAAGAAGGTATGATGAATGGGTAGATGAGAAGATCAGAATTGCTGCTGATATTGAGCTAAATAAGCTGATCAAGATTGAAGATAATGAAGTTCCAACTTTTAATGTGCAATCTTGGTATAGTGACTTTACTTCTAAGAAGAGAAAAGAAAATGCTGCTGCTAGAAGAAAGATTAAGATATTCAAAGGTCCAACTGTTAATCAGCAAAGGAAAGAATATGAAAGGTATCTAAAGAATATGGGTGGATGGACATTGGTGCAGTTGAAAGCTTATTCTGATAAAGAAGTTTTTGACTTGTATCAACAAACAAAGAAGAGAACAGATACTTTTTATGCTATGGGATGTGCTGAGGATTTGGAACAAATTGCTCAGATGAACAAGAAGTTGGTACCTGAAAAGATAGCTGAAGCAGAGCAAATTCAAGAAGCTAATGTTGTTGAACAGCTTGAGAGTGATGCAGCAAAGACTACTTCTTCTGTGCAAGGTGATAAGAGAAAAGGTGTTATTTATAAGTCAGTTGCAAAGAAGAAGAGAAAGATTGGAGAAGGAAGCAGTTCTATGCCTAAAGGAGATATGTTTAAACATGATCTTGATCACATTCCTTCTGAGCATCTTAAAGAAAAATTGAAGGAGTATACTGTGGTTGGCAAGATGGAAGATCCTGAAGTAGCTGATGCTAAACCATTAGGAGTCAAATATCCTATTGTCAAAGTAACTACAGGATATGATACTAATATTGGAGCATTTCGTGATGTCCAGAGATCTGATGGTAAGTCTTACAGATTTCTTAGATTTCAACAGATGCTACATTACTTTGATAGAGAGGATGTTGAAGACTTGTGGAAGTTGTACAAGGCAAAGTTTGGAGCTAAGAAATTTGATGGTAAAAAGTATGAGATAGATCAAATTGATCATATCTTAACTTCTTCTGATAATGTTATGTGGAGAGCTCTTAAACTTATGTTTGAACCTTCAATGGATGATTCTGAATGGACAGAGATAGCTGATTACAAGGTAAAAAGATGGAGACTCTTTCAAGATTCTGGAGTTCATATGTTAACTATTGGACCAATTACTTTGTATATGCTAGCTGAAATGGATTATCCAGTGGTAAGATACTGGAATATTGTCAATCAGATGGTTAATAGTGATAGACCACTTAAGCTGCAGAAAGCCTATGATTCTGATGATCAAGCATTCAATTTGCTGTCAAAGTATAAGAAGATATTTGATCAAATGAATTCTCAAGGTTTGAAGTGTTTGGAAGCATCCTCCAAGTGATTAATTGAGCTTTGAAGAAACTTACTTATTTAGAAATAAATAATAAGTTTAGGGGAGGATTGTTGGGTCTGAAACTGCTGCTGAGTAAAATAGCTGCTAAGTGAAACTGCTGCTAGTAGTAATGATTCTGCTGCTAATGTCAAAGTGCTGCTGAGGATAAATGCTGCTGACAGAATCTGTTGCTAATGGGATAAGGATGTATACGGTTTAGATAAATATAGAATAGATTGTGTAAATATCATATTTATCTAGAATATACTTATCTTGTTGAGAAAGGTATTGTAAACCTAGTAGGACTCCTTAGCCTATAAAAGGAGGATCCTAGGGTTAGTTTATGTACGTGTTATTATTCACTTCAAGGTTGTAAAACCCTAGCATTGTTGAGTGCTCGTATTAATAATATTGAAGTGTTGAAAGTGAATCATAATTCTTCTTAAGTTAAGCTTTTATATTCCGCGTATTAGCTTAAGTGTTCAATCAAGTTAACTTCTATACAAGATCGTTTAAGCTCAACTGGGATCAACAATCGTACATTTTTGGTTAGATATGATGTTTATATATTATTTTTTATGTTTTGAAATAGGCGAGATAATATCTACGAGCTGCAGAGGGTGGATATGTAAGAGCTATGTATAATGTATCGCTCCGCTTCTCTTTAGGCAGAGGGTTTTTGCAAAACCATAGACAATCAAGAAAATGTATGTTGTTTTGTGTTGATCATGAGACACTTGTACTTTGATACACAGGAAGGGCAGATGATGAAGGCAATAGTGTATTTGGAACTGGCGGGACGTGGTGGTGAGACGACAGCAACTCATGTAAAGAATGTTATACTTCAACAGCTTTAAATCATGGTAGTTGAGAATTTGATTATGTACGATATTACAATTGTATATTTGGTTCAGTTATGTACATTCGAGTTTTATTCAATTTGATTATGTACGACATTACAATTGTATATAATGACACAAATTATTGATTTGTTATTGTATTTGAATTTGTTTTGACATATATTTGAATTTGTTATGATATATATTAATTTCTTAAATGTGAATAAAAGATGCATATAGTCACACTTATTAACATTTTTTGTCACTGTTTGCTTAATTCGTTATGTGACTAAATATTACAAAAAGACACACAAACATAAAATTTATGTGGCCATTGGATGATCAATAGTTACACAAAACACACATTTATGCACTTTAAACACCATATGGTCACTCTTATTCACACTTTTGGCCACTTTATGCTTAATTGTATGTGACTAAATACCCAAAATAAATATGCTATGTGTGACTAAATATTACAAAAAGTCACACAAACATAAACATCATGTGGCCATTTGATGATCAATAGTCACACAAAACACACATTTCTTCACTTGAAACACCATATGGTCACACATATTCACACTTTTGGCCACTTTATGCTTAATTGTATGTGACTAAATACCCAAAAAAAACATGCTTTGTGTGACTAAATATTACAAAAGGCCACACAAACATACAATTCATGTGGCCATTGGATGATCAATAGTCACACAAAACATACATTTCTTCACTTTAAACAGCATATGGTCACACATATTCACACTTTTGGCCACTTTATGCTTAATTGTATGTGACTAAATACCCAAAAGAAACATGCTTTGTGTGACTAAATGTTACAAAAGGCCACATAAACATACAATTCATGTGGCCAGTGGATGATCAGTAGTCACACAAAACACACATTTCTTCACTTTAAACAGCATATGGTCACACATATTCACACTTTTGGCCACTTTATGCTTAATTGTATGTGACTAAATACCCAAAAGAAACATGCTTTGTGTGACTAAATGTTACAAAAGGCCACACAAACATACAATTCATGTGGCCATTGGATGATCAATAGTCACACAAAACATACATTTCTTCACTTTAAACAGCATATGGTCACACATATTCACACTTTTGGCCACTTTATACTTAATTGTATGTGACTAAATACCCAAAAGAAACATGCTTTGTGTGACTAAATGTTACAAAAGGCCACACAAACATACAATTCATGTGGCCATTGGATGATCAATAGTCACACAAAACACACATTTCTTCACTTTAAACAACATATGGTCACACATATTTACACTTTTGGTCACTTTATGCTTAATTTTATGTGACTAAGTACCCAAAAGAAACATGCTTAGTGTGACTAAATGTTACAAAAGGCCACATAAACATACAATTCATGTGGCTATTGGATGATCAATAGTCACACAAAACACACATTTCTTCACTTTAAACAGCATATGGTCGCACATATTCACACTTTTTGTAACACCCCTAAAATATCGCAGCGGAAGACTGTGTCATAAGGGTGCTACTTCATAATACAAAGTACAAGGTATAGAAAACGAACTCTAAATGAGACGTTTTGAAAAGTGACCATTCGATTAATAAGTTTCGAGTTACAAACTTGAGTTCCATAATACAATACATAAGAGTTTTAAAACATATCGAATGGTAAAGATAAAAGCATAAGTCTTCAAAACATGCCAAGCGACTCTATGCTCCATGCAACAGCTATCACCTTATAGACCTGAGATAAACATGCTAAAGTGTCAACACAATGGTTGGTGAGTTCATAGAGTTTGTCTTAAAACAGTTGAAAAATCTTTAAAGAATATTCACACAGCAAAGGCATTGAGAATCCACTCAGTTGCAAGTCCCGCCATAAGAGACTTGCAACCTGTGTGTTCACAACCCACTGCTAATATATATGGTATAATAAAGACATGTATAAGTTCATCAAAACAGTTTAGCAATTAGTCGTGAGTCTACACTTCATCTTCGAAGACCTCACGTTTATGATGTATCCAACATTCGCAAATGTTAGGATGTATCAAAGCCTCAATGGTCATCCAACAACTTAATTTGGAGCCATCGGAAGTCTCAATGGTCATCTAACAACTTAATCTGGAGCCACTGGAAGTCTCACAATAAAGTATAACGCAATCATGTAGATATGAAATCAAGTATAATGCGATCAAGTATAAGACAATCAAGTGTAAAACAATCAAGTATAAACAATCAAGTATAAATGTTTTGAGTATTTGTACAAGTAAGCAAGTAGTTGAGCATGTATCTCCCCCAAATAGTTAAAACAAGTATGAAAAAGTAGGGGCTATGACTCACCTTAAGCCTAAGTGATGTGAAATCAAAGTGGTAGTCAAATCGTGAAAGTCTCTAAGAGCAGCCTATAATAGAACGTTGCGACTTAGGTTTGGAGTAACGTCTAAGAATACGAAGAATTGCCTATATATGTCTTGCATAATGTTCATGATGTAGTACTTAGTATATAGTGTAAGTCTTTGAATATAAATGGTTTATGAAACATGTATAAGTTGTATATCTCGTACTACCGTTCGGGCCGACATAATTCAGAAGTCATGGAGTAAACGTTCGGGGAGCCAAGACACTTTAATTCGTAAATCCACAACTCATCTCGACGGCCTACTTAATGAACTCCTCACATGAGGCTCCCTACTATTGTAGTATTCGATAACATATATATAAGTTTTGATCCGAAAAGTTACATGTCCAATATTTGAATAAACTTAGGAAAGTCTATTTGTACATGAAGATTGTTATTAGGGTAAGTTTATTATAACGTGTATCTCCTGGTTCTTTTGGTGGAGTAGATCCTAATTGTTTGTTCAAGTTATTGTCAACTCCTTGTTTCATGTTTTCGCCTAAGTAAGTTTATATGGTCATTTAGTCATGGCTTCGCCGTGACCTTGGTCATTTTTCCATGGTCTTGAGACTCAACCTTGGCTTTAGCCATGGTTGTGGTCTTGGCTTTAGGTCATTAGACCTCTTGGTCTTAGTAAATCATAACTATAATATAGTGACTTTGGTCTAAAATGGGCTGTTAAGATTTTGAAGAAAATTATAACTCGGAAAGCGTTTTCAGGGCTCGAGCTTCTTTTTTCCTGAACGAAAACGTCGTTCCGGACAACTTTCGTGTTTTAACTTTTTGATGAATCGGACCAGAAGAGGGACTTTCAAAATGGCAGAATGCAAAAACAGTAGGTATGGGCAGTTTTGCCGTTTTGGTTTCGCTAACTTCTTATGGCCATAACTTCTGACTCGGTTACTCGTTTTGGGTGATTCAAATTGCTATGTTTTCCTTGTTAAGTCCTCTTTAACAGTAAGTAAGTGTCAAATATCAAAGTTATACTATTTTAGTCGTGGTTCTCCATAAAAATCACTAGTTTGCTTGTTTACTTGTCATAAGTTAACATATGTATATCAATACTTGTTTTATCTATTTTTAAACATCATGAACACAATAACAAGAACATATATAGCATGAAAGGAACACAAAGAGCATGAAAATGATCATTAAGAAAGAAAGTATGTTAGGGTTTACTTACAACTTTTGGCCTTAATGAAAAAGGGAAACTAGGACAAGAACTAGGACTTTGATTGAATAAGCTTTCCTCCACTTTAGTAACCCTTCTACCCTTGTATTCTTGAATGATTTGTGATGAAGGTTTAGGTGACTTGAGTGGATCTAAACTCAAGAGAATCACCAAAGTATATGAGGTTATGGAAGTGTTTTTGGTTACCTAAAAGAAACTAGGGTTTCTATCTTGAAGAAGTACTTGAACCTTGCTAGAAATTAGAAGTAATTAAGCTAAGTGTGGTGTGGTTTAGTGTGTGTTGATGGACGGAAAACAAAGGGGGGATGGGGGGGCTTATATAGGGTCTTAAGGAGGTTAGTTTAGTTGACTAGTCCAACCTTGGAGGCCAAGGTGAACACATGTATGCAATCTAAGCCTCCTAGCATGAGATCAAGCCACCTATGGGCTGAAATACCCCCCTAAGTCGGTTCATGAACTTGGAGAACAAGGTGTGGACTTTTGATGATATTATCCTACTTATGTGACTAGTTTTGACCCCGTAAATTGCTAACCGTAAATGATTAAGCCTCAAAATGTAAAACCGGGTATCCTAAAAATATGAAACTTAAAAGTATTGTTAAACATGTCATGACACTCCATAATAAAATATAAAATGAGTGGTAGGTTCCATTTGGGTGGTAAAACCCTGCTAAAACTGGAAACACGGGTCTAAAACGCGTAATACGTAAAACGTACGAAAGTTGCGTAAAATTGAGAAAAGTAAAATGTAACTTTAGTAATAGGGTAATAATGACTTAAAATGACTTATAATGTCTAGGCTGGGCTCAGTCTAGTGTCGGTTGGTGTTAAATGTCTTTTAGACCTAAAACCGCAAGCCTAAAAATCAAGGAATGACTTATAAAATCATAGGAATGATTTTTGGTCAGAGGAGGAGGGAAAAATATGTTGACTTTTTCTAATAAGTTGAAAACTCAAATCGTCTTAGAAACGCGGTGCAGGTATAGGCTAATGTTACGGCTGAGTAAAAACGTTTAAAACTGAAAATTCCAGTTTTTCACGGCCGAGGCTTATTTTGGTCATATTTTTCTCAGTCATGATCAATTCTATAATTCATCATGAGAGTACTAAACATTTTTCTGATGCGGGGTCACTTAACGCGGTCGAGTTTCGTTGTGCGTAGAATTTTTGAATGACGTTTTACCCTAAAACGTATAATTCCGTGTAATTCCTTAATAACTTTTACGAAAATGATCTAACGAATGTCAAACATTTAATTTGCCATGGAAATGATTTATCACTCGAGAATATGAAATAAAAATCAACTTTCGAGAAAATTTCGGGAAAAATGAATAGTAAAAATGAATAGTAACATGAATAGTAAAAGTGAATAGTAAATTTCCCGGGAATAGAAATAAATCTGAAAATGCGAATTGTTACAGTCTCTACCCCTTCAGGAAACTTCGTCCCGAAGTTTAGTGTGTCTAGGTCTCTTATCTTAATAGCGGCATAATAAAGCTAGGTTTAGAATAGAATAATATGGTAGTATAAGGTACGTACCCGTTACGCATTGCGGGCTTCCTTAGCACCCAAATAGTATGCTCGACCCCGAGGTGGACTAACATTGTATTCACGGTTTGGGTTATTTTCTTCAAGCATTACTGCTAGAGTTGGGTTATCTAGCACTTGTCTCTGTGCCCTATTTAACTTAGGACAAGTATCTCGGAAGTGGTTTGGGCTATTGCACTCAAAGCATGTCTTTTGGTTGTTTCTTATATTGCTCACATTCACCGGTGTTACTTGCCTTGCCGTTGCTTTACACTGATTTGTAAAATGGATCTTCTGATTACAATTAGTACACATTCGACAGGGCTCAGACCTCTGATGATGATAAGCACGTTTATTACACTTAGGATGTGGACCTTCATACTTTCCCTGATCATAAACTGTTGCTGCAAATCCTCTTGCTCTCTTATTATCAACCATTGTACCCTTTTACTCGCCTGATTCACTTGCTCCCTTCCTTTTATCACTATTCTTCAAAGTTCCATTCCTAACCATCTCATCTGTTAGGGTCCCTGCTCTCAATATTGCACTCTGAATTGTGGGAGGTTCGGTTGTTTTCACCATCCCACGAATCTCGGGAACAAGGCCATAAATGTACCTCTCAATCCTCTTGGATTCAGGGGTAACCAGATGAGGAACTAGTTTAGCTAGTTCATGAAACCGATCTGTGTAGGTTGCATGACCAGCCCCTACCATAGAGTGATGCCAAAACTCGCCCTCTAGTTTTTGCATTTCATTAACCGGGTAGTACTCTTCCTTCAGTAGTCCCTTAAAGACGTCCCATGTCATGCCTACAGCTGTTTCTCTAGTCCTTGCTTGAATCTGCATGTTCCACCATGTCAATGCCTTTTCTGATAGCAAGCATGCAGAATATTTCACTCTCTGGTGGATTGCACAGTTACTGATGTCCATCACTGACTCCATCTTCTCGACCCATCGTGTATATGCCAATGCACCTCCTTTACCATTAAACTCAATTGGTTTGCATGACGTAAATTCCTTATACGTACATCCAGTCCTATAGTTGTTGTTGTTGTTGTTGTTGTTGTTGTTGTTGTTGTTGTTGTTGTTGTTGTTGTTGTTGTTGTTGTTACCATTCCTTCCTCCATCATTTGTAGCGTCATTTATGCTTCCGTGGTTTCCCGAATTGTTCATGTGATTGCCAACTTGTGTGACTATAGTGGGAAGTAGGTTTTGTAGTTGTTGGGCAATAATGGTGGAGACATCTGGATTTCCACCATCGTTACTAGGGTTACTAGTGTCGTGAGCATCTCCTCTACCTCCACGTCCACCAGTTCTTCCACTATTATTACTAGTGTCGTGAGTAGTTCCTCTACCTCCACGACCACCAGTTCTTCCACCTCTTGGTGTTGCACCACCTCAGCTAGTGCTACGAGTTACTCTCTTTGGTGCCATGATATCTACAAGGAGGGACATTTTGTCGATGTCAGATATGAGGTGATATTCCTAGACTACTTAGTCTTAAATCTTGTCAATTTTGAGTCAATCGTCGATTAATGTAAGCATGGTCACATATGTCTACGTGAGTCGTGACGCATTTATAATTATGTTGGCCACCATAATTATAATTGCTTCCTTTCACACGTATACATATTTACCAGGCACACATAACTCAACAATTGGTACTACATAATTGGGTGGACTTTCTATCATCTGCTCTTAAGTTGTGAAAGGGTAACGTAGTTTGGGTATCTAGAGAAGGTGATATGACGAAATGGACTAGTCGCGCTTGTAGAAAGGTTTGAGTGTCGTACTAGGACATATGAATCACTTCTAGGTATTAGAATCATATAAAGTAAGTATAAGGCAACCATCAAATCTCTACAGGAAATTACTAACCTTTATTTAACTTAATCTTATGTCTTATCAAACAAGAACTGTCACAAGATTAAGTTAATTAAACAATTATTACTTAGCTCTAAATTTTTGATGACTTGACTATTGTCAGGGGTTTCTTCTAAACAAACAATTAGCAATAAGCATATGCGCATGAAGTGTGTGTAAGGCAAAATAAGGAGAAGAGTCTTAATGTTTATATCAGTTCTAGTCTAGGCACTAAATGCAACCTAGTTCTCTATAACCAAGGCTCTGGTACCAACTGTAATACCCCCAAAATATCGCAGCGGAAGACTGTGTCATAAGGGTGCTACTTCATAATACAAAGTACAAGGTATAGAAAACGAACTCTAAATGAGACGTTTTGAAAAGTGACCATTCGATTAATAAGTTTCGAGTTACAAACTTGAGTTCCATAATACAATACATAAGAGTTTTAAAACATATCGAATGGTAAAGATAAAAGCATAAGTCTTCAAAACATGCCAAGCGACTCTATGCTCCATGCAACAGCTATCACCTTATAGACCTGAGATAAACATGCTAAAGTGTCAACACAATGGTTGGTGAGTTCATAGAGTTTGTCTAAAAACAGTTGAAAAATCTTTAAAGAATATTCACACAGCAAAGGCATTGAGAATCCACTCAGTTGCAAGTCCTGCCATAAGAGACTTGCAACCTGTGTGTCCACAACCCACTGCTAATATATATGGTATAATAAAGACATGTATAAGTTCATCAAAACAGTTTAGCAATTAGTCGTGAGTCTACACTTCATCTTCGAAGACCTCACGTTTATGATGTATCCAACATTCGCAAATGTTAGGATGTATCAAAGCCTCAATGGTCATCCAACAACTTAATTTGGAGCCATCCGAAGTCTCAATGGTCATCCAGCAACTTAATCTGGAGCCACTGGAAGTCTCACAATTAAGTATAACGCAATCATGAAGATATGAAATCAAGTATAATGCGATCAAGTATAAGACAATCAAGTGTAACACAATCAAGTATAAACAATAAAGTATAAATGTTTTGAGTATTTGTACAAGTAAGCAAGTAGTTGAGCATGTATCTCCCCCAAAGAGTTAAAACAAGTATGAAAAAGTAGGGGCTATGACTCACCTTAAGCTTAAGTGATGTGAAATCAAAGTGGTAGTCGAATCGTGAAAGTCTCTAAGAGCAGCCTATAATAGAACGTTGCGACTTAGGTTTGGAGTAACGTCTAAGAATACGAAGAATTGCCTATATATGTCTTGCATAATGTTCATGATGTAGTACTTAGTATATAGTGTAAGTCTTTGAATATAAATGGTTTATGAAACATGTATAAGTTGTATATCTCGTACTACCGTTCGGGCCGACATAATTCAGAAGTCATGGAGTAAACGTTCGAGGAGCCAGGACACTTTAATTCGTAAATCCACAACTCATCTCGACGGCTTACTTAATGAACTCCTCACATGAGGCTCCCTACTATTGTAGTATTCGATAACATATATATAAGTTTTGATCCGAAAAGTTACATGTCCAACATTTGAATAAACTTAGGAAAGTCTATTTGTACATGACGATTGTTATTAGGGTAAGTTTATTATAACTTGTATCTCCTGGTTCTTTAGGTGGAGTAGATCCTAATTGTTTGTTCAAGTTATTGTCAACTCCTTGTTTCATGTTTTCGCCTAAGTAAGTTTATATGGTCATTTAGTCATGGCTTCGCCGTGACCTTGGTCATTTTTCCATGGTCTTGAGACTCAACCTTGGCTTTAGCCATGGTTGTGGTCTTGGCTTTAGGTCATTAGACCTCTTGGTCTTAGTAAATCATAACTACAATATAGTGACTTTGGTCTAAAATGGGCTGTTAAGATTTTGAAGAAAATTATCACTCGGAAAGCGTTTTCAGGGCTCGAGCTTCTTTGTTCCTGAACGAAAACGTCGTTCCGGACAACTTTCGTGTTTTAACTTTTTGATGAATCGGAGCAGAAGAGGGACTTTCAAAATGGCAGAATGCAAAAACAGTAGGTATGGGCAGTTTTGCCGTTTTGGTTTCGCTAACTTCTTATGGCCATAACTTTTGACTCGGGTACTCGTTTTGGGTGATTCAAATTGCTATGTTTTCCTTGTTAAGTCCTCTTTAACAGTAAGTAAGTGTCAAATATCAAAGTTATACTATTTTAGTCGTGGTTCTCCATAAAAATCACTAGTTTGCTTGTTTACTTGTCATAAGTTAACATATGTATATCAATACTTGTTTCATCCATTTTTAAACATCATGAACACAATAACAAGAACATATATAGCATGAAAGGAATACAAAGAGCATGAAAATGATAATTAAGAAAGAAAGTATGTTAGGGTTTGCTTACAACTTTTGGCCTTAATGAAAAAGGGAAACTAGGACAAGAACTAAGACTTTGATTGAATAAGCTTTCCTCCACTTTAGTAACCCTTCTACCCTTGTATTCTTGAATGATTTGTGATGAAGGTTTAGGTGACTTGAGTGGATCTAAACTCAAGAGAATCACCAAAGTATATGAGGTTATGGAAGTGTTTTTGGTTACCTAAAAGAAACTAGGGTTTCTATCTTGAAGAAGTACTTGAACCTTGCTAGAAATTAGAAATAATTAAGCTAAGTGTGGTGTGGTTTGGTGTGTGTTGATGGACGGCAAACAAAGGGGGGATGGGGGGGGGGGGGGGCTTATATAGGGTCTTAAGGAGGTTAGTTTAGTTGACTAGTCCAACCTTGGAGGCCAAGGTGAACACATGTATGCAATCTAAGCCTCCTAGCATGAGATCAAGCCACCTATGGGCTGAAATCCCCCCCCCCCCCTAAGTCGGTTCATGAACTTGGAGAACAAGGTGTGGACTTTTGATGATATTATCCTACTTATGTGACTAGTTTTGACCCCGTAAATGATTAAGCCTCAAAATGTAAAACCAGGTATCCTAAAAATATGAAACTTAAAAGTATTGTTAAACATGTCATGACACTCCATAATAAAATATAAAATGAGTGGTAGGTTCCATTTGGGTGTTAAAACCCTGCTAAAACTGGAAACACGGGTCTAAAACGCGTAATACGTAAAACGTACGAAAGTTGCATAAAATTAAGAAAAGTAAAATGTAACTTTACTAATAGGGTAATAATGACTTATAATGTCTAGGTTGGGCTCAGTCTAGTATCGGTTGGTGTTAAATGTCTTTTTGACCTAAAACCGCAAGCCTAAAAATCATGGAATGACTTATAAAATCAAGGAATGATTTTTGGTCAAAGGAGGAGGGAAAAATATGTTGACTTTTTCTAATAAGTTGAAAACTAAAATCGTCTTAGAAACGCGGTGCAGGTATAGGCTAAGGTTACGGCTGAGTAAAAACGTTTAAAACTGAAAATTCCAGTTTTTCACGGCCGAGACTTATTTTGGTCATATTTTTCTCAGTCATGATTAATTCTATAATTAATCATGAGAGTACTAAACATTTTTCTGATGCGGGGTCACTTAACGCGGTCGAGTTTCGTTGTGCGTAGAATTTTTGAATGACGTTTTACCCTAAAACGTATAATTCCGTGTAATTCCTTAATAACTTTTACGAAAATGATCTAACGAATGTCAAACATTTAATTTGCCATGGAAATGATTTATCACTCGAGAATATGAAATAAAAATCAACTTTCGGGAAAATTTCGGAAAAAATGAATAGTAAAAATGAATAGTAACATGAATAGTAAAAGTGAATAGTGAATTTCCCGGGAATAGAAATAAATCTGAAAATGCGAATTGTTACACTTTTGGCCACTTTATGTTTAATTGTATGTGACTAAATACCCAAAAGAAACATGCTTTGTGTGACTAAATGTTACAAAAGGCCACACAAACATACAATTCATGTGGCCATTGGATGATCAATAGTCACACAAAACACACATTTCTTGACTTTAAACACCATATGGTCACACATATTTACACTTTTGGCCACTTTATGCTTAATTGTATGTGACTAAATACCCAAAAGAAACATGCTTTGTGTGACTAAATGTTACAAAAGGCCACACAAACATACAATTCATGTGGCCATTGGATGATCAATAGTCACACAAAACACACATTTTTTTACTTTAAACACCATATGGTCACACATATTAACACTTTTGGCCACTTTATGCTTAATTGTATGTGACTAAATATATAAAAATAAAATGTTTTGTGTGACTATACAGTGTTTATGGTCACTAATACTGCTTAATCCAACGAAATTTGTACCAAATTAGTCACACATATTTAGGTGTTGGTTACTGTTTTGTGATCGAGACTAAAAATAACTCGAATATGTGACCATAGGTACCCTATGGTCACACGACCTTTAGTCACACACACTCGAAAAATCGTGTGTGACTATATGTGTTTCGTCACACATATTACGTGTAGCCAAATACATTTTTTGTTCTAGTGTATGTGCTAAGTCTATACCAGGAGGTGATGGAACACCTCTTAATGGTGGAGGGACAGACTTATAACCTACACCTGATTTGGCCTTATTGACAACTTGTGCCTCCCAAATTTTATGAATGCTCTTAGACTGATAAGCTAATGTGTCTACAGTTATTTGAACATTTTCATTAGCCTTTTTAACGTTCTCTAATTCTTTTCTGAGTGCTATATTCACAACAATCTTATAATCTAAGTCTCTTTTCAATACAACTATATCATCACTAAACTTAGACTCATTAACTCTAAAATGCTCTATTTGAGCTTCCAAAACAGCAAGACCTCTTTTATGATTTGCTAGATTATAACTAGTTTGATTTAGCTCTACTCTCTGTTCATCATATTGCTCTTTAATTTTTTCATATTATTTTAATGCTTTACATGTTTTAGAACAAACATTATTAGTATGTACCTTAGAATCAGAGAATGCCATAAGAGCTAGTTCTGTAGCCATCATTGCAGACTCTGGAGAAGCTTCTTCCTCATCAGCCATATAACTCTAGTCATAGCTCACACCATCAATGGCCAATAACACCTTTGGTTCTTCAATTGTAGGCTGCTTCTTCATATCCTGCTTGTACCAAGTAGACCTATTATCTGGCTTCTTTGGTTTCCTACATTCCCTGGCCAAGTGTCCCATCTTGTGACAGTTGTAACACTCTACCTTTTTTTTGTCAAAGCATGTAGTCTCATTACCATTAATAATGATCTTTCTCCCAGTCCTTTTCCAAAACTTCTTTGCCTTCAAGCTCAACAATGCAACTTGCCATTTGATGTCCAACTCTTCCATGTCATCTTCATCAACTTGATCCAAGTCTTCATTTGTAAGAATTGAACCATTTACTTGACTTGATAGATAAGCATAAAAAGTAGAATCTCTAAGACCAGCAATCTACCTTTTAGAACTAGTAGTGGAAACACTTGCACTGCCACTGGAAACAGCAATATGAGCAGCATCCTCATCATCATCACTTTCATCATCAGAGCTGTCATTAACAGATGATGAGATAAGAGCTAAGTTCCCTGAGCTTGTACTTAGCTTCCCAGCCTTCTTTAGTCTTTGTTCAATAACTTTAAAGTTATTTTAGAGATCATTGAGCTTCATGGTCTCTAATTCAGGCTTGTCTTCCCAAACAAGAACATTAGTATGAAACTCAGAAGATAGACTTCTTAAGAATTTTAAATTGAGGTCTTCCCTTTCTACCTCAATTCTGAGTTACAATCTTCTGAAGTCTAGTGAAGATGCTGTCAAGAGATTCATTACTTGTTGAAGAGAAGTTTTCATAGGTTTCCTTTAACAAAGTCTTCTGTGTCTTCTTGGTAGCATCATTAACACCAAAAATATTGCAAATCTCTTCAAACGAAGTCTTAGCAGTTGTGTACTTAATGAAGGCTAAGATTTGATCCCTAGGTCGGGTAATTAGCAGAAAACTTCTGGCCTTCAGATCATTCTTCTTTTGGAGTCTTTCTTCAGTTGTGACTGGTCTAGTATTTAACTTTTGTACAACCTTGCCATCAATAGTTTCTGAAGTAGTATCAAGTTTGAAAGAATCACCATACATAATGATCTCCCAAAGTGCGTAGTCTTGCACCAGAAAGAATTGCTCTATAATAATTCACCACATCTCATAGTCATTCAGTTTAAGCTTAGGAAGCTTAGCAGCAATGTTGGACTGGTTGTTCTCCATCTGCATTGAATCTTGTAAGAGTGAGTAAACTTCGGATCTTCTAAATCAAAGTATCAAAGCCTTGCTCTGATACCACTTGATGGATCTAAAACACACGCCTTGTGTTAAAATAAATCTTTAAGTGATACTAACTAGCACGCGGAATTTACTTTGTAGTACTTAGAAGATTTGTTTGTGAGTGAGAACAATTGTATATGAACACAGAATGTAAAGCAAACTTTAAGCTCCAATATTATTAAGAATAATAATATGAGTGATCTTGCTTATCACTAGGGTTACACCTTGAAGCTTTCTAATTGATACGTACTTAAACATTAACCTAGGACCTCCTTTTATAGCACAAGGAGTCCTCTTTTACAAGATAAGTATAAACCTATAAAGATAGAATATACACAGAATCTATTCTTTACTTATCTATACATGTTTCCTAACTGTTATCAACTAGTAGTGGTAATATAATGTACTAACAGTGGTAATGAGTTTCCACTGTTAGTGCATTCTTCAACAGTGGTTATCTTCTTGCTAGCCGTTGTAACAGTTAGTGTAATTCCCAACATCCATCGCATTGTAATGTAAATTGCTTCAATATTTCGGACGAAACATTCAAGTCGTCAATCCTACTTCATTGTATATTTTATGCATGTATTAAACGTGTTATTCTAATGTTTGGAACACAACCATTGGACAAGTAGACTCAATATGACATTATCAACAAAAGTGTGAGTTATGATCCGATGCATATTCTTATCTTCTTGAAAAAGGATTTTGTTATTTTCATATCAATCGAGTGTGATTGAGTATGTAGAATCCTGAAACTAAACAAATAACAATCCAATTTCTTGTCCACACTAAAAAACATGTCAATTAGATTAGATAAAAATATCAACCATAATTTGAATAATGAATTGATATAATATCAAGCTATAACCTAGTTCTGTATTGGTAAAAACTAACTCCAGATTTTATTATTTCGCCTCCAAGCGAAAACCTAGTTCCGGATTAATAAAAACTAACCCCAAATTTTATTATTTCGCCTCCAAGCGAAAACCTAGTTCTGGATTAATAAAAACTAATTCCAGATTTTATTATTTCGCCTCCAAGCGAAACCTAGTTCTGGATTAATAAAAACTAACTCCAGATTTTATTATTTCACCTCCAAACAAAATCCTAGTTATGGATTAACAAAAACTAACTTTAGATTTTATTATTTCACCTCCAAGTAAAAATCTAGTTCTGGATAAATAAAAACTAACTCCAGATTCTATTATTTCGCCTCCATGCGAAAACCTAGTTTTGGATTAATAAAAACTAACTCCAGATTTTATTATTTCGCCTCCAAGCGATAACCTAGTTCTGTATTTATAAAAACTAACTCCAGATTTTATTATTTCGCCTCCAAGCGAAAACCTAGTTCTTGATTAATAAAAACTAACCCCAGATTTTATTATTTCGCCTCCAAGCAAAACCTAGTTCTGCATTACTAAAAACTAACTCCAGATTTTATTATTTCTCCTCCAAGCGAAAACCTACTTCTGGATTAATAAAAACTAACTCCAGATTTATCTATTTTGCCTCCAAGCGAAAACCTAGTTCTGGATTAATAAATCTGACTCCAGATTTAATTATTACGCCTCCAAGCAAAAACCTAGTTTTGGATGAATAAGAGCTAACTCCATATTTTATTATTTCACCCCCAAGTGAAAACCTACTTATGGATTGATATAAACTAACTCCATATTTTATTATTTTGTCTCCAACAAAAAATCTAGTTCTATATTAATAAAAACGAATTACGGATTAATAAAAACTAACTCCAGATTTTATTATTTCATCTTCAACCGAAAACCTAGTTCTGGATTAGTGAAAACTAACTTCAGATTTATTATTTCACCTCCTAGTGAAAACATAGTTCTGGAATTATAAAAACTAACTCCAAATTTTATTATTTCACCTCCAAGCGAAACCTAGTTCTCGATTAATAAAAACTAACTCTAGATTTTAATATTTCGCCTTCAAGTAAAAACCTAGTTCTGGATTAATAAAAACTAACTCCAGATTTTATTATTTCACCTCCATGCGAAAACCTAGCTTTGGATTAAAAAAAACTAACTTCAGATTTTATTATTTCGCCTCCAAGCGATAACCTAGTTCTGTATTGATAAAAACTAACTCCAGATTTTATTATTTCGTCTCCAAGCGAAAACCTAGTTCTGGATTAATAAAAACTAACCCCAGATTTTATTATTTCGCTTCCAAGCGAAAACTAGTTATGGATTAATAAAAACTAACTCTAGATTTTATTATTTCACCTCCAAGCGTAACCTAGTTCTGGATTAATAAAAACTAACTCCATATTTTATTATTTCGCCATCAAGCAAAAACCTAGTTCTGGATTAATAAAAACTAACTTTAGATTTTATTAATTCACATCCAAGTAAAAACCTAGTTCTGGATAAATAAAAACTAACTCCGGATTTTATTATTTCGCCTCCTTGCGAAAACCTAGTTTTGGATTAATAAAAACTAACTCCAGATTTTATTATTTCGCCTCCAAGCGATAACCTACTTCTGTATTTATAAAAGCTAACTCCAGATTTTATTATTTCGCCTCCAAGTGAAAACCAAGTTCTGGATTAATAAAAACTAACCCCAGATTTTATTATTTCGCCTCCAAGCGGAAACCTAGTTCTGCATTAATAAAAACTAACTCCAGATTTTATTATTTCGCCTTCAAGCGAAACCTAGTTCTGGATTAATAAAAACTAACTCCAGATTTTATTATTTCACCTCCAAGCGAAAACCTAGTTCTGGATTAATAAAAACTAACTCCCGATTTATCTATTTTGCCTCCAAGCGAAAAACTAGTTCGGGATTAATAAAACCGACTCCAGATTTTATTATTTCGCCTCCAAGCGAAAACCTAGTTTTGGATGAATAAGTGCTAACTCCAGATTTTATTATTTGGCCCCCAAGTGAAAATCTACCTATGGATTAATATAAACTAACTCCAGATTTTATTATTTTGCCTCCAAGCAAAAGTCTAGTTCTGTATTAATAAAAACGAATTATGGATTAATAAAAACTAACCACAGATTTTATTATTTCATCTTCAACCGAAAACCTAGTTCTGGATTAGTAAAAACTAACTTCAGATTTTTTATTTTGCCTCCAAGTGAAAACCTAGTTCTGGAATTATAAAAACTAACTCCAGATTTTATTATTTCTCCTCCAAGCACAAACCTTGTTCTAGATAAATAAAAACGAATTCTAGATTAATAAAAACTAACTACATATTTTATTATTTGTCTCCAACCAAAAACTAACTCCAAATTTATTATTTCGTGTAGCAACCGGTATTTTTTGGGCAATACTTGTTCATGAAACTCTAAAATATATATGACAAACGGTAAATTTTCCAACAATATTTTAATAATAAATGTTAGTTGACTATTACCAAACTTTTTTATTAAGCATTTATGAGCTTGCTTAGCTAAATTAGGAAACAAACCGGCACACTATAGCTTATAGTAACTTTTTGATTAAGACATTATTATAGATTAACCAATTGGGCTTGCGGACTTAGCAATCTAATGTGTTAATAGATATATTGTATAAGCCTTTATTATGTGTAATCTAAGTCCACCAAGACCAAGCTCATGAGAAAGCCCATGGCCAAGCCCATGTAGCTTATGTACGGATATATAAAAGGCACCATACCCTTCATTTATAATGTGTGCTTGTGTGTAAGTGTATGTTTTATTAATAAAACTCTTTCTTCATCTTACTACTTTCTCTCTCTAGAAAACACCTACATATATATATCAAGTCACCAACTTTGCTCTATATTGTGTGATAAATTGATAGATTTAAGGTCCTATAAAAGATAATGTGACTTTTAACCTGGAACTAACATTGTATCAACAAAGGGTGGTTTGGTGTTTGAGTAGTATTAGAATATGAGTGTTAGGTACAACGTTTATATAGGATTAAAAGTAGAAAGGTTTGAATCTCATTTCCAACAAAGGAATCAAATAAGGCAAGAATGGTGGTAGGTATGCATCTTGGTGTATGCGTGTGGCATGGGTTTGCAGCCAAATGGTTTGCTTTGTGTTCCAAAGTGAAAACAAGTATGTTGGAGCTTCTCTTTTGGTCTACGGGTGGCAACATGGCTAGGAGAGGGCAAGGTTATTTAACTTTTATGTATTTTATATAAATATGTAGGCATACGTATGTATGTTGTAAGGTAGTGTAGTTTATATACATGCAAAAATATCGTAAACGCGTAACAAGTGCATTTTAAGTAAAATTTTAAAAAAATAAAATGTGTAAACTTATAAAATATGATTGAAATCTTATGACATATATTTTACATAGAATTAACTTTGTGATAAAATAACCAACAAAATAAGTTACTATATTTTCCGGTTTGTTTCCAAATTTAGGTAAGCAAGCTCATAAATGCTTAATCAAAAGTTTGGTGATAGTCAACTAACGTTTATTATTAAACTATTGTTGGAAAATTTAACGTTTGTCATATATATTTTTAATTTTAATGAAAAAGTATTGCCCAACATTTATATATTTTTAAAGTTTGATTATTGTTAGAATATGAGTGTTAGAATATGAGTGTCATATATTTTTAATTTTTAATTTTGGAAAATTTAACGTTTGTCATATATATTTTCTAAAGTTTGATTATTGTTAGAATATGAGTGTTAGGTACAACATTTATATAGGATTAAAAGTAGAAAGGTTTGAATCTCATTTCCAACATAGGAACCAAATAAGGCAAGAATGGTGGTAGGTATGCATCTTGGTGTGTACGTGAGGCGTGGGTTTGCAGCCAAAAGGGAAGAATCACAAGTTAAATGATCACATGGTAACATAGGAAAAGGTTTTGTTAATACAAATATCGCCTAAAAACATTATTTATATTTTACGATCTTTGCTAAGTTTTGTTAATGACAAAGTATGAACTTTAGCTAAGAGTAAATCATCACTTTAAGTGTTTAAGTCTTGTTTAACTAAGGTTTACATTTCCTTTTAAACTAAACATTGTTTTTAATTTCTTAAAATAGAAAGTGTCTTTTCACATTACATTTATTTCTTAAAATAGAATTGTCAAATCACATTTATGGCAAGTTTTCTCAATATGCATTTATGGAAAGAAATGTGTTTGACTTACTATGTGGTTGCTTGCAAGTTTGGTGTTTGACTAGTTATTATGAGATGTGACATTGTTTGGTTTGCAAGATTTATTGGAAAACCAACTGCAGGCCTGGCGGAACCCTGGGGGTACACGGGCGGAACCCATCTGAGGGTTCCGCCAGACCTGCAGAATGGTTTGCTATAAATACCAAACCATTTGTTAGTTTTGGGTAACCCTTTTAGGACATATTTTGATATACTCTCTCAACTAACTCAGTAACAATTGACTTGTGTGATTCTCTTATGTAGCAAGGGACTTCACAAGATCATTCAAGAAGTTACAAGCTTCAACTCTAAAGTTGCAAGTCTTGGTAACTTGGTCATGTATAAGCTTTGGTAGTTTATACTTCATTTGTGTCATGTATATAGAAGTGATTGGTTAGTATTTTAGGCCTCAAAATACATTGTGTGTCGGGAGTAGTTGTACCCTTGCAAAAGAACTAACGGGAGTGGTTGTACCCTTGGTAAAGAACTCGACATCTAGCTTAGTGTCGGTAAAAGAGGAACTTGTGTGGAGAAAACAAGGGCTGAACTTTGTAAACCGTAGGTCGTATTTTACAGTATTTTCAAGGGTTTTCACCCCTTGAATCCTTTCATGTTCAATTGAGATAAGTCCTCTCTTAATTCAATCAATATGTCTATGTGTTGGTTGATTATATCTTTTGCTTGTCTTGATTTCAACATGCTAGGCTAGATTTATCTTGTGTTTGCTTAGACCTAATGAAACCTAGATGTTAATTATGTGTTGATTACTTGTTTATGGTTGTATTGGATGAATGATTTCAATGTTAGGCTTAAGAAAACTGGCAGATCTCCATTGTGTAACATGCTTGAATGTCTTAGGAAACATGAACCGATGTGTACTAGGTTTTATTGGTTGTATTTAATGCATGAGCAAATTCTAGTGATCCCATGTTAGGAGCTTCTTAGCCGGCTCGACATAGGAGTGAAGTAGGCATTCATAGGATTGGGGAAGTAAGTACGCCACCCCATGAATGGTATTAAGGAATACAATCCATCATCCACGCAACTATAACAAGTAATTAACCTGTAAAAGATATCTAGGGAGTAGTGAAATCTAAGTAAACACAATTCTCCAACATATTACTCACACCAATAGTTTAATTTAGTTTTATTTACATTTCTGTTATTTTATTTTGATTGCATCTTAGTCATTGGGTTAGTTGCTTAACAACTAATTCCGCCCACTCTTCCAATGATCAGGTACACTGCCTGGTGGGGGTTGTAAGCTTCTCGAGATCCCTCGAGAGGGAAAGCCTGGTACAATTCCCACGCATCAAGTTTTTGGCGCCGTTGCCGGGGAATAGTTATTGTCTAGGTTAGGATTTCTTTTTATTAAGTCTACTTGCTAGATTCCTTTCTAGTAAGATTTTATTTTTATTTTTTAGGTTTTCTTTAGTCTATCTTATTTCTTCGTGTCTTTGTTCGTAACCTTTACCATCCGACATCATGAAAGGTGGTAACATCTTTGAACCCATCAACATACCACAACAAGACCACCCACAAAACCCACCTCTTAGGCCCCGAACCCTAGGAGAGTATTCCAGACCTAGCCAGTAAGGCTATCGAAATACTATTGAGCTCACCGGAGCCAATGTGTTACCCTTGCGATCCGACACCATCCGGTTGGTGCAAAGCGGATGTGCATTCCATGGACTTCATTCCGAAGATCCAAATCAACATCTCAAGGACTTCCTTAAAATCATAGATTCTATAGACCTTGATGTTACAACTAGAGAGTCAACCCGATTACGCCTATTCCAATTCTCTCTACGTGATCAAGCTAGTCAATGGCTTGAACGTTTACCCGCGGGATCCATCATCTCATGGGATGATCTCACCACACGTTTCCTTGCTCAATTTTTCCCACCGGGGAGAACTACCAAACTTAGAAATGATATCTTGATGTTCCAACAACGTCAAGGTGAAACACTTTATGAAGCATGGACTCGTTTCAAGGACTTACTCTATAAAGTCCCTCATCATGGCATAGATCTTTGGCTCCAAGTCCAAATTTTTTATGACCATATCGATCTCTCCACGAGGCGAACCATTGACCAATCGGCCGGTGGCAAGCTCCGTGATCTAAGTGCTGAAGAATCATGGGAACTCATAGAAGATCTTGCTCTCTATGACAACGAAAGTTGGAATGATCCCCGTGATTTGAACAAAACGGTCAAGGCAATATCTTTGCCTTCGAATAAATCTAGCACTCCCGACCGTAAGATCATGGAACTTGAAGACCAAGTCAAGTTTCTCATGAAATCTTACGAAGCTCCTAAGCCTTCAAGCCAAGTGAACAAAATCACTTCTTCATGCAAATTATGTAGTGGTCCCCATGACACTCTTGATTGTGTGGAACTCCCCGGAACAGCTTTTGCGGACTACGCATCCTTGCGTACCTACGGAGCGGGAGACAAGTGGTACACTTTCAAGCCCGAGCCAAACCCTTACGGTGATTCCTACAACCCCTCTTGGAAAAATCACCCGAACCTTAGGTGGAAACAAAACCAAAACAATTCTTCCAACCCACCTAATCGTTACCAACCAAATGGTCCATCCTCCGACCGTCCTTTCAACAACAATCCTTCTAACAACATTGGTAGTACCAACAATATTGAAGGATTGATGTCTAGGTTTATGGCATCTCAAGAAGCTCGCATGGCTAAGTTTGAAACCGACTTCAATCAACAACAAACGGAGATGACCAATAAAATTGACAACTTGTTGAAAACCCTCAACAACCAAATGTTTAGTACACCTAAGAAAGACACTAGGGACACTAGTATCGGAAACCAAGTTAAGGACCCTTCCTCATCCAAGCATGTCCACTTTGTCAATGTTGTCACCATTAAGCCAAAAGATAAGGATATAGAAGAGAGTGACAAAGATGAAGTTGAAATTAAAACCGAGACTAAAGATGTAATTAAGGGAGAAGGATTAGAGGAAGTTGAAAACGTAGAAGACCACTTTGATAAGTTGCCCACTAAGGAAGAACGGGAGTATCACAAGGATTTGTTCGATGATCCCGAGACACCATATATCCTTGGTTCACCCCTTATTAAAGTAGGTGATCCCTCTAACATCAACATACCATGCAATATTGGGCATATGCATGTATGGAAAGCCTATATAGATCCTAGGTCTCCTATAAACATCATGACTAGGACCTACTATAATCGGGTAATGAAAAAGCAACTTGATTTTAGGATGATGCCTAATAGGAACCTCATAAGTAATTTTGTAGGAAGAGTAAAGGGATTGCATGTGATAATTGGAAACTTTACTTATGAGGCTGACTTTGTGATAGTGGAGGATATTCGTCCAGTGATAGATGATTGCCTAAGTCAAGTAGTGTTAGGAAAACCATTCGTTGAGACTTCTAAGATGAGCCATGATCCAACTCTAGGGATAGTTAGGTTCAAGAATGAGAATGATGAGATTGCGTATCAAATGCCTTACAAAATTGAACAATACCACCTCCTATCAAACATAGAAAAGGAACACAAGCAAGCGGTTTACTATAGGAATGATGAGGATAGACGTAGAGGAGTTGAATATGTTATGAGTAAGATACTTGGTTTCTACAAAGAATGCTTGCTACTAGGTCCGGAATACAAAACCAATATAGGAGATGACTTAGGGAATGAAACCAATGATGAGGTCACGTAGTAACCCATGACCTTGAGTCTAGCTACAAGACTCGTAAATAAAGAAAAGTGCTTCATGGGAGGCAACCCATGATTTGTGTGATTTTAATTGTTTGATTGTTATTTGTTTCCGTATGCATGCTTTGTTTTTATTGTTGGTAGATCATGTTTCAAATTAAATGGTGAAAATACCTTTTTTTGTTGTTTGGATTAATCTTAACTTCATCCAATGGTATTTCGCAAAAGATAAGTGTAAGGGGAAACCCCAAATTTGTTTACTAAGAAACAAACTCGATCATGATTCTCCACAATAATAAATGAACATGTATATTCGTATTTGTTAGAGTCAAATGCTTGTATCGAGTCATAATGATGTTTTGCATGATTTTCTAGGAAGTAGGACAAAGTTTTTCCAGAAATTTTTCGGAAACTTAACATAAGGATTTCTGCAGATCACTTCTGACGGCGTCACGAGTTTACTCTTGACGGCGTTACGTGTAAAATTCTGGAAATTTTGATAAATTTGTTTCTCAAACGGAGTCTCTAAGTTTTTGTTAAATCTTCAGTTTTATAATCTCCAGGAAATCTGCAAACATCATTCCACAAGCATTATATCTTACTTTATTTTCTAGGATTTGTTAGCATATATAGATTGCCGCCGATTTTATGCGAGGTTGCTTATTTGTTTTCTCAGATCTAACAGGTTAGGTACGACAAGAAGATGATTTATATTTTGGAAGGGAAGCTTTGATTGTTCATTTTCTTGGAGGAAGATCTAACCTTGCCACCTTATTATCCATACCGAGCGAATCAGGGGAGTATTTGATTTCATTCTTTTACTTATTTCACTTTTACATTCTTTACTTGAACATTGGGGACAATGTTCATCCTAAGTGTAAGGGGAGGGTAAATGATGATACCTTACAGATACACTTTCGCTTGAGTTTGTTTTTTTTTATGGTAGGTGTGTAATAAAACTATGAGAAATACTTGTTAGTGTAATTTTAGCGCCAAATTTAAATTTTTTTACAACATTTAGGAGTGAAGCTTTAACCTTAGTAAGCGTCTCATGGATAGGAGTCGTATTACTAGCATGAAACCGTACTATTCAGAAAAATTTTCCACCCAAATATGTGAGGCTCGCCTTTAGATTTGATAGGAAAAGCATTTACTATTAGTGCTTATGAGTGTACCGGTAGCATTTAGATTCTAGAACTTGCGTTAGTGATGCATCCTGAGACCGCTAGTGAGACTACATTCGTGTAGTAGGATTTACTACATGATAAGAGGCATTAGGATCACCCTTGTGTTAAACCCGTATTATAATTACTTGACCATTTAAGTCATATTACTTGGCTAGTTAAGTCAACTAATTTTTCCCACACCTTAGCGTTGTACTCATTTTTAGTACACGAAACCCCTAGTACACCCCTCCGAGCCTATCTTTTCGTTTCTAACTTTAAGCATCTTACTTAAAGGAAGAATTTGTACACCCCACTTAAATGTACAACCAAATCGCCTTAGCCTTCCGTGTATGCACTCATCTTTAGCGCATTATTGTTATTTGTTAAACCCTTACTTAATTATCTAATTGATTACATGGTTGCTAAGTCGAGTCATATCCTTGTATATATTGTTTTGGGACGATTGGGACTCATGGGTAAAGTACTTATTTTATGGAGTAATGGGGAAGAACATCATGTATTACCCCCATAAGTGCATTAATCTTAAAAGTACTCCAAGTGTTTTGATTTTCTTAATTCGAGTCATTAGATTAGTTTATTGTAAAGTATGTAAAAATTCAAGTGTAAGGGGAATTTTCATTCCCTATGATGTATTATTTTGGATGGTAGGGTAAAAGTGTATGCAAAAAAAAAAATAAAAAAAAAATAAATCGAAAGAATCAAGAAAAAGAAAAAAAAATAGAAAAAGAAAAGAGAAAAACATACGGACTACCATCCTGTTTCATTCTATGTTTATTTTATGTTTTTGTTATTTTTGATTTATTAGCTTAAGTCGAGTCTAGTCTTAGCTTAGCAACACCTTATTGTACATGTAATTAACCAAGATTGTTAACTCGCCACCAGTAAAGATTGCCTATATCCAACAAAACCGTGTATTCATATCCTTATACCTAACATTACAACCCTTTGAAAGACCTCTTTGATAGTTTATCCTAGGTGCTTACGCCATGTGGTGGAGGTTTGATCCTTTCCCAAGCCTATGGTAATCTAATTTACTATGACAGGTAGTGAGAGATATTTTCCGTTTCCATATTGTGATATTACTTTATTACACCCGAGAGATGTGAGTATCTAAACACTATTTGTGAGGTGCTAGTGTATGACCTCCGTGCTTGTCTTTGGTCTTTAGTGGAACGATTATTTGTTGTAATTTCTTTTATATTAGTGTTAAATGACCTCTAACTTGTCTTTTGATTAGAATAAAAGCATATTTGCTTGAGGACAAGCAAATCTCAAGTGTAAGGGTATATGATGAGGCAAAAAATGAACCACTTTTAAGAGGTCATTTAAGCCGGAATTTGAATTTATCTTATCAAATATTGCCCTAAATCGTTCCTTTTGTGATTTTAGGTACTTTTGGAGTGAATTTCGGAAAAGGAAGCATTTTGGACGTTTTTGGAGCATAAAAGTGAAGAAAACGGCAAAGACTTAATTTTCCATGCTGAGAACAGTACCTGACGGCGTCAAGAAGGAATCTGTGACGGCGTCAGGAGTAAAATCCATGACGACCCAGTGGAAACCTGACGGCTTCAGAAGAAGGGCGTCAAGAGTTAATTATGTGACGGCCTGGAGAAGCATTACACGTAACGACGTCAAACCCAGATCTAGGCAATCCGAGAATTTATTTGGCGGTGAGATGACGGCGTCAGACATTTACTCTTGACGCCGTCACGTCCTAGAATCTATATATACTTTTCTATTTTTCATTCATAAAAGAGAAACTTGTGTGGAGAAAACTAGGGCCGAACTTTGTAAACCCTAGGTCGTATTTTACAGTATTTTCAAGGGTTTTCACCCCTTGAATCCTTTCATGTTCAATTGAGATAAGTCCTCTCTTAATTCAATCAATATGTCTATGTGTTGGTTGATTATATCTTTTGCTTGACTTGATTTCAACATGCTAGGCTAGATTTATCTTGTGTTTGCTTAGACCTAATGAAACCTAGATGTTAATTATGTGTTGATTATTTGTTTATGGTTGTATTGGATGAATGATTTCAATGTTAGGCTTAAGAAAACTGGAAGATCTCCATTGTGTAACATGCTTGAACGTCTTAGGAAAAATGAACCGATGTGTACTAGGTTTTATTGGTTGTATTTAATGCATGAGCAAATTCTAGTGATCCCATGTTAGGAGCTTCTTAGCCGGCTCGACATAGGAGTGAAGTAGGCGTTCATAGGATTGGGGAAGTAAGTACGCCACCCCATGAATGGTATTAAGGAATACAATCCGTCATCCACGCAACTATAACAAGTAATTAACCTGTAAAAGATATCTAGGAAGTAGTGAAATCTAAGTAAACACAATTCTCCAACATATTACTCACACCAATAGTTTAATTTAGTTTTATTTACATTTCTGTTATTTTATTATGATTGCATCTTAGTCATTGGGTTAGTTGGTTAACAACTAATTACGCCCACTCTTCCAAAACCCGATATTTTATTTGCTTTTATAAAACATAAAAATACAAAAAGAATCATCTTTCACCTCTAGACTTAGTTTTTAGACTTTCTAATCCTAGTGACATTATTCATGAGTTGAACGATCAATCCCCCGGTACTTGTCACTATACTATACTACAACGATCAGGTACACTGCCTGGTGGGGGCTGTAAGCTTCTCGAGATCCCTCGAGAGGTAAAGCCTGGTGCAATTCCCACGCATCAGTTATGCTTACCTGAAATTTATCTGCAGTTACTGATGGTCGATACCTTGGAGCTACACTGGACAGAAATGGACTTCGTCCTGGTCGTTTCTATGTTACTCACAGTGGGAGAGTTATAATGGCAAGTGTAATTGGAGTCGTTGATATTCCACAAGAAGATGTTTCTAGGAAAGGTAGACTTAACCCTGGAATGATGCTACTTGTCGACTTTGAGAAACATACCGTTGTAGATGATGAAGCCTTGAAACAACAATATTCACGTACTAAACCTTATGGCACATGGTTAGAAAAGCAAAAGATTGAACTCAAGAACATCATTGAATCTGTTACCAAGTCTTCCCGGGCCTGCCCTCCTATTTCTGGAGAGCGAAAGGTAAAAGCCTCCCTTCAGCAATGTTGGGATGTCAGTTTTCAGCAAAATGGACATGGTTTTAGATAAAAAATGACCTTTTTCTGAAATAATATTTTCTTTTTTGTAAAAGGTTTTAGATACAAGTTTCCAAATAAATTAAAAAAGGTGTTAGATCACTACTACACAAAACGTCATAGACACTGGGTAAAATAGCCCTTAGAGACTGGTTTTGGAACCACTCTCTGTGAGGGGGTATCTCTATGACTGAAACACATAGAAACTGGTTCCGCAACCAGTCTTTAATAGAAGCATCTACACCGGTTTTCTAGTAAGTGCAAGTCTCCATTTTAAAGTAACGAAACTAGTTCTTATCTAAGAACCGGTCTTACTGAGATTCTTTTTTACTAAAAAAAATAGTTTCAATTTATTCCAAAATTTCCAATTTCTTATAAATTCCACAATCTGCAAGTACAACCACGTTTTCTATCATCTCACTTGTTTCTATATAAACAAAGGTAAAAGCTAACACATAATTCATGAGCTAAGAAATTTATTGAACTTTCAAGTACACATATCTTTACTGCTAGCGATAGGAGTTGTCGCTGCGTTGTACTATCTTCCTTTACAATTTCAGCAACATCTTTGCTTCCCTGTATAGCTCCGTTTCTTTTATGATAGTTTTCATTTAAATCATCCAAGTGTGCAAACTTGCTGAGTAGTACCTCAATAGCAATAAAATCCATATCTCAACCTGTTTATAAAACATAAAACAAATTTTAGTTAGAATTTATTTTAAAGAACCTAGTATTCCATATATAGAAACGACAGTCACAAAACATCAAAAAAATAAAAAAAAAAAAATGTGCACATACAATTACTGTTGTGCCGGCTATTTACATTCAAAACAACACATAAGGAACCAAATATACGGTCTCATTGACCATTTAGTCAAGACATCAAATGTTTAACTCAGCTTTTCTCATGCACCCATTTAAATCAATAAATGAAAGTATTTTAAACTCACAAGTTTTTCGGCTTTCACGAATCTCAGCTTCATTTGGCCATTCTTGATTTGTCAACATCATTCCATCAAATGTAGATGTGGCCTGCAAATACAATTAATATTTATATAAACTCATTAAACATGATATATAAAAAACTATATAGTAAACATGATTAAACTAAAATACTACAGGGAACCAACTTAAACATCCTAAGAATAGCAATATAAATGCTTACTGAAATGAGAGATCATTAACAATTGTGATTTACCTGAGATTCAAAGGTATTAACATCACCTTGTTCGGTAAAGCGTTCTTTTTTACAAAGGTTGTCAAATTATCCATTAAGGCTCTGCAACCATGAATCCATTGTCATTTAACATCACTTATAGTAAAAGTTAATTGTGCACTTATGCACAGTTAATTTTTAAGTCGTGATTAAAATTCTGAATACTTCATGGATACCTTATGTTAGAAACTGATTGACACGATTGATAAACAAATGAGATGCTAAAAGGCTTCCCATTCATGTGCGTGACTCGTAGTGTTAAGTGCACGCTGCCGGTTAATCCAAGGTAGACTCTAAGACAGAAGCACAAAGCTAAAAAAAAAGGATCTCAATGAGCCACATAGACCAATACATATTGGAATTGTAGTTCAAAATGCTATTGCAAATGGTTCACAAAGAATGAAAAAATAAAAGCAGAGCTTGTCTACCACCCTTATAGATTATTCATGCTTTTAATAAGGAATCTGAATATAATAAAACAAAAATAAAATAAAAATTGAGAAGCAACCTAAGTTGGAGGAATTAACTGAGAGTATGGTGGTTACAGCAGTGGTGGTTCAGAATGATTAGAGAACTGGGTTTGGAGTTATCGCGGTAGGTGGTGATTCAGCCTCGTTGACTGGTTGTGTTGTAACATCGTCTAAGTTTAAAATAAGAATTCGAATATTCTCCACAAGCACATATTGAGATCCATTATTATCATCAAATAGAGGAAGAAAAAAAAAGGTAATAGAAATAACTTACAGCCACCAATCGCTATAGAAGCTTCAACAACAAACATAGTTCCTCCTTTAGCTCCATGGTACATCACCAACCTTCTACCACACCAATTAAAAAATTACCATACAGCAAATACGAAATACATGTTAAGCTAAAAAGTTAAGCAAGAACAACCTAACAAAGACAAATTCATATAAACTATATGAAATACATGTTAAGCTAAAAAGTTAAGCACGAATGTTAAGTAATACTTACTCTCCTTTTTGTAGTCCCTTTTAGCGTAGAAGCAGTATGATTTCAAATACACCATTGGTGAGGGCCCTTAATCAATGAAAGAACCTTGTATATTAGATAACAACAAGGTCGAAAGGGGGCACATCAGAGAAGCAGCTCAAAGATAATAAATGGCAAATGTTAATACTGAATGCAAATAAATTTGTCTTCGTGAAGATATATAGCAAAAGGTTTGGCACATGCATATATACAGTTGAAGTTGCCATACCACCACTCTAATATAAGAATGTGCACACACAATGATCAAACAACTTAAATTTATGCCATACCAGTTCATGTAACACTGGCCTTAGGTTAAATCAGTAGAAGCAATACTTCAATCATAAAGTGTTTTACATAATCAGATGAAAGATTCCACATTTGTTGCTTTCATAAGCCCACACATGCTCCTACAGTGTTCTTATACATACCAAACATAATTCGGACCTTCTATAATAGATAGACTACCAAACATATGCAATACCAAATAGATTCCTAACCCAAGACAAAAGGTGGTAATCTGAACCTCCAAACTTCATTTGATTGACAATGGAAACCAAAGAAATTACCTTTATCAATTACCGTGTTTCACTGCACCAGTGGACCCGAGGCTCCATCCGCATATCCAAGACAGAGCTCGTTGAGACTCTTAATGGCAGAATCTAAATCATTTCCACTGTTTTCTAGTACGTTCTCAAAAAGCTGAAAGTACAGTTGCATTTTTTCAGTTAATAAAAACATTAGCATAGAATAAAGTAATGTAATAAGAACAAGATCAGGCATTACAATTTAAAGGCATACACATGGTGAGACACGACTATTGTCATTGCCTAATGTATTTAGTGACATAATCCCCCAAAAAATGAGCTGATAATTCCAAAAAATCCTATCATCAAAAAGTAAATTTGGTTCCCACCAGACATAGTAGGCACATAAATTGTAAATAACATGTGTATGCATCACAAACACATACATTAGCAAATGATACTATCACCAGATATAGATTCAATCTATCATTTTGCAAACAAAAAAAGCACAGCTTGCGCCACATTTCAAGATTCAACATCGTCATTCTCCTTAACAGAAGCATGAACATCCCATATGAATGAAAACTTAATACTAAGGAGAAAAAAATAGAGAAGTAAGAAAAAGAGTAATAAATTAAATAAAATCGGATAGCATTATATATCATAAATTATGAAGTTGTTGAAAGTGGTCCACAAGCAAATAATGAAAAACAAAGACATCACAAACAATTATCAAGCTAGCACCCAATGAGCACGTATTAATCAAACCATTTAACAGGGAAGAAATATTTGAGTAAATGGAAGTGCATTTGAGTCCACAAGCATATAATGAAAAACAAAGACATCACAAACAATTATCAAGCTAGCACCCAATGACCATGTATTAATCAAACCATTTCATAGGGAAGAAATATTTGAGTAAATGGAAGTGCATGTGAGAAAATGAAAATGGCTGCTCAACTGTTGCTCTGTCAATAGTATTATATATTGTTTATTGATTATTTTACTTAGGAAAGCAAGGCTTGGTTGATGCATTAACAAGGAACATTTGATATACAAATATTGAACGAAAGAAGTACCAAATTAATATTAACTTTATCTTTGTAGAAAGAACCTCTTAATCAGCAAAACTTAAAGAAGATTAACCATCAACTAACTACAAAAAAAACTCACAGAAAAAAATTATTGGGAGTTTGGAGGTATAGTTTCTAAGTGATTATAGCAATCTCAATATATCGAATTATATATAACCAATAGGTAAAAGCTAAGAATAGTTAGATTATTATAAATTTACTCAATAATTGGTTCTCTTTGCAAAGCTTCTTCCCTTACTATCCAAAAATGATTGTTTTGACTTTATATAATTGGAAAATAAGAGACAAACATCAGTTAAGCCAATTACAGAGACCTTCACTCAATAAGTACATCTAAACATCCCAGTTAGCCAAGAAATTCATGATATAAACAATACCTTAAAATATTGGAAGATATGTGTTGGTAATCACAACAATACTCCTCAACAGTGCCGATAGATTTATGTGGCTCCTGTATATTTTGGAAAGATATCAAACTAGCATTAGTTATTATACACGAGTAGTAAATGAAATTAGAGATAACTAACCTATAAACACCCGTATAGAACCCTAATTCACATTTGCTTAACAAAGTTACAAAAATCCTAATTTTGGTTTAGAGCCAATTAAGAACCCTAATTTTTGATTTTGATCAGGATCCCAATTTCGGCTATCATCAAAGAACATGGAAAGATTCAAGAAAGTAAAAAACAGATCATATGAAATCAACATAAAACAAATCAAAGAACCTGAATTATAGAAAAGTCGACTTGGAACCGCAAAAATTAGATAGTGACCCACGATCACATCAGAACCAACAAAGGTGTATGGGTAGTTTGTGCGTGTGTCTGTGTATGTATGTGTTGGGAGAAGAAGAAATTGGAAGTGATTTAAAATTAGTGAAAGTGATAAAAGAGGGAAAAATCCCGCTTAAAGTTTTGTTAGATAGAAACCGGGTTTCGTGTAATCACGAGTGCTTTAATCTCAACATTCTGGATTCCCTTATAATTTTTCTTTAAAAGACTGGGTTTTTCCATAACCAGTGTCTATTTAGGTATCTCTTTGGCCTTTTGTGTAGTAGTGGATAAGTGTTTTAGTTTTGCCCTTAAACTGAAAATTACTATTTAAAAGTGTTTAATCAGATATTATGTTCGAAAACTTAAATCCAAACACTTGTTGGATATTTTAGTAAAATTTTTTATTTCCATTAAGTTGCTATGTTAAAAATTCCTCAGAAAATCAAATTTTTGGAAATTGAGGGACTAAATTTGGCAACTTTGAAACCTGCCAAAAAGGCGGTTATGATGGCCCTAATCCCGTTTTTGATACATATACGTTTTCTCTTGGTCAATTCATCTATCTGGTTCATAAGATTTCAAACAAAACCATACAAAACGTTCTCAATCTCTGGATTGTATTCGATTGAATAATTCGGGAGAACCACCGAATTGATTCGATCTGAAAGTGTTTACACGCCTTTCAGAGATTCTATTATATCTGGTTGTGTTCGTTATTGTTATCCCCTACAACACTCTCCATCTTCCGAGTCTTTCTTGTACAATTATATTAACTTGCAAAAAAATTTAAATTTTTGGCATCTATCGAGGATGAAAACATGGACCACATGGGAATTCGGGGACTCTTGGCTCCACTAAAGGCTTTCGGGGTACACCGTTGAATCTTTAGAGATGCTTTTACTACCAATGAAAAAAGATGTTGTTGAGGCCCTTGGTTCAATGGGAAACAATGCTCCATTAGCAGTGATGTCCAACAGAGAAAAGCTTACATTCGAGTACTTTAAACAAATGTTTGCACAAGTAAGAAAACCACCTATTGACCCTATTTGGGAAAAGAATGTAACATCCATGGAATGCATGGTAGGACCAGAAGGTGATCTTACAGAAACAACAGAAGAACAATGTCATCGTTTGTCATTAAAGGGTCCACTCTTGTTTATCGAAGAGATGGAGTCGATTAAGAATATGAACTTCAGAGGCTGGAGAAGCAAGGTTCTTGATATTACCTACCCTAAAGAACTTGGCTGAAAAGGTTTAGAGCAAACCCTAGGTCGCATTTGTTCAGATGCTCGTGCCGCCATCAAGGAGGGTTATACAACCTTGGTCCTTTCTGACAGAGGTAAACCATTTAAAACTATCTATTTTAGATTTTGTGCTCTGTATGCACGCTAGATGTGGCAAGATGGGTGGGTTGGCTGGGTTGGGTCACGGGTATAAACTGGTTTGTGTGAAAATGAGTAATTTTTTGTGCAGGTTGAAATGGGTCCAACCTGGTTGACCCAAAACTCTGTTTAGGTCATTTTAAGGATTTTATGAAGTAATGCCTTTTAGTATGATTACATAAGAATTTATAGTTTAAGGGATTTTGGAGGTTGGGTGCTAATAGTGCCTATGGATGACTTTTTATCTGTTTAACGTGTACCATTTTAAGTATTTCTTTAGGATTGATCCAATTGAAATAAATAGGACCGAGATTGACCCATTCATACACAAATGGGTCTTACTTGCCACCTCTAGTTTGACAAACTTGGTTTGAACTACGTAGTAGGAAATCTAACTTTTTATGATCGTTGTAATGCGGCCTTTTCATCCAAGCGAGTGGCAGTAAGTTCTCTATTGGCGGTTGGTGCGGTCTACCACCATTTGGTTAAAAAGCTTGAACGAACGCGGGTTACGTTGATGGTAGAGTCTGCCGAGCCACGTGAAGTGCACCATTTCTATACACTGGTCGGGTTCGGTGTCAATGCCATCTGTCCATACTTGGCATTTGAAGCCATTTGGAGGTTGCAAGCAGACGGTCACTATGGAATGCAAAACGTACTTGCCAAAATGGGTATTTCAACTCTGGCTTCATATAAAGGTGCTCAAATCTTTGAAGCTGTCGGTTTGTCAACCGAAGTAATGGAAAGGTGCTTTGCCGGTACACCGAGTCGAGTTGAAGGAGCAACATTCGAAGCACTTGCTGGTAACGCACTTCAGTTGTATAGTTTAGGGTTTCCTACACATGAGTATCCACCCAATAGTGCTGAAGCAGTTGCGTTACCAAACCCAGGTGATTATAATTGGAGGAAAGGTGGTGAGGTTCATTTGAATGACCCACTTGCTATTGCAAAGTTGCAAGAGGCTCCTAGGGGTAACAGTGTTGCGGCATACAAAGAGTGTTCAAAGTGTATTCATGAATTAAATAAAGAATGTAATCTTCGTGGGTTGTTGAAGTTCAAGGAGGGAAGTGTTAAGGTTCCGTTGGAAAAGGTTGAGCCTGCTAGTGAAATTGTGAAACGTTTTTGTATTGGTGCCATAAGTTATGGGTCTATTTCAATGGAGGCTCAAACTACACTTGTTATGGCTATGAACAAAATCGGAGGCAAATCTAAGATAGGTATGTACCTCAAAAGTCTATACAGAGGGAGGGTTGGGTAATCAGCCAAAATTTGGTTCAGGTCGAATTGTCAGATTTTATGTACGGGTTAGGCCTGGCTTTCCCCACACAACACTTTTAAAGATCTGCAACACAAAACTTATTTTTGTGTTATATCGAAACAATTATTAGATTTTATGTACGAGTTAGGCAATTTTATGGGAAGAAGGTTTTGCTATGTTATTTAAAGTTTAATAATTTATGAATTATTATACTTTTTGTAGGTGAGGGAGGTGAAAACCCGTCTCGTTTGGTACCGCTTCCTGTTGGGAATTCTGTGAAGTAAGAATTCTGCTGCTGTTTCTGCTGAACCGATTCTACTGAAGAGTTGGTTTCTGCTGAAGCAATGTATCTGCTGAAGACTAGTTTCAGCTTTATTCGTTTCTGCGGATATAGTAATTCCGTATTTTATGTAATGTAGTTTGGATATGCATGAGTTTATTTAGGAAGTGATAATGCATATCTATTAGAAGTTTTAGAATATACGTTTCTTGTGAAACGGTTTAGGGTTCCTTGTGTATAAAAGGAACACACGGTTTATGTATTGAACAACTTTTAGAGAGTTATTATTATTATCAAAAGATCCATAGAGGATCAAGAGTTCTTAGTAAAAAGCTTGTGTTTTGATTCCGCTTTATAAAAACAAGTTGCAGAGATTGTCTATTAGTGTGATATTGATTACAGTAACATTGCTAACGATTCTAGAGTGCTCAAGAAGATCTATCAAGGTCTTTAGATCAACAAGTGGTATCAGAGCCTCGAGAGAGTCTCTGCCATACTAAGAAACACAAATCTTACACCTTCTCAAATCCAAACAAATCAACAAACATGCCTGGTTCAGATGATGATGCAGACACAACCCAGAACATAAACACCACTTCTCTTCAACAGCTTAATCTCTCAAACAGTAATGCTAAGTTTCCATACTTGAAGAATGCAGAAGATTATCATCTGTGGTCCATGAAGATGCAGAACTGGATCACAAACATTGATTGGAATCTGTGGGAGATTGTCAAGAAAGAGAATAGTCTGAAGAAGCATGTTACAGATGCTGAAGGAGTTATTACTATTGTAGGACCCAAAACTGCTGAAGAGATTCTGGCTGTGCAGAGGGAGAGTAAAGTAAGAACAATCTTGTTACAAGCTATTCCTTATGACCATATGGGTGACTTCCATTTTATGGAAGATGCCAAGGATATTTGGATGGCTATAAAAGCAAGATTTGGTGGGAATGAGGAATCAAGAAGGCTGCAGAAGTCTTTGTTGAAGCAAAAGTTTCAAGAGTTTCAGATATCTAAAGAAGAGGGTATTCATAAAGGTTATGACAGGTTTCATCGAATATTGAGTCAACTTAATCAGTTGAAGGCCAGACCTGACAATGAAGACTGCAATTCTAAATTTCTGAGATCTCTACCACCATCTTGGTTACAAGTTTGTATTGCTCTCAAGACCAAAGGTGGGTTGGACTTAATGTCGTTTGATGACCTCTACAATAGGCTTAAATCACTTGAGCCTGATGTGAGAAGTCCAATACGACCATCCACTCATTCTGCCTTTGTTGGTGCCTCTACTAAACCTGTGCATCAAGCTTCAAGTTCATACTCTTCAGGAGCATCTTCTCAAACACATAATCAAACTGATCCTAGATCAAGAAAAAGTAATGTGTTGGAGGATCTTATTCATTCATTTGTGGCTGAATATGAACCTCAGCAGTTTATTGCTTATGAGGACTTTGAACAGGTAGATCCATTGGAAATGGAGGAGATGCATTTGAAATGGGAACTTGCAATGATATCAATGAATATCAGAAGGTTTGAAGCCAAGTCTGGAAGAAAGTTTGGTTTTAATGGAAAAGAAGCAGCAAGGTTTGATAGAAGGAAGGTTAAATGTTACACATGTGGTCAAGTGGGACATTTTTCAAGAGAATGCAAAGACAGAAAGGCTGGAGATGAAGTTAGATATGGTTCTTATCCATTGGAAGCAGGGAATAACAAGACTGTACCTTCAAAGGCAATGGTGACTCTGGATCACCAAATTGATTGGGCTAATCATGAACCTGCTGGAGAGGAAGCTTCTACTTCTTCACAAGTGAATCTGCTGGCATTCACACCTTCAGAAGACAAGAAGGAGCAAGTCTCCTTGATGGGAATCTCTCAGGTAACCAATTGTGTGTTTGGATGTAGTGTAAAATACAATGAGCTTAAACAAGAATTTGATGAATTGAAACCAAAATACAATGAGTGTTATGTAGAAGTAGAGTTTTATAAAATGGCTTTAAAAACACTAGAAAAACAAAAGGTATGGTTTCAAAAGAATCAAGTTAAATATGATGAAAAAGTAAGAGTTCTAGAAAGTGATTTAGAGGTTGCTAAGATAGAACTAAAACGTACTCAAAAGGAGAAGTCTGATTTAGAAAAAGAAAAACAAGAGTTACAGGCTAAATTAGATAAAGAGATAGCTGGTCGTATGAAATGGCAGGAAGGAGCATCTAATTTGAGTAAATTAATTGATGGTCACCAATCGGTTAGGTCTAGAAAGGCATTAGGGTATGACAAATATATAGACCCTGAAGAGCTAACTTACCCTGATATGTCTAGTGTATTTGACCCTGAACCAGCCTTAGCTTATCAAACACTTGTTAAATATGTTAAGGAAGGGGGAATGAATGCTGTGCCTGGACCTATAAGAGGGGAACACATGCCTATAGACTTGACCAAACCTTTTAACTTTGATGGATCACATCATTTATATGGCAAAAAGTCAACTGACTTACAAGACCCTATTGTGAAATCTAATGACTCTGTCTCTTGTTGTACCAGTGACAAGTCTTCTGATGAAGGGTCTACCTCATTTGCTAGCTGTGATTCAAGTGAGAAGTTGGACCTGCCCAAGACCATGCCCAAGATCACTACCAAGACCATACCAAAGACCTCACCCAAGATTCCTTACAAGCCTTCTAGAGTTGCTGCTGATAAAAAGACAGTTGCTACTGAAGACTTGTTTTTAAATTCTTTGCATAATAATACTTTTGGCTTTGTTAAAAACAATTCTGTTTGTCATGGTGATTTGAATACTTTTTCATGTTATGGATATTCTTTTGGTTTAAATACATCTTCTAAAAGGAAGAAGTGTTTTGTATGTGGAAGCAAATATCACTTGATTAAGGATTGTATCATGAGCAAAGAATGGGTGCAGGTGGTAGTCAAAGAAAAATTAGGCACATGTGGAAAAATGTTAGTGAAATACCATCTTTTGTTCCACATCAGCAGAAACCTAATTCTGCTGAATCGTATTTTCCATGGAGAAAAACCAGTACTAGATCATATGTTCGACCCACTAGTTCTTTCTTTTCTAATGGTTATTGGCCTAATCACTTTGACTCAATGTGTAATGGTGGTGGGAAATGGAATACTGTTGTGAAGCCCTCCGCAGGTTGTTCTTGGACTAAGAAGGGACCTAATATGCAATACAGGCCCAAGAACAATGGTGGATCTAAAATATCTACATGGCCTGTTTCTAATGATCCACAAGGCAGGCTCAAGTCAGCAATGACTTGAGTCTCCAATGTGTACTAATTTTGTAAATTTTGTTGTTGTTGTAGGAACATCCTTTAAAAAGTACTGAAGTTGGGATTGTTGATAGTGGTTGTTCAAGAAGTATGTCAGGGAACAAGGATAAGATGCATGACTTTGAACCCATTGAAGGAGGGGGCACTGTAACCTTTGGTGGTGGAGATGGCAAGATTACTGGGAAAGGAACCATCCGGACACCCTTGTTAGACTTTGAAAATGTTTATTATGTGAAGGAACTGGAGCATTTTAATCTTATCTCAGTATCACAAATTTGTGACACTAAACATAAGGTTTTCTTCTCTGAAGATGAGTGTCTTGTACTTTCCAAGGACTTCAAACTCCCAGAAGACACAACTGTATTGCTGAGAGTTCCTAGGACCTTCAATTTATACACATTCAATCTGAATGAAGTACAGCCTGAAGGTGATCTAACATGTTTGGTAGCCAAAGCTTCCCTGGATGAATCTAATAAATGGCATAGAAGAATGGCACATGTGAATTACAAGACCATCAACAAGTTATCCAAACTTGGTCTTGTTAAGGGCCTTCCTTCTAAACTCTTCACCAATGAACACAATTGTATTGCTTGCAACAAGGGTAAACAACACAGAGCCTCTTACAAATCAGTCCAAGCAGTGAGCAACATATCAGAACCTCTTCAGTTGCTACACATGGATCTCTTTGGTCCAACCCCCATTAGAAGTATTGATCACAAGTACTTCTGCCTAGTTATTACTGATGATTATAGCAGGTTTTGCTGGGTGTTCTTTCTCAAAACTAAGGATGAAACAACTCCAATCCTGAAAGACTTCATTATCTTAGTTGAGAATCAGCTGAATAAAAAGGTTAAAGGAATTAGGTGTGACAATGGTACAGAATTCAAAAATGTGGTCTTCATAGAATTCTGTAAGTCTAAAGGGATTAGAAGGGACTATAGTACTCCAAGAACTCCACAACAAAATGGAGTTGCTGAAAGAAAAAATAGAACCCTCATTGAGGCTGCAAGATCAATGCTTGCAGACTCTAAACTCCCCACCATGTTCTGGACTGAAGCAGTCAGTACTGCATGCCATGTCTTGAACAGGGTATCCATCACTAGACTTCATGTCAAGACACCTTATGAACTTCTCACTGGGAAAGTTCCACACATTCATTACATTAAGCCTTTTGGATGCAAGGTGACTATTCTGAATACTGCTGATATACTGGGTAAATTTGATGGAAAAGCTGATGAGGGATATATAGTTGGGTATTCAGCTCATAGCAAGGCCTATAGAGTGTATAATCTGAATGCTAAAAAGATTGAAGAGACTCTTAATCTGCGGTTTCTTGAAGATCAGCCTAATATTCAGGGACAAGGCCATTCTTGGTATTTTGACCTAGATTATTTGACTGACTATTTGGGTTATACTAGGCATGCTTCTAATCCTGATGCAGGTGCCAAAGATTCAAGTTCTAACCCTGCAGGTTTCATGGATGATGACTCAGAATGTGAGTCTGAGCCAGAAGAGAATACTTTTGTTGTACCATCTTTTCCACCTAACCATTTTGTAGGTAATCACTCCACTGCTGAACAAGATGATGAGTCACATTATGCAGAAGATCTTGCAAGATTGAAGAAGCAGGAACATGCTGCTACTAAGGAAGCTCAGAAACTCAATGACCGGGTTACACAAGAAACTGAGGCTATCCTACATCAATCAGCACAAGCAGTCAGTGGCAACAAGGATTCTGCTGAAGGCACACCTCTTTCCACTGATGATGTCCAAGATGCTGATTCTACTGCTGTTCAATCTCCCATTTCTACTGAAGTCTCTGCAGACTTTGCTAAGCCCTTTACCAGATTTCCAAGTCCCTCTGATCTTGGGAATTATCAACCAAAGCCTGGCTTGTTTAACTCAGCCTCATATGATACTGAGTTTGATCCAACTCTCACCAACATTGATGCCAACATTGATGTTCCACCTATAACTACCAAAAGGATTCACAATGCTCATCCCCTATCAAAGATTATTGGTGATCCTAATGACCCTGTTCGAACAAGAAGCACTGTCAAAAATACCAAATATGGAGAAGTTGCTTTTATCTCTTATGTCTACAATCAAAAGAGGAACAATCACACAGACTTCAAACATTGTTTATTTGCATGCTTTCTTTCTCAAATTGAACCAACTAGTGTTCCTCAAGCACTGGCTGTTTCAAGTTGGCTTGAGGCAATGCAAGAAGAGATGCTGCAATTTAAGAATCAGCAGGTTTGGATTCTAGTTCCTCTTCCTGATGGGAAATATGCCATTGGGACTAAATGGATTTTGAAGAATAAAAGAGATACCAGGGGTATTGTGGTGAAGAACAAAGCAAGACTAGTGGCTCAAGGTTTTCGACAAGAGGAAGGCATTGACTATGATGAGGTCTTTGCACCTGTGGCCAGAGTTGAAGCAATTCGAATATTTTTGGCCTATGCCTCTTATATGGGCTTTATGGTCTATCAGATGGATGTTAAAGGTGCTTTCTTGTATGGAGAGATTGAAGAAGAGGTTTATGTGACTCAACCCAAGGGATTTGAAGACCCTGATCATTCTGAGTATGTGTACAAGGTTGTTAAAGCTCTCTATGGACTGCATCAAGCTCCCAGAGCTTGGTATGCTAGACTCTCCACATTTATGCTGAAGAATGGATACAGAAGAGGTACCATTGACAAGACTTTATTTCTGAAGAAAGATTCTAGGGATATTATACTTGTGCAGGTGTATGTGGATGACATTATCTTTGGTTCTACCAAAGAAGCCTGGTGTAGAGAGTTTGAGGATTTGATGAAGGGAGAATTTCAGATGAGTGCCATGGGAGAACTCACTTTCTTTCTGGGGTTGCAAGTTCAGCAGAAACCTGATGGGATATTCATACATTAGGAGAAATATGTAAGAGATATGTTGTCCAAGTTTGCCATGGAAAATGTCAGGACTGCCACCACTCCATATGAGGCTCCCAAAACAAAGAACACTCTTACTCCTGATCTCCCTGTGAATGTCCATTTATACAGATCTATGATTGGTTCTTTGATGTACTTGACTGCCTCAAGACCTGACATTACATTTGTTGTGAGTGCATGTTCCAGACACCAAGTCACTCCACTTACTTCTCATATGAATGCTGTCAAGAAGATTTTTAAGTATCTGAAAGGCCAACCAAACTTACGTCTTTGGTATCCTAAAGAGTCTCCATTTCAGCTCGCAGCTTACAGTGATAGTGACTATGCTGGGGCCAATCTGGATAGAAGATCCACCACTGGAGGTTGCCAATTTCTTGGAAGAAGACTGATTTCTTGGCAATGCAAGAAACAGACAATAGTTGCTACCTCTACTACTGAAGCAGAGTATGTTGCTGCTGCCAATTGTTGTGGCCAGGTTCTATGGATTCAGAATCAATTACTGGATTATGGGTATAACTTCATGAATACTACCATTTTCATTGACAATCAAAGTACCATTTGTATTGTTAAAAATCCAGTTTTTCATAATAGAACCAAACATATTGAAATAAGACATCATTTTATAAGGGATGCTTATGAAAAACATTTGGTTAAAGTGGTCAAAATCCACACAGATGAAAATGTGGCAGATTTATTAACCAAGGCATTTGATGGACCAAGGTTTCAATATTTGGTGGTCCATATTGGCATGTTAAACCCTTAACTGCAACGTTTAAGGGGAGGCATAAGCCTCAGGGGAGGCATATGCCTCAGGGGAGGATGATATCTGTATAAACTTTGTAATATCTGTAGAAGTTGTACATTTTATGAGTTTCTAACACTAACCCTATAACATTGTGCAAGAAGTTTGGTGTATTTGCTTGTTTGGTGGTTGTGTTGCAGATGATTTGAGTATGTAAGTCCCAAGATTAATGTCATCAAGAGCTAAAGTCAAAGGAATGTGGTCAATATGCTGAATATGGTTTCTACTGATTAATTGAAACATGCTGAAGGTCTGATACAATGAATTAATTCAAAGAAGATCTTTTCATTCATTCATAGAAACAAGTTACAGCTTACATTCGAGATTACAAATGAGTTACAATGACCATTCCTAAACTATTAGCTAACTTAGTACTACTAGCTTCTATCAATTATTACAAAATACTTGAGGCTATGACAAGTACAATGAAGAAGCTGAAGCTGAAAATGGAAAAAGAAGAGAAGGAAGATTGGGAAGATGCTCATGAATTAAAGCCAAGAGGATACTCAAGAACTTTGCCTCATGGTTACATTCCTCAGTCACCTACTTCAGCTTCTCCTTTCCCTTACGTGTGATCTCAGACTTCTTGCTCTGTCCAATATGTTCTTGATGTGGAAGACCAGGTCCTGGAGCAGTGTAACACCTAAAATCTGAGAACATGTGAAAAGACCAAATTGCCCTTACCAATTTGAAATTTAATTAAAAGCTTATTAAAGTACCAAATAAATCCCAAAACTTCAAACAATGCACAAGTTATGTATCCAAATAATTTTAACAATTACATTTAACATTTATACAAGTTGAAAAATTACCAAAATACCCTCACAAGGGCCGAATAAACCAAACTTGATTTTATTATGATTTAAATTGGTTTAAAAAGGATAACTATTAGATAATTAAGGAAGTATATCACCATGAATATTTGGGCTAACCTAAATCACGAAATTTCTGGTCTTATTCCCCTCCTCACATGGCATTTCCCCTTATTTATCAATCAACACACTTTTATTCACAAACCCTAATTAGCCGATTCAAAGAAAACACACAAAAATATCGCTTTTGCCTCCATTCGACTCTCACAATATTCCTAAGCATTTTTCTGTGATCAAACAACATCCAAGAGGTCCAAGAAAAATCCCTTTTCGAATTATTGAAGCTTGGTTTGTTCGTGGTGAAGGTTTCTTTTTGTCAAGCTTAATAAACAAGGTAATTCGTTTTTGATTCATTTGACCTCCACAAAAATTATTTCCCATTTTTCTGGTGATTCTTACATCATATACAACCCACGAAAATTGATTTCAAGGTTGGAAGATTGTTGGTGAAGTCGTGGTCATTTTGGTTCGATTTGGGTTATACGCGTGGTAAAGAAATTCGTACAGCCTATCCACACGTCCAAGTATTGGTTTGGTATTTTTCTCAGGTCCCTTACACCCTATGAACATCATCTAAAATGCTCTAATCAATCCATGCATGCTCGACATCATTTTGGCTAATTAAACCCTAAAAACGTATACAAAACCTAAATAAATGAATCCGAAATTTTAAGGCTTGAAATATATTTTATTTGGACTCTCTATAATCCTACTAACCTGGGAAAAATGTTGTTTCGAATTGTTAAGGCCTTAAGATGATTGTTTCGAATTATGTTTATAATCGGCTAAACAAAAAGGAAAAAGAAAAAAATGAAACGTGTAAACTAGGGTTTGTAATATAGGGTTTGTTTTGTGATAATTAATGACATTTAATGATTAAAGATGGATTTGATTTGGTTAGGGTTTCTAATTCATGTGTTTATAAAGTATACGATTTGGTATAAATGTTTTGGGTGAGTTTTGTAACTTTTAAAACTCAAGGGTTATTTTTAGAACTTATTGTGGGCTGTGTACTATTCGAATAAAATGTAACCTAAGGGTACCATATGTAATTTTTATATTTTAAAGGGTTAAAATGAATTTAAAACTAATTAGGGTTTCGATTTTGGAAATAATTAAAATGGAGGGACTAAACATGTAATTTCTGGAAACTTAAGGTGATTTTGAGTAATAAAATATATTCAGGGGGTTTTGTGCAAATTTAGTAATTTAATGGCTTAATATGTAATTATTGGTAATTAAAGATTGAAATTGTAAATTAAAGGGTTAAATATGTAACTTTAATAACTTGAGGGACTTAATGTGTAAATTATAAATACTTGAGTATCCATTCGTATAATATGATAAAATAAGTTATCATGGTGTAAAATGGATAAGTTAAGGGTTTAAAGTGTAACTTTGAATACTAAAAGGTTTAAAGTGTAATTTTGGAAATATAAGGGTGTAAAAGGTAAAGTTATGAAACCCTAAGGACCAAATGTGTAAATATGTTAAAATATACTTTGATTCCATTAATAATGACTCAACTTTCTAATTATGGAAACTTTCTAAAAGTGGAAACTTACTATTTATGGAAACCTGCTAAAAGTGGAAAGTCACTTTAAATGGAAAGTTACTAAAACTGGAAAGCCGACTAAAATGAGAAATCTGAATTGAATAAGTTATTAATAATAAGCCGATCATTAATTCGTGTAGATTCGTTGAAGAAGGAGTGTTTCCATATGCTTACGTATGTTATGATTTCGATGGCGATTGAGGTACAGATATTCTGACCTTTCTCAAAAGGTTTCTCATGATCTCTTTCATATTCTGATCCGTTAGTTCCCGAATTGATGCCATTGCTATGATCCCCTTTACTTGAACTTTCTCTGTTGATCCCACTTGATATGACCTCCGTTATGAAACCATGCTATGAAAACCTTTTAATTATGCCATGGAAATGTTTTGAGAAGAACCGATTTGAAAAGATGTTTATAAATGATGCTAAATTTCTTTTTAAAGAAAGGTTATTTATCTTTCATGAACACTATATTTTGAAAGACCATTTTTATGAAAACTGTTTTAAAAGATTATTTAAATTGGACTTTTAATAGAAACTTTTGAAACGGACTTTTGAACTGAACCATGAATTGATTTTTGAATATGAACCTTGACCTGATAAACTCTGATTGGACCTTGAATACTATTTCTGATATGAACCCTTTGTTATGAACTGCTATTATGAACCTTTGATATGATTCTGAGATAAACCTTTGCTATATGACCTTTTTGCATGACTTTGAGACCTGACTCTTAGTTTGATACCCGAGCCATTTATGTTTCTCCTACCTATGGAGGTACCATAGGCATGTCTGTGATGCACCACTGGCATGACTCATGTGTGGGTGAGTGATTTCTCACGCCGTCCCTTTTTATGATTACTATTATGGCCATTATGACTTTGAGTATATGACTTTGAGATTGACTTTGAGTAAGGGGCGTATGGGTTGCAATCCTAGACATGTATGCTTAGTGGATTTAACTATGACTTTGAGTTGACTTTGAGGTGATTGGTACTGTGTGCTATACATGCCCTTCACAACCCCTGGGAGCTGATCACTCCACCCTTATGATACATGAGGACACCCCTCATATTATCTTGTTGCCTGAGAGGTATCCTCTCTGATTGTGAGATTATGAATTGAAGGCTTATGACTTTGAGATATGACTTTGAGTTTTGGGCTCGTGGTGGAGGACTATCCTATTCCTTCATTTCTATTATTCATTTGTTTATTCCTTATTCTATTTCCCCAATGCACTATATTTCAGTTCTGTTTCATTATCATTGCTTTGTATATGTATCTGTTCACTGGGCTTTTTAAGCTCAGCCGCATTTCCTTTTCCTGCGGCAGGTTTTAGTAGGAAGCTGGGTTATGGGAAGAGAGTGTGATTGGACTTAGAAGACTATGCTTTGGACTAGAGACGATTAGATGAAGTTTCACTTTATTAGACATAGTATTTATTGTTTTGTAACCTTGTAGTTTCAGATTTTCATTTGTAACCCTGAATTTCGTTGTATGTATGAATCATATGCTCGTGTTTGTTCTGATATGTCACTGTAATGTAAAACTTCTACCCTTATCGGGTTGGGGTGTTACAATTATGGTATCAGAGACCAGCCTGCGATTCGTAATACATTTACCCTTGACCTGTGAAGTTTGGACCCCTAAGTTTCCACTGTAGGCGCTCATAAGACAACCTTTGAAACTTTACATTAGGATTCCCCATAGGAACCTAAGTTATTACCAGTGAGGAATGGGTAGACTAAGACATTTATGTAAGTATCATTTGCTTCCGTATCACTCTGATCGTGCCTTTGCTCTTAGATAAGCCTTATAAGGACCTTTGTTTCAGAAGTTAGAAGTTTTGCAACTTAAGCTTAGTAACCAAGTAAGTTTGGAATACCTCGGAAGGCTACCTGGATACCTTACACATTTAAGTTTCACCTTCAGATTTTGATCTCCGCCTCCGATTTGTTTGATAAGCTGTTTGACACCTTTTCGACCACATCGTAGGTCATTCAACCACAATGTGTTCGACACATTCTGTAAATTCATTACTTATGCTGGGTATGAATGTATCATCCGATACTACTTAACTCTATATGATCCATTATTACTCCTATGAGAATTTTGATAATTATGAACCACGAATATGAGAAGTTTTGTTTCCTCTCTTTGAATGATGAACCTTGTTCTGCCAACCGTTTCCTTTGGAAGGGTATGATGTAAATACTATCTCTATATGGATTTGTTAACTAAGCATGATGATGCTGATAACTGAGATTCTGTACCTCTCACAATTGACGATTATACGATATTCGTATTACCAATGATACACATCCTACCTGCTACTTATGCTAAGAAGCTAAACGAAATTCCCACACATTGAACTGTTCGTTTATCCATCCCAACATTTTTGTTGAACCATGTACTTGACTTTGATATATGAACTATCTGTATGATTTGACGACTGTATTCACTCTATGAATCCTTTGACTTTGAGATGTCTGATTGTACGGTCTTTTGGACTAAATGGCTATTCGTGAAGATACCATAGACTACCATATCTGAATTGTGACCTTAAAAATCTGCTTCACCCTACTCCATTATGATGACTCTCTACATCTGCTAAAATTTCTGTCACTATGGAAACACCTACCCCAAACTCATGTGATTACCAAGTTGTCCTGAAAACCATTATTATCAACCCTTGGAAAGTTCTACTATTGGGAAATATTTTGTCATACGAAGATTTTCCGGTATTCTCTGATGAACCTTTTGGTACTCCTTCCTGCTTAAGAAGTAGAGTGGACATTGAACTGATATCAGTGAAGAAACCATGGTGCCATAGAAGTTGAGAGATTGAAGGAGCTGATGGAATATGATTTTTAACCTTGGTGATTCTCTTTAGATGCTCTTGTTTGTTTATGAAGAAGAACGAGAGAAGTATGCGATGACGTATCGACTATCGTGAACTTAAACGTACCACTATCACTAATCATTATCTGTTTCCGCGTATCAATAATTAATTTGGTCTTCCTTTGAAACTCCGCGTCTGATTGCATCATTTTAGATTTAAAGGACTGAAGAATCAACCACAAAAACTTCTAAGAAGGGGGTTAACTAACCGAGAGTAACCTTTGGGAAGTATTTCAGTTCCTGAAGAAGAAAGAAGGCGATGTAAAAATTCCCTGAGATGATTTCTAAAGTTGCCTTTGCACTCGTTATAACATTTATGAACTTGAATGATGCCAATGGTGTTGGCTAGAATAATCATGTTTTTCGCGTGTTTTGGACAAATTGTCATAGTATGACATTGTGTTGTGTTCTAAAACGAAAGAAGAACATAGAGATTATTGGTGAGACGACCCTTTGTTCTGGAAGAGAAATTTGATTGACGTTCAGAAAGCATAATAGACAACACTACCCTGTATAATGTAAAGACAGAGCTTTCACAAGAAGGACCAAGATCGAAGATCGTTATCGGAGTTAGAAACTTGGTGGAAGAGTCGTAGAAGATGGTTGCGACAAGCATTACCATGGAAGAAGCATACAAGAAGAAGTGAGGAACTAGGATAGTGCTCAATCATGCATCACGCAACACGTGAAGATTTCAGTTTGGGCACCAAGACAACCAGACCAAAGAAGATGAACCATTCAACACACAACCTGGAGTCGACAACAACATCATGTACTTTAAAACCTAGAGCTATGTTAGAAGACCTGTCGAAGAAACGCAGTCTTGTTTCTCTATTCATTTTAGTTGTACTAAGATGAATTGAGAGTAGAAGCAGACCTGCGGATGGAGGGATGCACAGTGATCGTGTCAGAGACTGCCGCTAAGACGCCACAGTACCAAGAAGAATTGCTGAAGGCTTGAGGAACCAGACTCGAATTTAAAATTCTCTTAATCATGAGGTAAGACGGACAAGAATAAACAGACTACTCCAACTTGGAAGAAATTTTGAAATTTGTAAATGAGTGGACGGATTTGAAAGCGGACATTGTGTTTAGACGAGATGATGCTGTAAAGAATTGACGTTACTGATGACGTACCTTAATTTTGAATGACATTCTCGGATCTCCGTTACTCTTCGAGTAATTTCGTTCTCTTAGTTATGTTGTTTGATTTTGGTGACCTCTGAGACTGTAGGTGGACTAGGTGGATTTAGATAAGTTTGTGTTGTTCACGACTTGAGATAAAGTATGATCATCATGAGGGCATATGTATATGATGCCAGTATTATGACGCCTGGCCAACGTGATAATACTTACATCATATAACGTGCACTTATGGTGAGCATATGATATTTTAAGAAGTGCCTTAGAAGCTTTAGAATTCTGGCATCTGATCAAGATCATCTGAGTTTAGTGAGACTTTAGGTTCATTCTACCTATACGTTTGATATGTTGTCCTTGTTATACGATTCGATACGTTTGGACTCTCGACACGTGTTTTGCTGATCTTTGCAACTTCTGATAAGGATCTTAGGTTCCATTATGAAATTTCTGCCGTTGACGATATCTAACGATATGCTTTCTGTCCGTATACGATTCGCATTCGTGAAGTTGTTCATTATGATCTGCTATGAGTAAAATATGTGATTGTGGACTTTGAGGAAACGAGACATGTTTGTTTATGAGAATACCTTTGGAAGGTTATCTAAAAGCCGAGACTATCTGAGAAGCTGAAGAGTTAAACCTTAAATCACCCCATGTTTGCTACAATTCAATGTATTCTCATCTGATTCGCCAAATCAATTCGATGAAAATCCTATGTATTTTTATACCTCTTCCTGGAGAATTCGTTTATCATCCGTTATGTTTGGTACATTATCCTTTTGATTCAAATTCAATATGATATGCCCTTCTGAGAAATCTGAAACTGTTTTGACAATAATTACGAGTCATGAGAAACTATTTGGTCTGAAGATCTTTTTGGAAGAACCTCCCCGGGCGTGAAAATGTTTGTGACTACTTTTGCGGTTTGCTACAACGTCGTCTAACTTTGCGACTTCAAATTTCGAGGATGAAATTTTTCTTTTTAGAGGGGAAGAAGTTGTAACACCTAAAATCTGAGAACATGTGAAAAGACCAAATTGCCCTTACCAATTTGAAATTTAATTAAAAGCTTATTAAAGTACCAAATAAATCCCAAAACTTCAAACAATGCACAAGTTATGTATCCAAATAATTTTAACAATTACATTTAACATTTATACAAGTTGCAAAATTACCAAAATACCCTCACAAGGGCCGAATAAACCAAACTTGGTTTTATTATGATTTAAATTGGTTTAAAAAGGATAACTATTAGATAATTAAGGAAGTATATCACCATGAATATTTGGGCTAACCTAAATCACGAAATTTCTGGTCTTATTCCCCTCCTCACACGGCATTTCCCCTTATTTATCAATCAACACACTTTTATTCACAAACCCTAATTAGCCGATTCAAAGAAAACACACAAAAATATCGCTTTTGCCTCCATTCGACTCTCACAATATTCCTAAGCATTTTTCTGTGATCAAACAACATCCAAGAGGTCCTATAAAAATCCCTTTTCGAATTATTGAAGCTTGGTTTGTTCGTGGTGAAGGTTTCTTTTTGTCGAGCTTAATAAACAAGGTAATTCGTTTTTGATTCATTTGACCTCCACAAAAATTATTTCCCATTTTTCTGGTGATTCTTACATCATATACAACCCACGAAAATTGATTTCAAGGTTGGAAGATTGTTGGTGAAGTCGTGGTCATTTTGGTTCGATTTGGGTTATACGCGTGGTAAAGAAATTCGTACAGCCTATCCACACGTCCAAATATTGGTTTGGTATTTTTCTCAGGTCCCTTACACCCTATGAACATCATCTAAAATGCTCTAATCGATCCATGCATGCTCGACATCATTTTGGCTAATTAAACCCTAAAAACGTATACAAAACCTAAATAAATGAATCCGAAATTTTAAGGCTTGAAATATATTTTATTTGGACTCTCTATAATCCTAATAACCTGGGAAAAATGTTTTTTCGAATTGTTAAGGCCTTAAGATGATTGTTTCGAATTATGTTTATAATCGGCTAAACAAAAAGGAAAAAGAAAAAAATGAAACGTGTAAACTAGGGTTTGTAATATAGGGTTTGTTTTGTGATAATTAATGACATTTAATGATTAAAGATGGATTTGATTTGGTTAGGGTTCCTAATTCATGTGTTTATAAAGTATACGATTTGGTATAAATGTTTTGGGTGAGTTTTGTAACTTTTAAAACTCAAGGGTTATTTTTAGAACTTATTGTGGGTTGTGTACTATTCGAATAAAATGTAACCTAAGGGTACCATATGTAATTTTTATATTTTAAAGGGTTAAAATGAATTTAAAACTAATTAGGGTTTCGATTTTGGAAATAATTAAAATGGAGGGACTAAACATGTAATTTCTGGAAACTTAAGGTGATTTTGAGTAATAAAATATATTCAGGGGGTTTTGTGCAAATTTAGTAATTTAATGGCTTAATATGTAATTATTGGTAATTAAAGATTGAAATTGTAAATTAAAGGGTTAAATATGTAACTTTAATAACTTGAGGGACTTAATGTGTAAATTATAAATACTTGAGTATCCATTCGTATAATATGATAAAATAAGTGATCATGGTGTAAAATGGATAAGTTAAGGGTTTAAAGTGTAACTTTGAATACTAAAAGGTTTAAAGTGTAATTTTGGAAATATAAGGGTGTAAAAGGTAAAGTTATGAAACCCTAAGGACCAAATGTGTAAATATGTTAAAAGATACTTTGATTCCATTAATAATGACTCAACTTTCTAATTATGGAAACTTTCTAAAAGTGGAAACTTACTATTTATGGAAACCTGCTAAAAGTGGAAAGTCACTTTAAATGGAAAGTTACTAAAACTGGAAAGCCAACTAAAATGAGAAATCTGAATTGAATAAGTTATTAATAATAAGCCGATCATTAATTCGTGTAGATTCGTTAAAGAAGGAGTGTTTCCATATGCTTACGTATGTTATGATTTCGATGGCGATTGAGGTACAGATATTCTGACCTTTCTCAAAAGGTTTCTCATGATCTCTTTCATATTCTGATCCGGTAGTTCCCGAATTGATGCCATTGCTATGATCCCCTTTACTTGAACTTTCTCTGTTGATCCCACTTGATATAACCTCCGTTATGAAACCATGCTATGAAAACCTTTTAATTATGCCATGGAAATGTTTTGAGAAGAACCGATTTAAAAAGATGTTTATAAATGATGCTAAATTTCTTTTTAAAGAAAGGTTATTTAACTTTCATGAACACTATATTTTGAAAGACCATTTTTATGAAAACTGTTTTAAAAGATTATTTAAATTGGACTTTTAATAGAAACTTTTGAAACGGACTTTTGAACTGAACCATGAATTGATTTTTGAATATGAACCTTGACCTGATAAACTCTGATTAGACCTTGAATACTATTTTTGATATGAACCCTTTGTTATGAATTGCTATTATGAACCTTTGATATGATTCTGAGATAAACCTTTGCTATATGACCTTTTTGCATGACTTTGAGACCTGACTCTTAGTTTGATACCCGAGCCATTTATGTTTCTCCTACCTATGGAGGTACCATAGGCATGTCTGTGATGCACCACTGGCATGACTCATGTGTGGGTGAGTGATTTCTCACGCCGTCCCTTTTTATGATTACTATTATGGCCATTATGACTTTGAGTATATGACTTTGAGTAAGGGGCGTATGGGTTGCAATCCTAGACGTGTATGCTTAGTGGATTTAACTATGACTTTGAGTTGACTTTGAGGTGATTGGTACTGTGTGCTATACATGCCCTTCATAACCCTTGGGAGCTGATCACTCCACCCTTATGATACATGAGGACACCCCTCATATTATCTGGTTGCCTGAGAGGTATCCTCTCTGATTGTGAGATTATGAATTGAAGGCTTATGACTTTGAGATATGACTTTGAGTTTTGGGCTCGTGGTGGAGGACTATCCTATTCCTTCATTTCTATTATTCATTTGTTTATTCCTTATTCTATTTCCCCAATGCACTATATTTCAGTTCTGTTTCATTATCATTGCTTTGTATATTTATCTGTTCACTGGGCTTTTTAAGCTCAGCCGCATTTCCTTTTCCTGCGGCAGGTTTTAGTAGGAAGCTGGGTTATGGGAAGAGAGTGTGACTGGACTTAGAAGACTATGCTTTGGACTAGAGACGATTAGATGAAGTTTCACTTTATTAGACATAGTATTTATTGTTTTGTAACCTTGTAGTTTCAGATTTTCATTTGTAACCCTGAATTTCGTTGTATGTATGAATCATATGCTCGTGTTTGTTCTGATATGTCATTGTAATGTAATACTTCTACCCTTATCGGGTTGGGGTGTTACAAGCAGGAAGATTCAACACCAAATTCTGTGATGTTGGAAGAGATGGATCCCCAGTACTTGATCTTGGTTGGGATCTCTCTGGAGTGGAAGGAGGGAGAAAGACTGGTTCTTCATGATCTTCCTCTGAAGAGTCTTCATCAGAGGTATAGATGAAGGGAGAGACATGCTCTCTCTCAGCAGGATTGGGTACATTGCTGGAGTAACTCTTCAAATGAGCATTCCACCGTCTCTCTCCTGCATCCCAGCGTTTCTCCAATGCTCTTTCAAAGTCAGAACCTTCTAGCCCCCATGGATATGGTGGCACATCTTCTTCTGCTGATGAAGAAGAGGAATTTGTATCTGAGCTTTTTGGGTCTGAAGACATACTTTGGTTGCTGAATTGGGGATAATTGAAATTAGGGTTTGAGAGATAATTTGGGAAATTTGATGAATGAGATGTGTAATTTGGGGTGATTAAATAAGGCAATTTTAGGGGTTACGAAAATTAATGCGAGTTGGGTGGCACAGTAAAATGAAGATATTGACCGAAGATATTTTTACCTTTGGTTGATTCTACTGAAATTTGACTATACTTCAGCAGGTTTGACTTTCATTGCTGCTGAAGGGTTAATTTTCAAAATTAGAAGTTGTGTCAGACTTGGTCAATAAGTTGTTCCGATAATTTTGACCACGATTGGGGAACTTCCAAATTTAACTCACTCTGCATATCTTTTCGAATCAAAGATTATTCGCTTATCACTTCAAATAATCCCATTATTCTCTGGAGTAATTCATAACCCTCTCACACACATTCAATCAAATGGCTCAACTTGCATTGAAGGGTGATCATAACAAATATGCTATTCTGAAAACAAAGAAGGGACATGAAGAATTCGATTTGATGGTGGAGTTTCTTCAAAGGTCAAAGATTCATTATGCTTTGACTTATTGTCCTAATTTGGTGTGTGAATCTCTGGTGAAGCAATTTTGGGCATCTGCTACCAAGAGATCTGCTACAGAAATTGTAGCTGAAGTAGATGGTGTAGAATATGTGGTGACAGAAGGGTTGATAAGGACAAAGCTTAAGTTGGATGATGAAAATGATGTGTATCATTCCAACACTGCAGTTATTCTTGCTGGGCTGAGAGAAGTTGGTTATCAAAGTACTGACACATCCAAGTGGCACAAGAATCAATTTTGTCCAAAGTGGAGGTATTTGGTGCATCTGCTGCTTCAATGTATGAGCAACAAGTGTGGTGGATGGAATCAGTTCTCTTTGCAACTGGGTTGTGGTATTGTTTGTCTTTCTAAGGGTGAAACTTATAATTTTTCTAAGTTTATTTTTGAAAATATGCTAGAAAATATAGATAAGGAACAACATAAGTTTCTCATGTACCCTAGATTTTTACAAATAATATTAGACATAACCACTGAAGATACAACCCATATACCCATTAAAAGTCTAGGTTCTAAGTTGTTTGCCTCAATGAAAAATAATTATACTGGGGAACATCACCCTATATTGGAAGCTATGTTGCCTCAAGGCAATGCTAATGTAGTTGAGGGTGATAATGCTGGTAATGTGCCTGCTCCTAATGTTGCTGATGATGGTAATCCATCATCTTCTGGTGTTGCTGCTGATGGTAATCCTTCAGTGGTAATGGAGGAAGTGCCAGCTACAACTGCTGAACCTTTACCTGATTCTACTGACTTAACACCACCTACCACTGTACAAAGTCCTACCATCTCACCAGTTCAGGTTGCTCCAGTTGAGCAAATTCATGAGTTTGAAGATGACTTACAGACTTTTGAACCTGATACTAGACTGCCTTCACCCAGTTCAATGGGAGAACAAATTAATGTAGGTTCTCCTAATGTTGTACATGAGTCTGTTTATCCTGCTGGGTTCAATGAAGCTCCTCATACCACTGAGCAATCTGCTGGTGGAGCAGAGGACCCAATTACTCTCACCTTTGTATATGATTCTCTTTGCAGGTACATGAAAATGACTGAAGATCTTCAGAAAGAACTTGATGAGACCAAGATCACTCTTGGTAATGAAATTCAAAGTCTGAAAAACAAAGTCAAAGATCTGGAGTCACAGCTAAGTAAGCAGATGGAAAGCAAAGATGGATTGGATTCTACTGAAGCAGCAAAGGAGACTAACTTGGATTCTCTTGAGATTCTAGCTGAAGTTGCTAGACAATCTAATGTTGCTCCTTCTAAAGCTGCTGCAGCACCTACATCTAAACCAATGATACTAGTTCAAAGAAGAAGTACAAGACAGTATTTGGCCAAGAAAGCTGCTGAAGCTTCAAAAGTATCTGGTGGTGATAATGATGTGCTGCTGTCTGAAGCTGTGGATATACTTCAGGAGAAACAATCATTTAGTGGGGTTGTTGCTGCTCAACCTGCTGACAAAGGAAATACATCTGGAGAAACATACTTTGTAGCAGGGAGAGAATACTTGAATTCTCCTGTTCATCATTCATCTGAGAACATACAAGTATCTACTAATAATGTTCAAGCTGTACATGATGTACATATGGATAATGTTGATGTTGCTGCTGATAATGTTCCTCATAATGATGTCTTTCATGATGATTTGGATGAGCTTGTAACTGCTGAAGATAGAGCTGAGCAAGGTAAATTACTACAAGAATGGGAAAATTATATGAAGAGTGCAAATCTAGCTGAGGAAGTACAAGCTCAGTTTAATGCAGAATTAGATTCAGAGACTCAACGATATATTTCTACCTTACCTATTGCCAGACAAAAGGAATTGGATGCAGCAGTTCTAGAATTTGATGAGTCTGACTGGCAGATGATTGGAAAACAGATGCTTGTAAATCCAACAGTTACTGCTAAAATTATTGGTAAGAAAGTAGAGGAACAAGATTATGAATCTGAGATTGTAAAAATGTTAAAGATGAGAATGAGGGCAGCTGATGAAGTGAAAGCTAAAGCAAAAAGGGATAAACCCATGACTCAAGCACAACAAACAGAGTATATGAGAACATTTGTGAAAAATCAGAGTAGTTCTTTGTATAATACTGCTTGGTCTAAGAAACATGTGTGGGGTCTTCCATTTGAAAAACTAGTTGAGATTTACAATAAGATCAAAGCTAGGAATGCCAAAGCTGGAATGGATACTTCAAAGAATATTCCTCTTGTCAATGTTGATGATGTTTCATCTGAGAATATTCATGTTGCTGCTGAACATGTATCTTTACCTGATACTTCTGCTGGTGTTGCTATTTCTATGGATAAAGGTAAAGCTAAAGTAACAACATCAGATGCTCCAACTAGGAAGAGAACTAGGAGACAATTGGAGCAAGAAAGATTAGGTGAGGAAACTGCTAGAAAGTTAACTGAAGATAAAGAAGCTGAACAAAGGGATGCACTTGCTAGATTTCATGAAATGAAAACAAGAGAAGTTGAGATTCAAGCTGCCAGAAACAAACAGATAAGGAAGGCTATGGATGAACAATATGCCTCTGCTGCACTTGAATCTTCTGAAGATTCTGCTGATGATCAATTGGATAATGATGCTGCAGAAGGTGATTCTGCTGAAACTGCAGTTCCTGCTGCTATTTATATTCCTGGAAGAAGAGGAAAGAGAATGGCTAGAAGGAAACAATGTTTAATTAATGTGAATGATTCTGATGCTTCATTTTTAAGGGAAGGATCATCTGATGAATGGCCAGAAGGAAATAGAGTTATGCTGGTAAGTTGGGAGTTAAGTACAGATGGTCAAATCCATACTATTTATAGATTGGATAAGACTTCCATATCATTTGCATTTCTTCAGCAGATTCTTCATCTTGTGAATTATCAAGATTTGGTCACTCTATATGAGTTGGTTACTAAGTATTATGCCACTCATATTCCTGAGGGTTCTGGATTGTATTTGTTGGGTGATCTTCAAGTTTTGTTTGATTCTTCTACTCCTGCTGGTGCAAGTTATGATATCTGGAAGAACAATCAGAAATGGAAAGTGCACAGTTGGAAGTTCTATCCTATGTCTTATATTCATGTGTTGGAAATTACCACTGGTCTGAGGCTTATCATGGATATTATCAACAAATATCCTTTGAAGGTTTCATTGATGGAGAAAATGTTACACCAGAAGTTGGAAATTCCTCCTGACCCAGCTGGTAATACTAGATTGTTTGCTGAATCTTTGGTGAAGGTTTTCAAACAAAGGATTAAGACTTCTAAAGCAGGATCTGAGTAGGGAATTCATGTTGTATAGTTTTAGTAAAAAAAAAAAAAAAAAAAAAAAAAAAAAAAAAAAAAAAAAAAAAAAAAAAACCTAACATGTTGTTGTATAGTATTTGGTTGCAGGTTTGGTTATCAACTTACCTGATGTTGACTATTCCATCATAAAGTTGGCTAGTCCAAAGGGTACAGCTTTGGTAAAGACATGTCAAATCTGTTGATAGTTGTAATGGTTTGCTCAAAACCATAGGGTTTTCAACTCACCCATGCTTTGTTGCTGAGTAGTTGAAATGGTTGTCAATTGACCATGGATTTTTCCATTTATGGATTCTGAATAATTGGCTAGCCCACATGTATATGGCTTGTGGTAAAGACAGTGGAAAACCATATTTGGTAATCAGTTAACCAAGATGATTTTCATCAAGATAATTGGCTAGTCCTGAGCAAACGGCTACAGGTAAAGACATCTCAAATCCATTTATAGCTGATGATTTGCTAAAAATCATGTGGTTATCAGTGTACCTTTGAACACTTGGCTACTCCAGTAGTGATGGCTATTGGTAAAGAGACATCAAATCCATTATTTTCAATGATTCACCTCTCACAGGAGTTAACACACCTGGAAGTGATGAGAATAGTATGAAACTAATTTGTTTTGATGTACATTAAGTCATGTGTTGCTGCAAAGAATGGAGCTTTCAAGTATATGCTGATCATAGAGATTCTATTAAAGATGATTCTTTGCTGGTGCTATTACAATCCTCTTGGTATGTTATTTAGAAGATCTATCAAGAATCTTGAACTTAACCAGGTCAAATTCAAGATTAGGGGAGGATTGTTGGGAATTCTGTGAAGTAAGAATTCTGCTGCTGTTTCTGCTGAACAGATTCTACTGAAGAGTTGGTTTCTGCTGAAGCAGTGTATCTGCTGAAGACTAGTTTCAGCTTTATTCGTTTCTGCGGATATAGTAATTCCGTATTTTATGTAATGTAGTTTGGATATGCATGAGTTTATTTAGGAAGTGATAATGCATATCTATTAGAAGTTTTAGAATATACATTTCTTGTGAAACGGTTTAGGGTTCCTTGTGTATAAAAGGAACACACGGTTTATGTATTGAACAACTTTTAGAGAGTTATTATTATTATCAAAAGATCCATAGAGGATCAAGAGTTCTTAGTAAAAAGCTTGTGTTTTGATTCCGCTTTATAAATACAAGTTGCAGAGATTGTCTATTAGTGTGATATTGATTACAGTAACATTGCTAACGATTCTAGAGTGCTCAAGAAGATCTATCAGGGTCTTTAGATCAACACTTCCTGATGGTTCGATGAATCCTAAAAGAAGTGCTATCAAGCAAGTTGCTAGCGGACGATTTGGAGTTTCAAGTTACTACCTTACAAACGCCGATAAACTGCAAATCAAGATGGCTCAGGTAGACTTTTTTTCCCGTATCTTTTTTATAAAACGATTCTTCCCTTTAGTTGATGGATTGTCGTTAGCCACTATGGAACAGCAGACGTTCCTCTTGTTTATGATTTATGTTAATGGACAGATGATGGTGACTTTGCATCATTAAGTGATTACCAACATCTGGCCATTTGGTGGTGAGGTTAAATAAACCAAAACAGTTTATTGTATGTCGATGATTATGTTTTTACTTATTTGGAATTATTTCATAGGGATCAAAACCTGGTGAACTTCCTGGACATAATGTTATTGACGACATTGCCATCACAAGAAATTCAATGGCTGGGGTTGGATTAATTAGCCCTCCTCCGCATCATGATATCTATTCGATCGAAGATCTTGCTCAACTAATTCATGATCTAAAGGTAATAACATTTTTTTTCTTCTTCCTCTAAGAAAACCAAGTTAGAATATTTGTTTGCTGACACTTTCATGTCGTGTACGTGTATTTACTAGTTAAGAAAATTTATTCACATGCGAAGAAAAAAATACATGCTCATGTATAAATATATGTGTATCTACTAGTGTTAATTCACACGCGAATAAAAAAGTATATATTCGTGTGTATATGTACTTTTATTTACTAGTGAAGAAAGTTAATTCACAAACGAGAAAAAAAAGAGTATATGCCTTATGTACGTGTCACATGCGAGAAAAAAGAGTATATGCCCTATGTACGTGTATTTACTAGTTTTATTCACATGCGATGAAAAAAAGTATATGCTCATGTATAAATGTACATGTATTAGTAGTGTTTTTTTACACATGAAGAAAAAAACATATGCTCATTTATAAGTGTACATGTATTTACTAGTGAACAAAGTTTATTCACACGCGAAGAAAAAATTATATGATCATTATAAATGTAAATCTATTTACTAGTATTGAAAATAATTCACACGCGAAGAAAAAAATATATGCTCCTATCTAAATGTACGTGTATTTACTTGTGAAGAAAATTTATTCAAACGCGAAGAAAAAAGTATCTGCTCATTATATATGTAAGTTTATTTACTAGTATTGAAAATTTATTCATAAGCGAAGAAAAAAGTATATGCTCATGTATAGAAATACTTGTATTTACTAGTTAAGAAAATTTATTCACACTTGAAGAAAAAAATATATGTTCATGTATAAATATACGTGTATCTACTAGTGTTAATTCACACGCGAATAAAAAAAGTATATACTCGTGTGTATATGTACTTTTATTTACTAGTGAAGAATGTGTATTCACACGCGAGGAAAAAAAAAGAATATATGCCTTATGTACGTGTATTTACTAGTTTTATTGACACGCGAGAAAAAAGAGTATATGCCCTATGTACGTGTATTTACTAGTTTTATTCACATGTGAAGAAAAAAAGTATATGCTCATTTATACATGTACATGTATTTACTAGTGTTTTTTCACACACGAAATTTACTAGTGTTTTTTCACACACGAAGAAAAAAGTATAATGATCATTTGTAAGTGTACGTGTATTTACTTTTTTCTTCACAAGCAAAAATAAATGTACATATATTTACCAGTGAAGAAAGTTTATTCACAAGTGAAAATAAATGTATATGCTAATGTATAAATGTACATGTATTTACTTTTGAAGAAAGTTTATTCGCAAGCGAAGAATTTGTTTTATAAATGAATGTGTATTTACTAGTGAAGAAAGTTTATTCACACGCGAAGAAAAAAGTATATAGATGTACGTGTATTTACTAGTGAAGAAAGTTTACTTACATGCGAAGATAAATGTATATGCTTCATGTGAACTAATTTTGGTGAGAAAGTGAGAACTAATCTTAGCACTCATTTTATCCTTCTTTAGTTTTGATCTAATCGCTAATATTAGTTAACTATTTTTTTGAAAATTTCCAAACAAATTAAAAAAAAAATCCAAAATTTTCACATGTGACGATCTTTTTTTTTTTTAATGTGAAGAAAAAAAATTTTGAAAAAAAAAAATTTCGGAAATTTTTTTTTTTCGAAAATTGAAAATTTTCACATGTGAAAATTTGTGAAATTTTTTTCACATGTGACGAAAAAAAATTTTGAAAAACAAAATTTGAAAAAAAAAATTCGAAAAAAAAGTTTTCGGAAAAAAAAATTCATAATTTTTTTCACATGTGAAAATTTTTACTAGTTAAAAAAGTTTATTCACACGTGAAGATATTCTTAAAAAATTTAAATAATAGTCTGTTAAACATCAATATCTCCAGTTTTACACTTCTAATATAAAAAGTAAGCTACTAAGATCAAAGCTTCAACATTTGCTCATAATTTTCACATGCGAAGATATTTCTTACAGAACTTAAATAATCGTCTATTAAACATCAATAACTCCTATTTTTGCACTTTTATTATAAAAACTAGGTTCAATAGTGCTTTAACGTGATAGAACCTGTTGAATTTGTTACATGTGCTTTATAGAAAGTAACAAATGAAACCATCCTTAATAATAAGAATTATATATATATATATATATATATATATATATATATATATATATATATATATATATATAAAAGAACGAAAAAATGCATAGAGCAGTACCTCCTCTAAAGTCAATATATGATTCTTGATTTCAAAACAAGTTTCCAAATTGCAACTTACCATAACTTGTATCACTAGGCAACTTGCCATGATCAAAACTTAAAAGACCATTGAACTTAATATCATACTACACAAACATAATAGCAACAAATATAATAAGCCAATAATACCAAACTAGAAGTAACATTCTATTACAAAATATACCATCGGTTAAAAAATTGGAAGGGAAATGGATGGAAATTAGTCAATTTTACTACATAGACCAATTTAACTTGGGCTTTTCAAATAATAATAATAATAATAATAATAATAATAATAATAATAATAATAATAATAATAATAATAAACACTCAGGTTAGTCGGGTTGACCCGAACTCGAATAGGCAAAGCATTTTAAACTCGAACCCGACCCTAGTTTGTAAGAAGATTAGGCAAAGCATGAGAGCATCTAGTAGATCCACCAACTATATCAGCCTCGACGCTTGATGTTGGTTTCCTAGAGTGCAAAACCCCTGACTGTGGAGCACGTTTAGCAAAGACACTTGCTCTTTCGGGCTTACTACTCTCCTTTATTGTAGTGTCAACTTCCTTAGCAGCTAATCCCTGGTATATTATATAGGGGATAATAAAAATTAGTGGGTCGTATATGATTACAAAAATCAAATTATCTTAATAACAATCTAGCTTGTGTATAGAACGTTTCATGAGTAAACAGTTTGCAGTTAACTACAACAACGAAACCTCAAGAAATCACTAATAGTTATTTTTTTTCTTCTAGAAAATCTAAAACAAAAAAACAGAAACTCCAATACATTTCACAGCTTAGTTGACAACCTGACCAGAAAATTTTTGTCCAAAACTGTTACATTTTCTGTGCATAATTAATGTGTCAAATATGAAATCAAAAGTTATAACTTCAAAACAATGTATTTTTCGAATAAAGTGATTTAAAAGCTTTTTTGCAGTAAAAAACTCACTTTGGGTGACTTTGAACTATTCGACCCATATGACTTGTTTCCTTCTTAGTTACCTGATTCATTCGTTGAAGATAAAGCATAATCAAAATGATCCATTCATAAGAGCATCTCCAATGGTATAGTCTTACCAAAAACTTTTGACATAAAAAAGGTAAAAAGAAAAAAGCTATTGATCAAAAAACACCTTCAATGCAAAAAAGTCATTCTATAAGTTTTTTGCGTATCTTTTAATCATAAAATTAAGAAATGTTGTAAGAGAGGTATTCCTCAAGTCATTCACTAAAAAAGAGTCAAGCAAAAAAGTTGAAGATTCAAAATTTATTTTGTTCAAAAAAAGCCATTCATCAAGCTACCATTGGAGACGCCATAATGGGTCGAATTCTCACCAATAACTTTTATTATCACTCCTAAACACAGTGCAATAACTAGCGAACATGAGTTGAAGCATTTGTGCGAATCCCTTAATTAAATATCCGAAAGTCATCACCTTATCAATTAGGAGGCATCCCATAGGCCCAGTCACAGCTCGTATGCAGTATCAAATGAAAGAAAAGAGAGAAAATCACTTGAATAGAATTCTAGTTCATCTAGCGATAAATACATCAAGAATTGATGCAACAGGTGGCGAGGCAAAAACATCCCCACAGATAGCTGCTGTCAGCATTCCATCACCTACAAATCGAGCATGAGCATGCTCATGCCCACTGCCCCCTCCTGTGCATGTAAATAAATGTTGGAACGTATTAGTGACAATGAAGACATACTTAAAAGTTGAAACAAGGCAAAATTATAATGCACATCAGTATCGTCAAAGAAGTCATAAGAAAATATAACGTAAAGTGTATAATTGATCTACCTAGCCAAATAAGCAAGAAATGCCTACAGTTATAAAGGGCTCCATAGAGCCTGGTACCATTTTGCTCAGCCCTTGGCTTATTCATATTACTAACATTATACAGATTGCTTACCTGCCATGATATTAACTTCAAGTGTCGCAAAACTTCTAGCCAGAATCAGTTCAATCACTATGAAAACTTTTACCAGGGGTTCTGGTGAACAAAATCGCTCAATTTTGTCATTATTTGACTTAAGCTCGTTGATCAGTTGCTAAATATAATTAAATTTACTTTGGATAGCAATAAAGACTTTAGACGCACATACTCCTGTAGATGGGTTCACTAGGCAGCAGTTAACTTTTCAACTATAGTCGTATATTAGCAATACAGCGTGCCTTGCTTCAACTTCACACAAAGCTTAAAATACTTGGATAACAAACTCACAATACACAGATAATGGACTCCTTAACCAGAATTGTAGACTTGATTTTTGGAAGTGTTCCTCTGCTATTGCAATTTACAAACCCTTTTGGTGCCAAATATTCAATTTCTTATAACCAACAGTTCTTAAGAGTACTAAGTAGATCCGCCTACAAAATTTCATAATCTCGAGCTCGGTAAAAGGCTCGACTAGTTTTCAGCCATGAATGAGTGTTGGGATACACATTGAGGCATAGAGTTAGAAAAAATCCCGTCAAGGGCCTAGCACATTTTTTAAGGATAAATGAATGAGGAGGAACTCTCTGCCCTAATTACACGTTATCACATCACACAAATAGAACATAATCAAGTTGTCCCTTATCTAGAGTATAAATAAAACCAATCAAGTAGAGTTTATAAAGTGAATTTGCTGTAATAAACAGAATGTTAGGTTGGGTTGGGCACCTGAAATAACGTCAACTTTGTCGTAAGTTGAAGCAGAAACATCAGCGCGTAAAACAACTTTCACCTGCATTCATCATTCATTCATATAGGAATATCTATACTACCTATAAAGCAAAAATGGTCAAAGGTGAAAGTGGAAAAGTCAAGAAGTGAAATGTGAAATGTTGAAAAATGTATATAAGGAAATTATGAAATGTAATTAATACTCTTATTAAAACACCCCATTACTTAAAAGTACAATGATTTATACACATTGTACAACCAATTAAAACAATTAATACAAATCAAAAACCGGGTTGACTCGGGACAATTCAAACCCAACGGGTTGAACCGGTTTAATTTGACCCGTTTTCGACCCAACCTAGCAAATTGACCTGGTTTAAATCGACCAAATTTTTGACCGGAACGGTTTAACCTGTTGATCTAGCAAATTAAATACAACCAATTAAAACAATTAATACAAATCACAAACAGGGTTGACCCGGGACGCTTCAAACCCGACGGGTTGGATTGGTTTAATTTGACCCATTTTCGACCCAACCTAGCAAATTGACCCGGTTTAAATCAACCAATTTTTCGACCGAAACGGTTCAACCGGTTGAACCACCCGGGTCGAACCGGGTTTCAAAACATATCTACCAAATTAAATATAACAAATTAAAACAATTAATACAGATCACAAACCGGGTTGACCCGAGACGCTTCAAACCCGAAGGGTTGAACCGGTTTAATTTGACCCGTTTTCGACCCAACCTAGCAAGTTGACCCGGTTTAAATCGACCAATTTTTCGACCGGAACGGTTCAACCGGTTGAACCACCCGGGTCGAACCGGGTTTCAAAACATTATGTTTAATTCCCAAATCTTCAAACTTTTATTATTTTTCATTTATAGCCTATAAACTTTTTTTTATCAATAAACTATTTGTCGCTATAATATCCCGTTGCTATGCACGGGTACTCGTCTAGTTTTATTTAATTTACATACATACATTTGAAGAAAGTAAAATACTCAATCTTTTATATAAAAACAGACCTAAAGTCATCGGAGAAACCAACGGCTGGCCATCCTGACTCTCCACGTGTCCTCCAACCGTCACTTTATCATCGTCTTTAAGAGAATCTTTTAACGTCGGATCATCAAAAGACCTAACTTCATCTTGTTCACGATCTTTAACAGCAATTGGATCTCCACCACTAGTTGATGATGAAGCTGCTTCAACTCCCTAATTTTTAGATCAAATTCAATCAATAAGGTCAAAATTAGAAACCCTAATGATTTTATAACAAACAACTTCTATACAATCTAAAAAAACTCAACATTTTTATAAAACCTTCAATGCAAACTATAAAAATCCAAACTTTTTTTTATAAAAAATCTTCATAGCATGGAGTAGTCTTGTGTCAAGATCATCGGGAGCTCTGGAAGATGCATAAGTGACCTTTACGGATTTCACTCCACTTCCACCTGCTACAAGTTGTACAGCTAACCTTCCAGGCTTTTCAGAAAGTGTAACATATGGCTTAAGTTCTGTAAGAACCTGCAATAAATATATTTATCAGGACAAGATAAACATATTTCTCTTCATTACAGATACACATTGTATATGACATCATGATGTTTGGATGTGTATTCTGAAAGTCCATACGTGAATTTTGAATAATAAGAACTGAAAAGTTCAAACAGAAAGTAGTTAGTTTGTAGCTAGTATTAATATGATAATACAAAACTGACTATTTTGGATATAGATGAAATTCTAGCTTAATATAATCAGATGCATACAATTTGTAACAGGCCAAACAGGTAGAATAATAGTTAATTAAATGGAAGTTGGTCAAACGGATATATCTTATTGTATTATAATGGGACGGATAAAAAAAGTAGAAGTAGAATCAATTTGTATTGAATAATCATATAGTAGACACAAGAGCACATTATACATCTCGGCAAATGAAGGACCCATGTCCCTTCATAACCAAATTCATGATATCTTCGTCTGCGATAACATTTAAATCAAACACGAACCTATAATCCGAGATAAATGAACCAAAGCAACAACTTAAATTGACCTTCTGAAGAACCAGTTAGACAGAAACACTTTAGGGTGGACCAAACCAACTACTGAATCTATGCACTCTTAAAATAGCTCAAACAGACGACACAGTGACTAGCAGCCCACGTCATCTGTACATATATTATTATCCAATAAACCAAAAATCACAAGACACATAAACGAGCCAGAAAAATATATACGAGTACTATAGTTCCACATACAAGTTTGAGACCCTATTCAGACCTACTATTACCAATATATCTGTCATTCTTCATCTCAATACATTTCTACATCAGTTAGGGCTAGATAGTTACTTACTCTGCATGATTTTACGACTAGTTAATGAAACATGGATAAAAATGAGTTGACCCAAGATAATAGTGTGCCCCTACTTCCCATCTAAAAGAGTTTGTTGAACTAAAAGGTAGCACCATCAAGGAAGAGAACTTGAGATCTAAAAGTTACGCTCATATTTTATTATCTGCAAATGCAAATAATCAGTAACAAGATATAGGCAAACCAATGTAGTTTTGAAAAAGTAGATTAAGGCCTGCTTGTTGAGTAATTTAAAGGCATAATCTTGCAAAACGCAATCCCAAACACCCCCTAAATGAGCTCCAATCGCTAACCTAGGCCTCAATGCTCATGTTACACACAAATATCCACTTTCTAACATCACAAATAGCATACCTCCACCCCCTAATTCAACAACTCAGTAACTGATATAAAAACTGATATAACTCAATAACTGATATATGTGATGCGTGGGAATCGCAACAGGCTTTACCTCTCGAGGGATCTCGAGAAGCTTACAACCCCCACCAGGCAGTGTACCTGATCGTTGTAGTATAGTATAGTGCCAAGTACCGGGGGATTGATCGTTCAACTTAGGAATAGTGTCGCTAGGATTAGAAAACCTAATTACTAGTTCTAAAGGTGAGGGATGATTATTTTTGTATTTTTATATTTTTATAAAAGCAAGTAAAATCTCGGGTTTTGGAAGAGTGGGCGGAATTAGTTGCTATTCAACTAACCCAAAACTAATATATAATCAAAATAAAATACTAAAAATGAAATTAAACTAAATTATACTAAGGTTGTGAGCAGTAATTGGAGAAATTGTGTTTACTTAGACTTCACTACTCCCTAGATATCTTTTACACATTAATTACTTGTTATACTTGTATGGATGACGGATTGTATTCCTTAATACCATTCGTGGGGTGGCATACATAACTCCCCAACTCTATGAGCTCTTATCTCCTCCTACACCATGACCCAGCACAACTATAGGGATTGTAAACAGTGGCTCATGCATTAAATACAACCAATAAAGACCTAGTACGCCTCGGTTCATGTTTCTTAAGACGTTCAAGCATGTTACCATTTGGAGATCTACCAGTTTTCTTAAGCCTAACATATAAAATCATTCATCCAAGACAAGAATAAACAAGTAATCAACACATAATCAACATCTAGGTTTCATTAGATCTAAGCAAACACAAAAGAGATCTAGCCTAGCATAATGGAATTGAGACAAGAACAAGATATAAACAACCAACACATAGACATATTGATTGAATTGGAAGAACACTTATCTCAATTACAATGCAAGGTATCAAGGGTTTAGAACCCTTGAAAAACCTGTAAAAGATACACCAAATTCGTATTTAGGGTTTCACCAAAACTTCTCTCTCTTTTAATGAAAAAACTAGAAAACTATATATAGGAAAACCAAGGTGACGGCGTCAAGAGTAAGGGTGTGACGCCGTCATCTCGCCGCCAAATACTTCCTCGGGCGACCTTGATCTACTTATGACGGCCTATGTGACGCCGTCAGCTACCACGGTATTTTATTCTTTGGGTCTTGACGCCGTCAAGAGCAATAGGTGACGCCTTCATGCACTGTTCCAGCATAGAAATTTGAGACTTTGCCGTTTTCTTCACTTTTATGCTCCAAAAACGTCCAAAATGGCTTCTTTTCCAGAATTCACTCTCCAAGTACCTAAAATCACAAAAGGAACGATTTAGGGCAATATTTGATCAAATAAAGTCGGATTCGGGCTTAAATGACCCCCTAAAAACGGATCATTTTTCGCCTCATCATATACCCTTACACTTGAGATTTGCTTGTCCTCAAGCAAATGAGCTTTTATTCTACTCAAAAGACAAGTTAGGGGTCATTTAACACTAATATAAAAGTAATTACAACAAATAATCGTATCACTAAAGACCAATAGACAAGCACGGAGGTCATACACAAGCACCTCACAAATAGTGTTTAGATACTCACATCTCTCAGGTGTAATAAAGTAATATAACATTATGGAAATGGAAGATATCTCTCACTACCTGTCATAGCAAAATAGATTACCATAGGCTTGGGAAAGGATCAAACCTCCACCAAATGGCGTAAGCACCTAGGATCTATCAAAGAGGTCTTTTAAAGGGTTGTAACGTTAGGTATAGGGATATGAATTACACGGTTTTGTTGGATAAAGGAAGTTTTACTGGTGGCGAGTTAACAATCTTGGTTAATTACATGTACAACATGGCGTTGCTAAGCCAAGACTAGACTCGACTTAAGCTAACAAATGAAAAATAACAAAAACATAAAATGAACATAGAATGAAACGGGATAGTAGTCCGTATGTTTTTTTTCTCTTTTTCTTTTCTATTTTTTTTTTTTCTTTTTCTTAATTTTTTCGATTTTTTTTTTTTTTTTTTTTTTTTTTGCATACACTCTTACCCTACCATCCAAAATAATACATCATAGGGGTATGAACGTTCCCCTTACACTTGAATCTTTACATACTTTACATTAAACTATTCTAATGACTCGAATTAAGAAAATCAAAACACTTGGAGCACTTTTAAGATTAACGTACATATGGGGGTAATAAAATGATGTTCTTCCCCATTACTCCATAAAATAAGTACTTACCCATGAGTCCCAATCGTCCCAAAACAATATGTACAAGGATATGACTCGACTTAGCAACCATGTAATCAATTAGATAGTTAACTTAGGGTTTAACAAATAACAATAATGCACTAAAAATGAGCGCATACACGGAAGGCTAAGGCGATTTGGTTGTACATTTAAGTGGGGTGTAACAAATTATTCCTTTAAGTAAGATGCTTAAAGTTAGAAACAAAAAGATAGGCTCGGAGGGGTGTACTAGGGGTTTCGTGTACTAAAAATGAGTACAACGCTAAGGGTGTGGGAAAAATTAGTTGACTTAACTAGCCAAGTAATATAACTTAAATGGTCAAGTAATTATGATACGGGTTTAACACAAGGGTGATCCTAATGCCTCTTATCATGTAGTAAATCCTACCACACGAATGTAGTCTCACTAGCGGTCTCGGGATGCATCACTAACGCAAGTTCTAGAATCTAAATGCTACCGGTGCACTCATAAGCACCAATAATGAATGCTTTTCCTATCAAATCTAAAGGCTAACCTCACATTTTTTTGTGGAAAATTTTTCTGAATATACGGTTATGTGCTAGTCATACAACCTCTTATCCATGAGACGCTTGCTATGGCTAAAGTTTCACTCCTAAATGTTGTAAAAAAAATTTAAATTTGGCGCTAAAATTACACTAACAAGTATTTCTCATAGTTTTATTACACATCTACTATCAAACAAAACAAACTCAAGCGAAAGTGCATATGTAAGGTATCATCTTTTTACCCTTCCCTTACACTTAAGATGAACATTGTCCCCAATGTTCAAGTAAGAATGTAAAAGTGAAAAAGTAAAGAGAATGAAATCAAATACTCCCCTGATTCGCTCGGTATGGATTATAGGTTGGCCAGGTTAAATCTTCCTTCAAGAAAACGAACAATCAAAGCTTCTGTTAATACAAATATCGCCTAAAAACGTTATTTATATTTTACGATCTTTGCTAAGTTTTGTTAATAACAAAGTATGAACTTTAGCTAAAAGTAAATTATCACTTTGAGTGTTTAAGTCTTGTTTAACTAATGTTTACATTTTCTTTTAAACTAAACATTGTTTTTTATTTCTTAAATTAGAAAGTGTCTTGTCATATCATATTTATTTCTTTAAATAGAATTGTCACATCACACTTATGGCAAGTTTTGTCAATATGCATTTATGTGTTTGACTAACTTTGTAGTGACTTGCAAGTTTGGTGTTTGACTAGTGTAATGTGATGTGACATTGTTTGGTTGCTAGAAGTTATGAGACAAGACATTGTTTGGTTTGGGAAGTTATTGCAAAAACCTACTGCAGACCCGGCGGTACCCTGGGGGTACACGGGCGGAACCCATCTGAGGGTTCCGCCTGATCCGCCGAGCATGCAGAATGTTGTACTATAAATACCAAGCCATAACTTGATTTTTGACTAACCCTTTAGGACATAAATTCACATACTCTCTCAACTAACTCAGTAACCTTTTGATTTGTGATTCTCTTATGTAGCAAGGGACTTCACAAGATCATTCAAGAAGTTACAAGATTCAACTCTAAAGTTGCAAGTCTTGGTAGCTTGGTCATGTATAAGCTTTGGTAGTTTATACTTCATGTGTGTCTTGTATGTAGAAGTTATAGGTTAGTATTTTAGGCCTCAAAATACAAAGAGTGTTAGGAGTTGTTGTACCCTAGTAAAAGAACTAACGGGAGTGGTTGTACCCTTGGTAAAGAACTCGACATCTAGCTTTGGGTCGGTAAAAGTGTAAGCGACGTACGGGAGTGGTTGAACCCATGTAAAAGAACTCGACATCTAGCTTAGTGTCGGTAAAAGTGTAAGCGACGAATGGGAGTGGTTGTACCCTTGTAAAAGAACTCGACATCTAGCTTAGTGTCGGTAAAAGTGTAAGCGACGTTGTAAAGGTTTTCTCTGCCGGTGAAAGGAGCTTGTTGATTAGTGTTTATAACTCTCGAGTTGGAAACTCGGGGCGTGGATGTAGGTCAAGGAAAAAGAGTCCTTGTAGCCGAACCATGATAAACTATCGTGTTGTGGTTTGATTGTTTCTTTCTCTATCTTTGCTTATTATATGTTGTTGTTTAGTTAGAATTATTGATCACATATAAAGCTTTTCAAAGAACCAAAACAAGTAATATTGTTCTTATATCTTTCAACATAAGTAAAGCTTTTCAAAGAACTAAACAAGCAAAGTTAGAATCATTACAAGTAAAGCTTTTCAAAGTATAAAACAAGTTAAGTTAGAATGGTTATCTACATGTAAAGTCTTTTCAAAGAATCAAACATATTAAGTTGCGTTTATATCTTTAACCAAATGTCATGTTCTCAAATATTATTTAAGCAAATAAGAATCGAAAAAGCGGTAAACTATTCAACCCCCCTTCTAGTTTTCCACAATTGGCATCAAGAGCTACGTTACTCAAGATCTTTAAAATAGAATGTATTTTAAAACTTGGATCGATCCATGAATTTTGAAAATCTCAAAGAAGGGCAACCTATTCAAAACCCACCGCTATTTGAAAAAGAAAACTTACTTGAATAGAAAAGTAATTTTGAGAACTATGTGAAATCAATTGATCAAGATCTTTGGCATATTAATTCTTTTGGTAATTTCAAATCAAAGAAAACAAGTTTTTGAAAACCAAGATAACTAACTTAAACTTGGTAAAAATACTAAAGCTAAAACAATGATTTATAAAGCTTTAGTACCAAATATGAAAGAATGATATTTGGAAAAATATGTTAAATTTTCATCAAGAAATATGTCAAGCCAAAGATGATCAAGTTGATCTCACAAATGAATTAGAAATCTTAGATATATTAATCGATTGATTTTTAGTTGAGATGAATACATGTACTACTAGTTTAAATGTCTTAAATGAAGGTGTAAGTGAAGATGATCACTCATGACGAGCTCTTAGTGGACTTGCTTACAATTCATGGAATTACACGGATGAAGATGAAGTCAACCATCCGGTTTGCGATTCTTAACTAGATAAAACATCAAGCAAGGTACACTTTGAAACCAAACGCTTTTGCTTTGATTAATTTATCCTAGAAGTTTTCTAAACTAGAAAATGAGTCTAAACGTTTATGCAACATGGACCTAAAAATTATCTTCAAGAATGAGTCTTCAAAATCTTTTAAGAATATCTTTGAAAAGGAAATCTTGTTAGAAGATAAAATGTCTAGAATTAAGAGTGATGTTGAAATTGATCTAGAATGTAAATTGTGTCTAGATTACAAACATAAGATTAAAATGCAAAATGAGAAAGGAAAAATATTAGTTAAATTTGATGAAAGCTCAAAATCTCTTGAAAGATTGTTGAGGAGTCAAAGGTTGTTTAAAGATAAAACCGGATTAGGATTTAACTTAAAAGCACCATTAACTAATAAAACAAATAAAGTACAATTTGTCAAACCTAGAAGAGAGATTTAGAGATTGTTCAATCTCTAATAGAAACTTATGATAAAAGAAGTAAGATTATCATGATCTATGCTTTTATATGATTATCTAACCTTCTTGGATACATGAGTTATTGAGTTTCAAAGCGTGTCGTCGAAATTTTTACGTGAAGTGCTTATCCTCTTGATAGCATTTTTATGCAATTTAAAAGGTACACATTACTTCAACTCAGTTTTGATTGTCTCTTGTTTGTAGCATTATGTGTTATTAGTAATACTCTAAAAGTGTTTACTTGCTATTAGTAATAACTAAGATTAGACTCTATGTAACAAGGAATTTCGTCATTAGTACTAGTAGGAGATATAAGGTGTTTTGGTTCTTTAACCATCAAGAGATAAACACGAAAAACTCTTGAGTATGTCTCACTCAACTCTTGCTTACAAGTGAGCTAACTAAGAATTTCCTAAGTGTTAAAATGTCTAACACTTTTTGTGATGCTTGCTAAACAAACCTTTGTTAAACAATTTTCTCAAACATCATACTTTGAGTCTTTAATTGTGTTTTTCTTCAATCACTCCTTTATAATACAAATCACATTAGCATACATTAGGATGTGTGAAAGAAAATGAGTTTTCAACATCTAGGATTTACACATTAAATGTGACACATAGTCTAATGATGTTGTACCTCTTGGACTTTTTAAAAATAAATAGAGTTCATAGTATCTTAAGTAAGAAAACCTAAAGAGTCGAGGAGTCATTGAATATGACATTTAACGAGTGATCTCCTCCTTCTATGATATCATCTTTGGTAGATGATAACTTAGTCGAAAGTCCAATGATGGCAAGACAAGCATGGAGTAAAAGTACAAAATAACATCTTCTCACCTTGAGTCAAACTTTGAATCAAGTAAAATTAACATAAGTCATAAAACTTGATTTATAGGTCATAGTTGTGTCTAAACAAATTCAACAAAAACAATTTTCTTTTGGAATTTAGAATAAAACAACTAGTGAAACAAAATTGATATTTCAAAGTAATCAAGTGAGTATTGTCTCAATATTTGAAACACTTTTTGATAATAAAAGCAAGCCACAAAAGTAAGGGATTTTAACTTAAAGACATTCCTAGTTGCTCTCTTGTTCTCAATGGTTAAGTTATTGATGACTTATCAAGAATGAGATTAGTAAATCCGTAGGTAAAACTAAATGTAGAGAAATGTTTGGAAGACTACTTGTTCTCTTAACAATTAGATTCAACATTATGTTTAGTTTTTGTCTATGTGCTCGTGTTAAAGAAGATCCTAAAACAACTCTTTAGTTGAAGCCTATTTGGATACATCATAAGGTACTACACAACTAGGATTATGGTCTCCCAAAAGAACGGGAATAGAAACCATAGTGTATGCCAAATGGAATTATGTCGGTAATAAGTTGATAAGAAAAGCACAAGTGGTACTTGCACTTTTATACTTACTTACCCAATGATTCTCCAAAATGCGTAAGATTCTCAAATTAGTATCGGATGGAGAAGCACATCAACAAGCTCCACTTGAACAAGCAAACTCACATCAACAACGGAATTCATCTTATCAACATTGTTATACCTTCAACAAAGGAAGCATCTACTTCAGCGACAATTCAATCCATTATGTTCTTAATTGACATATTGTGATCCATCATCATCGTCTTGGTAAAAATGTTCATTGAGGAACATCTTAACTAAGAAAGTCTTATACGTTAACCATTCTATCAACGTTTTCACAAAACCTCTTGAATGAGAAGCATTCATCATCCCTAGGCTTAGTCAAGGACTCATAAGACCTAAAACCTTAGTTTTGAACATTAGGATAAAACCACAAAAATCAAGACAATTCCTTTTGAGTCTTCCCTCCAGATCCCACGGCACCCTCAGACCATACGGGCGGAACCCACTTTTTGGTTCCGCCTGGTCCGCCAAAGCCACAGAATGTTTTATTTAAGTTCAAAACCAAACACCTCTTTACTCACAACTCCAACTTACCATCAACCCATAAGATTCACAAAATGAACAAAACTTCAAGCATATTCCTCATAACCTTTCATCACTCAAACCTCAAACAACCAATGTGAAATGAGAAACCGAGTTATCCTTTGTCCTATCAATATCAAGTCATCCACCATTTCAATATCGAGTTATCCTTTGTCCTATCAATATCGAGTCATCCACCATTTCCATGCCCTCAAAGAAACCAAGAGTCAATATCATCTTCACCAATAACTCCACCTAGTCATCTTCACAAGAAGATTCCACAATGTAACCAAACAAGTGTGTCATCCCCACTATAACCTAACCTATTAAGATTAAACCACCTTTCATGATACATAAACCTATGTTCACCTTTGTGTCGATCTTTGAAACAAAGGGCAATTGTCATATCCATACTCTCATTAACATATTTGTCTATGTCGTCAAAAGTCAAGTGAATTTCATTATGAAATGCGTCTCTTCCACTTTCTAGCAAGTGAAGAACACAAAGAAGATAACCAAGCTTTAAGTGTTGTCAAACAATCACCACCTCATTTCACATATCCACTCTCGGTTGTCACCCATACTTTACCACCGTTCACCACATTGTTAAAACAAATGAAAAACGTCATTGAAACATCACTTGCATTATAAAACGTGTTTAAGCATCAAAATGAGTCAAGCTAACCGCACCTCCACATTGTTTTCATATAGGCACACACTAGAACATACACATTACAATAGTCGTTTACTTAGACTAAAATGTGAAATTTTGATTTTCTAGGAATCATCATGCCTCCTCGAACTCACTACGACCACAAGGACACCATCAAGTACCTACCAAAACAACCAAAGGTCTTACTCAAACTCAAATCGTTGTTTTCAAAGCCTTAGAAAAACGATATGTCCATAAGGGTAGAACCATTGATCCATCCTTCTTAGAAGGTACAAACCTCTACACGGAACTTGCCATAATCAACTTTGAGTGTCTCTTAGAAATCGACAAGCCTATTTGTTCTAGGTTCATTTTAGAATTCTATGCATCCGTCACCCTCTCCAAGGATGAGTATGGTCGCATGTCTATTAACTTTAGGGCTAGTAGTCATCAATACTCCTTCACTCTCGAGGAGTTTGCTCAAATCCTAGGTGTCCCAAACCATGGTACTTACATCTACTCCGACTTGCACTCCCTCTCACACTCTTTGACCGCATCCATCCCTATGATACCCCTCTTGTGTCCAAAGATGAACTTCATGACCACCTCTACATTAGGACCACCAACACTAGGAGAACTAGAACCAGAAATGAGGTCATCAAGGACCCATATGGAATGGAATTCAATGAACTCAAGCCCCAATTCAAGAAATGGGAAGAAATTCTTAGAGCTAACATCATAAGTACCATAGGAAATAGAGATCATATCAACACATGTCTTAGCTATATGCTCTATAGCATTTCCACCGGTCAACCTTTTCACTTAGCCTATTACCTCGCCAAAAGAATGACCGACATAACTTTCGTAGGAACAACCGCTCTTCCTTATGGAATGCTTCTCACCCGCCTCTTTAGAACAATCTCACCCATTCCTCCTAACGATAATGGAATGTGCCTTGACTATTATCTCATTCCTCACATCTTCGTTCCTCTAAGTAATAAACAAGTTTTCAAAGGTAAGGGCAAACGTACTCGCTCACCTACACCATCATCATCATCATCTGACATGAGAAAGGATGATTAACTTCCTAACTCTAAGTTACCTCCTTTAGACTACCTTCTAGAACTCCCCGTCATTGAAAATGTATCCGAAGAGTTCAAGCAAACCAAAGGAATTTTCAAGTGCTTTGGAAGGTACATAAGCAAGCTCAATAAGAGGATAGACCGGTTATGAGACGATTAAGGAGTGTTTGGCTTAAGAATGCTTTAGAGTCGTATTTATGTTAAAACTACGTGAATTATGTGTTTTTCACTTTCATGGTTTATTATGTTTGTTGGATTATGTTTGTATGAACTTTTATGCATAATGACAATGTTTAAAGTGTTTGTCATTTTTTCATGCTTATGGTAAAATTCACTAAGTTAAGTGAAAATCGTTAGCTCCCGGTCAAAGTCCTAAGAGATGAATGTCTATATGTCCATTTTTTGCATTTCCTAATCTGTCATATAGTAAATTTTCATTTCCAAGAGTTTTCGAAAAATTTGAAAATCGTTTCGCGGGTCAAAAACGCGGACTGCCAATTTTTTCAGCCCTGGCGGATCTGGCGGTACCCAAAATTGGGTTCCGCCAGTGTAATTTCTGGGAAACCCAGAAATGGCCCAACGGACCAGACAGAACCCAAAACAGGGTTCCGCATGTGTATTGTGAGGGTTCCGCCAGTCACCTGTAGAAAATTTTTGTCATTTTTCCTAAGTCCAAAACTTGTAAAGTGTCAAACCATTATCCTAAGTAAGAAACATTTTCCATTAACTCCAATAACCATATTAGAACAACTCTCACTCACTAAAACAATTAGGAAGCCACTTCCCTCCAAAAATTCAAATTCAAACATAACTAACCCAAGGAAACCTTTTAAAGGATCCTTCAAACCATTGAAACATTTTCAACCAAATCACATCCCATGATCACAAAGCATTGAGTGCATATGTTGATCTTTCACTCCACCCTATTCCATTGAATTAACATCAAATGATGTGACATGGTCATGAAAATCATTTGAAACCTCATTCTTTGAATGGTACAACATCAAATCCAAACACCCATTTCAACACCTCTTCAACCTTATAAATTTGAAAGTTTTGCAACAATTCAAATCACACCATAACCATCAAAATCCTTCTCAAAAACCACTAGGATTATTGTCAAACCTTGTTACTTCAACAAAACCGTCAAGTCAAGCTCATCATCTTCAAGTGACGCTTCGCTTAACATTTCTTCACCTATCCAAGATTTCCTTAACCTCACTACCTTAACACCATCCTCAACACATTTCAATACCAATGTGATCACTATTCAAGATTTGCTTAATCTTACTACTTTAACACTTACACCAATGGAACTTTTCCATACACCACCAACATCACCACATCCACTATTGGAAACTTTTGAAAACCTATCACCTAAACCATCAAGCCCTCCATCATTGTCATTTTTACACCATTGCCGAAATGGAAACCCAACAACAACCAACATTTCAACCAAATGAGTCATTGGATGATGCACCTCATCCACCGTTATTGCTTGAGAGTTTGGCCTACCGTTATGCTAAATCCTCAATTTTTCCAAATGATCAAGGTCATAAACACATACAATCATTTGTGTTTCAACCCATTCATAAAAACCTTCATGGTAACCATTTACAAATAACCAAGCCTACACCATTTTGTTCAAACAACAACCACCACAACAACAATAACTACCACCACCACAAGAACCTTCCCAACGCTTTGAATCTCTATTTTCTCCGTATAAGAAAATAGAATCATCTCAATGATCTTCCATCAAGACCAACAAAACCACCACCTTTCACAAGTAAAAAACCACGGTCATTGCTTGACCAAATGAGTATTTTGACCACAACCAACCACCACAACAAGAGTATCATCACCCAAAACCATTGTTGTTTCACCCTATCCAATAAAATGAGGTTTATCCTAAACCACATTGTGGAACGTCTCAAGTTTAGAGTCTCCAAAATGAAACAAAACCGTTTCTTTTGGAAAAATGATGCTCATTAAAACCAACAAACCAAGTTTAGAGCACCAACACCACCTCAAGTTTAGAGTCTCCAAAATGAAACAAAACCGTTTCTTTTGGAAAATGTTTCACCATTTAAATAAACAAACCAAGTTTAGAGCACCAACACCACCTCAAGTTTAGAGTCTCCAAAATGAAACAAAACCGTTTCTTTTGGAAAATGTTTCACCATTTAAATAAACAAACCAAAACCGTGTCATCCCCACAACATTCAAAATGAAACACGATACATCCTCCACCACCTACTCTTATTCTCAAACAACCTTACCCTTGTTTTGGAAGAATGTTTCTCATTAAGGAAAGTGATGGTTTCCTTTTTATAAGAGTAGGATTTTTATATTCTGAGTTTCTTTTTATTTGGTCTTTTATTTTTAGAAGTAGGATGTTATTCACATCATTTCTCGTCTTTGACTTCCTAAAAGTCAAATTTTACATGAAATTAATTTTATCCTACTATGAGATATGCTTTATTTGTTGACCATTTAAAGTATTGTGATTGCACTATACCTTGTTATGGTAACTTGTATATCTTGTGTTTTAGAAACTAACTTTCTTTTTGTAGGATCATTTTCCATGTTTTCTTTCCTTGATACTCCATTTAGGGGAGTAATATTCAAGGGGGAGCATGAGTATTGCATTATTCCGCTTCACAACTCTTAGTTGCGTTTTAGACATGAAATGCTTTCATGACTTATCTTGAGCGGAAACTAACTTTTCTTTTGTAGGTTCAAAATCCATGTCTCCTCTCTTGGCACTCCATTTAGGGGGAGTATCATCCAAGGGGGAGCATGCGCATCTTTCCGCTTCACTACTCTTCTTTTTGTTTCGACAAAAAGGGGGAGAATTTATATGAAACTTGCTCTATTATTTTAAACTTCCGCGTAGCTAACTCTTTGCAAAAACAAGTTTCATTACTAACTTTATAAGACTTAACACTAAATCTTATGACTTACTTTTAAATAAAGTTTATGTTTTGTCATCAACAAAAAGGGGGAGATTGTTAATACAAATATCGCCTAAAAACGTTATTTATATTTTACAATCTTTGCTAAGTTTTGTTAATAACAAAGTATGAACTTTAGCTAAAAGTAAATTATCACTTTGAGTGTTTAAGTCTTGTTTAACTAATGTTTACATTTTCTTTTAAACTAAACATTGTTTTTTATTTCTTAAATTAGAAAGTGTCTTGTCATATCATATTTATTTCTTTAAATAGAATTGTCACATCACACTTATGGCAAGTTTTGTCAATATGCATTTATGTGTTTGACTAACTTTGTAGTGACTTGCAAGTTTGGTGTTTGACTAGTGTAATGTGATGTGACATTGTTTGGTTACTAGAAGTTATGAGACAAGACATTGTTTGGTTTGGGAAGTTATTGCAAAAACCTACTGCAGACCCGGCGGTACCCTGGGGGTACACGGGCGGAACCCATCTGAGGGTTCCGCCTGATCCGCCGAGCATGCAGAATGTTGTACTATAAATACCAAGCCATAACTTGATTTTTGACTAACCCTTTAGGACATAAATTCACATACTCTCTCAACTAACTCAGTAACCTTTTGATTTGTGATTCTCTTATGTAGCAAGGGACTTCACAAGATCATTCAAGAAGTTACAAGATTCAACTCTAAAGTTGCAAGTCTTGGTAGCTTGGTCATGTATAAGCTTTGGTAGTTTATACTTCATGTGTGTCTTGTATGTAGAAGTTATAGGTTAGTATTTTAGGCCTCAAAATACAAAGAGTGTTGGGAGTTGTTGTACCCTAGTAAAAGAACTAACGGGAGTGGTTGTACCCTTGGTAAAGAACTCGACATCTAGCTTTGTGTCGGTAAAAGTGTAAGCGACGTACGGGAGTGGTTGAACCCATGTAAAAGAACTCGACATCTAGCTTAGTGTCGGTAAAAGTGTAAGCGACGAATGGGAGTGGTTGTACCCTTGTAAAAGAACTCGACATCTAGCTTAGTGTCGGTAAAAGTGTAAGCGACGTTGTAAAGGTTTTCTCCGCCGGTGAAAGGAGCTTGTTGATTAGTGTTTATAACTCTCGAGTTGGAAACTCGGGGCGTGGATGTAGGGCAAGGAAAAAGAGTCCTTGTAGCCGAACCACGATAAACTATCGTATTGTGGTTTGATTGTTTCTTTCTCTATCTTTGCTTATTATATGTTGTTGTTTAGTTAGAATTATTGATCACATATAAAGCTTTTCAAAGAACCAAAACAAGTAATATTGTTCTTATATCTTTCAACATAAGTAAAGCTTTTCAAAGAACTAAACAAGCAAAGTTAGAATCATTACAAGTAAAGCTTTTCAAAGTATAAAACAAGTTAAGTTAGAATGGTTATCTACATGTAAAGTCTTTTCAAAGAATCAAACATATTAAGTTGCGTTTATATCTTTAACCAAATGTCATGTTCTCAAAGATTATTTAAGCAAATAAGAATCGAAAAAGCGGTAAACTATTCAACCCCCCTTCTAGTTTTCCACAGCTTCCCTTCCAGAATATAAATCATCTTCTTGTCATACATAACCTGTAAATCCTGACAACAATAGACAAGACAACCTCGCGTAAAATCGGCGGCATCCTATATAAGTTACTAAATCCTAGAAAACAAAGTAAGATATAATGCTTGTGGAATGAAGTTTGCAGATTTCCTGGAGATTATAAAACTTAATAATTCACAAAAACCATAAGACTCCGTTAGAAAAACAAAACCGGTAAAATTTCCAGATTTTTAACTCCTGACGCCGTCAGAATGGACCTGCAGAAATTCTTATGTGAAGTTTCCGGGAAATTTCTGGAAAAACTTGGTCCTACTTCCTGGAAAATCCTGCAAAACTTCATTATGACTCAATACAAGCATTTGACTCTAACAAACATGAATATACATGTTCATTTAATATTGGGAGAATCATGATCGGTTTGTTTCTTAAAAAACATATTTGGGGTTTCCCCTTACACTTATCTTTTGCAAAAATACCTTTAGGTTGGAGTTAAGACTAGGCCAAACAACATAGTAAAGTATTTCCACATTTTAATTGAGAAACATGATCTACCAACAATAAAAATAAAACATGCATACGGAAGCAAATAACAATCAAACAAATAAAATCACACAAAACATGGGTTGCCTCCCAAGAAGCGCTTTTCTTTATTTACGAGTCTTGTAGCTAGACTCAAAGTCATGGGGTATCACGTGATTTCATCATTGGTTCCACTCTCTAGGTCGTCTTCTAAACCAGTTTTGTATTCTGGACCTAGTTGCAAGCACTCTTTGTAGAAACCAAGCATCCTATTTCTAACATACTCTACTCCTCTACGTCTATCCTCCTTATTCCTATAATAAGCCGCTTGCTTATGTTCCTTTTTGAAATTAGAGAGAAGGCGGTATTGTTCGATCTTGTAGGGCATTTGATAAGCAACCTCATCATTCTCTTTCTTGAATCTAACTATCCCTAAAGTCGGATCATAACTCATCCTAGTGGCCTCAACAAATGGTTTCCCGAATATTATTTGGCTTAGGCAAGCATCTATCACCGGACGAGTGTCTTCCACTATCATAAAATCAATCTCATAGGTGAGATTCCCTATAATCACATGTACTCCCTTAACTCTTCCTGCAAAATTACTTATCCAATTTTTACCGGGCATCATCCTAAAATTGAGTTGCTTCTTCATCACCCAATTGTAATAGGTCCTAGTCATAATGTTCACGGGGGATCTAAGGTCGATGTAAGCTTTCCATATATGCATGTGCCCGATATTACATGGGATGTTAATGTTAGAGGGGTCTCCCATTTTGATCAGGGGGTCGCCAAAGATATATGTTTTCTCGGGACTATCAAATAAATCCTTATGGTATTCCCGTTCTTCCTTGGTTGGAAACTTTTCAAAGTATTCCTCTATAGGTTCTACCTCCTCTAATTCCTCATCCTTATTAACCTCAACTTCCCTACTCTCATCCTTACTATCGGCTTCTACTCTAACTTCATCCTTGTTACTCTCCTCTATCTCCTTATCTATCGGCTTAATGGTGACAACATTGACAAAGTGGACATGTTTGGATGATGAGGGGTCCTTAATTTGGATTCCACTATTGGTGTCCCTAGTGTCCTTCCTAGGTGTGATTAATGTTTGGTTGTTAAGGGCTTTCAACAAGTTGTCAATCTTGTTGGTCATCTCCGTTTGTTGTTGGTTGAATTCATTTTCGAACCTAGCTATGCGGGCTTCTTGAGATGCCATGAACTTTGACATTAATCCTTCAAGATTGTTGGTACTACCATAGTTGTTAGAAGGATTGTTGTTGAAAGTACGGTTGGATGGTGGACCGTTTGGTTGATAACGATTAGGCGGATTGGAAGAATTGGGTTGATTTTGTTTCCACCTAAGGTTTGGGTGATTTTTCCAAGATGGGTTGTATGAATCACCGTATGTGTTTGGCTCGGGCTTGAAAGTGTACCACTTATCTCCCGCTTCGTCGGTACGCGTGGATGCGTAGTCCGCAAAAGCTGTTCCGGGGAGTTCCACACAATCACGAGTGTCATGGGGACCACTACATAATTCGCATGAAGAAGTGATTTTGTTCACTTGGCTTGAATGCTTCGGAGCTTCGTAAGATTTCATGAGAAACTTGACTTGGTCCTCAAGTTCCATGATCCTACGGTCGGGAGTGCTAGAATTGTTCGAAGGCAAAGATATTGCCTTGACCGTTTTGTTCAAATCACGGGGATCATTCCAACTTTCGTTGTCATAGAGAGCAAGATCTTCTATGAGTTCCCATGATTGTTCCGCACTAAGATCACGTAGCTTACCACCGGCCGATTGGTCAATGGTTCGCCTTGTGGAGATGTCGATATGGTCATAGAAGATTTGGACTTGGAGCCAAAGATCTATGCCATGATTAGGGACTTTTTGGAGTAAGTCCTTGAAACGAGTCCATGCTTCATAAAGAGATTCATTTTGACGTTGTTGGAACATCAAGATGTCATTCCTAAGCTTAGTAGTTCTCCCCGGTGGGAAAAATTGAGCAAGGAAACGAGTGGTGAGATCATCCCATGTGGTGATGGATCCCGCAGGTAAACGCTCAAGCCATTGACTAGCTTGATCCCGTAGAGAGAATTGGAATAGGCGTAAACGGGTAGTCTCTCTAGTTTCAACACCTAGGTCTATGGAATCTACGATTTTGAGAAAGTCCTTAAGGTGTTGGTTTGGATCTTCGGAACGAAGTCCATGGAATGCACATCCGCTTTGCACCAACCAGATGGTGTCGGATCGCAAGGGGGTCACATTGTCTCCGGTGAGCTCAATGGTGTTTCGGTAGCCTTGGTGGCTAGGTCGGGAATACTCTCCTAAGGTTCGGGGCCTAAGGGGTTCTAATGGTGGGTTTTGTTGTGGTGGATGATGGGTTCAAAGATGTTACCACCTTCCATGATGTCGGATGGTAAAGAGTTACGAACAAAGGCACGAAGAAATAAGATAGACTAAAGAAGACCTAAAAATAAAAATAAAATCTTACTAGAAAGGAATCTAGCAAGTAGACCTAATAAAAAGAAATCCTAACCTAGACAATAACTATTTCCTCGGCAGCGGCGCCAAAAACTTGATGCGTGGGAATCGCAATAGGCTTTACCTCTCGAGGGATCTCGAGAAGCTTACAACCCCCACCGGGCAGTGTACCTGATCGTTGTAGTATAGTATAGTGACAAGTACCTGGGGATTGATCGTTCAGCTTAGGAATAGTGTCGCTAGGATTAGAAAACCTAATTACTAGTTCTAAAGGTGAGGGATGATTATTTTTGTATTTTTATATTTTTATGAAAGCAAGTAAAATCTCGGGTTTTGGAAGAGTGGGCGGAATTAGTTGCTATTCAACTAACCCAAAACTAATATATAATCAAAATAAAATACTGAAAATGAAATTAAACTAAATTATACTAAGGTTGTGAGCAGTAATTGGAGAAATTGTGTTTACTTAGACTTCACTACTCCCTAGATATCTTTTACACGTTAATTACTTGTTATACTTGTATGGATGACGGATTGTATAATGATTCGTTGTGTTTTGGTGTGTGCAAACAACAATTTATCAAAATATCAACAAACGTGAAGTTTAACTTGTCGTGAGACAAATAAACGTTAAGTAATACGAGTAAACCGTTTAGGAAAACGATTACCTCGCAAAACTTGTGAAAGTGATATTCAAATTGTGAGACCGGGAAGTGATTTCCCGAGTCGTACCCCAACGAGGTGTGAATGGAAAGCTTCGAGTGAGATTTGGATTAAAATCTTGTATGTTGAGAAAGGTTATTTGGTTTTGCGATATGTTAAATTAACGAATTCTAAAAATTAACTAATGAAAGTAAATTAACCAAAGGCAACTACAATCTAAGAAATACCTAAAAACTACGGGAAATCATAATTAGGTATCGGGAATCTTAACACGTAAATTAAATTAAAAACGTGACGTTTATTAAAAAAATTACGCGAGTGCGCGAAATAAAACGTGAAATTTAAGTTTCAAACGTCCTATGGGCTCACGAATAATCTTCTAACGTACCAAAATGTAAAAGAAAATTTTGGAAAAAGAAAAATTAATGGTCAATTAAAGAGAAAAATCTGTTGAACACCACCAGCTCGTGAACACCACCAGCTCGTGACCCCAAATCAATGGTCAATTAAAGAGAAAAATCTACTCTAAATGATTTCGAAATTCGATCAAACAATTAACAATAATTCAGGATCAAAAAATTGCCAGGAACTAAACTTTGGCCCCCTCTAAAGTAGCAGCAGTAGCAGCCACTGCCAATGTTTGAGACCAAGTTTCAATTAGTTAAACGAGTCCGAATTCCAAATTTCTTTTTTGAGATTTACGCACGAGCTGGTGAAATTTCAGATTCTACAAAAGTTTCCGATTTTTACTCAATAACGAATCTTAGAGACTGCTTTAAAAATCGACTAAAAGAAAATATGAACCTTTTATTTTGACAGCAATTTTAGCAAAGTGGATTCTTACTATTCTAAATTAAGACTAAGCTAAACAAACTAAGCAAACAATTAATCAAGCAAATTAGACCAAGATTAAGAGACCTACTTGACATCCAAGAGTTATGAGATAGCTACGAACCAAGAACAAAAAAAACAACCTACACGCCCCCATGGGCTCTAAACCATTCCCATCCAAGCTGCTATTCTTTTCAAACATATCTCTTCTTTCTTTTTTTTTTCTTTTTTTTTTCTTTCGAACACTGCCTTTTTTTACTTATCTCTCTTTTTTTCTGATTTTTGTTTAACACAACTCAAAGAAATACCAAGCAGAATAAGTATAAAACATAAACAGAGGTTTAACTTTAAAACTTAACTTTCATTAAAACTTGAAATTTGTGGAATTACAAATAGACTTAAAAACTTGAAAAGATAAGAACATTAACATAAACTGAGATGATTAGTAAAATAATAAATTCCAATGCCTTTTGGCTACAATTGCTCTTCTATTTATAATCAAACCCTAGTGGTAGGTACCATTTAATCTTCTCTTTGTCTTCTCGTTCTCAGATTGATCTTGGCCCTTCAATTCTTCAAGCATAATCTTGATCCTTGAATGATCTTTTGGCGCCCATTTGAGGTTGTGGATCTCCAGCTTGGCCTCTTCTAAGTGGTGGATGGGTGTTAGGTATGGATTGGAGTGGTTAGTGGGATTGGGAGAGGGTTTTGATGGTGATGGGGAGGGATGGTGATTGTTGTGTTGGCCTGATGTGGTCACGGGGTGGGGTTTGTACTGGAGATGGGAGGTATTTTTTATTCAGTGAGTTTGAGTGGGAGAGATGGGGGAGGAAGGAGTCGTATCTTTTTTAGGGTTAGGGATGGGGTGTTTGTTTTAAACGAACCAGGAAAGGGTGAGGGGTGGGCTAAGGTTATCTTTGGGCTTGGGTGGGTTTATTAGTAACTTGGGCCAAGTGGATTAAAGGTGTATGTTCGGTTTGTATTATATTAGTACCCAATGAGTATTTTGTAAACTTGCTTAAATGTGAGGGGTGTTTCCTGCCAAATTTCCAAAATCAATTCGAGGGACCATAGTTGCCAAGTTAGATAAACCAAAGTACCAGAAACACACTTTTCCATATTTGAAACACCGGGGATTAAAATTGTCAATTGGCCAAAGTTCAGGGACCAATTGTGTAATTTTCTAAATCGTTTTACCCAAAGATCATTTGTGATTCGTTCTGACTTTTAAAGAGCAAGGGTTGACTTTTCTTTGAAAATGATTGACCAGGGACTAGTTTTGTCAAATTTTGAAAGTCGGGGGACTGAAACTGCCAAATATGTAACTTTTGTTCGTTTTTTGTTTGTTTTCATTCGTTTTGCATAAGAAACATATAAAATACGATCTTTGGGATTTTCTTCGCATTTTGGTGCGTTTTTGAGTATTTTTTATCGTTTTGCAGCTTGAATTTGACTCAAAATGATGAGTATTTGCACACTCATCAATCCCCCACACTAAACTATTGCTAGTCCCTAGCAATCTTTTTGAGAAAAATTAATGGATTTGAAGTCTCTTTACCAAAAGCCATCACTTCTGGAGTAGCCAGGTGTAAGAACTGTGGCTCACCTGATAGCCGTGTGATTTTGAGCAAACCACCAGCTTTCAACGGATTTGATTTGTCTTTACCAGGAGCCGTTTGCTCCTGGACTAGCCAACTCTTGATGGAACAGTCAACATCTTGGTGAGTTGATTACCAATTATGGTTTTTCCACAGCCTTTACCACAAGCCATAATCTTGCGGGCTAGCCAACTCATTAGCTTTTGAGGATGATGGGGAGTTGAGGAACCATACAATTTTTGGCAAATTGCAAGCCATCAACGGATTTGAGTTATCTTTACCAAGAGCCGTTTGCTCCTGGATTAGCCAATCCCTTTTGTCGTTTCGACAAGGCGAATTGATAACCACAAAAAATTTTGAAATAAAGTGAAAAATTTTTGAAAAATTTTGGCTTAAAAAGGGGGGTACTAGACGGTATATTTTGATGAAATTCGCTAGAATTTTCCCCTCCCCCACACTTAGAGTTGAATATTGTCCTCAATATTCAAAGTCCCGGCGATTATGCCGAAATTTTGAATGAAAGACGAGAATATTAAAAGCTAACTGTGGGAATGTCATTTGTATTTTTCACTTTATTTATTCGAACACAATTTTTTTTTTTTTTTTTTTTTTTTTTTTTGAAATAAGATATATACAACTCAAGTAGCTGCGGGGGGGTGGCCACTCCCCCACACTAGGGTGTTAGAAAATAGGAGGAAATCAGATACACGGGTGAAAACCCGTGTTTGTTACTTGTTTTTGTTTATCGAGTCGCTAGCTTGACTCGATCCCCCAATTCATTGGTCCATGGGGAAAGTTTGGAGGTCCGGGACAACAGGTGGTATGTCCCCTCCAAAATAGTGTTTCAACCGATGCCCATTTACTTTGAAATTGGGACCGTCGTCTTGAGATAACTTGACGGTGCCATAAGGATAAACTTTGGCAATGGTGAAAGGTCCAGTCCAGCGGGTTTTAAGCTTACCCGAAAAGATCTTTAATCGAGAGTTAAAAAGAAGGACTAGGTTACCAACGTTGAAAACGCGGTTCTTAATTTTGGAGTCATGGATCTTTTTGGTTTTTTCTTTGTAGATTAAAGAGTTTTCGTAAGCTTGATCACGAAGTTCATTGAGTTCATTGAGTTGAACTTTCCTATGATCGCCCGTGGACTTAAGATCAAAATTTGCATTCTTCAAAGCCCAATAAGCTTTGTGCTCGAGCTCAATTGGAAGATGACAAGCTTTTCCATACACGAGCTTATAAGGAGTACACCCAATGGGTGTTTTATAAGCTGTGCGAAAGGCCCATAGAGCGTCGTCTAGCTTATCCGACCAAGAGGCACGGTTTTCGCCTACGGTTCTTTCAAGAATTCTTTTCAAACCTCGGTTTGAAACCTCCACTTGCCCACTCGTTTGTGGGTGATAGGTGGTGGCAAGACGGTGAGTGACACCGTACTTGAGCATGACTTTTGCAAATTGTGCGTTGCAAAAGTGTGTACCGCGATCGCTTATGATAGCGCGGGGAGTTCCAAACCTTGAGAACAACGACTTCAAAAATTTGACAACTACTCGGGCATCGTTGGTCGGGAGAGCTTTTGCTTCGACCCATTTTGACAAGTAGTCAACGGCCACGAGTATGTACTTGTTCCCTCGTGAAGATGGGAACGGCCCCATAAAGTCTATGCCCCAAACATCAAAGATTTCACACACTTGGATGACATTTTGAGGCATTCCATCCCGTTGTGTGATCTTTCCTTGACGTTGACACGAGTCACAAGATTTGACTAGGTCATGGGCATCTTTATAAATGGAGGGCCAATAGAAACCGGACTCAAAGACTTTTCGAGCGGTGTAGTTCGGGCCATGATGTCCCCCGGTGGGTCCATTATGACAAGCCTTAAGGATTTCCATGGCTTCTTGGCCATGAACACACCTTCGAATAACCTGATCCGCACAAATTTGAAACAGATAGGGGTCGTCCCAAAAGTTGTGATCGACATCTTTGAAAAATTTGCTCTTTTGGTGAGACGACATCCCTTTGACAACGAAGTTCCCCACATGATAGTTTGCAAAGTCGGCAAACCATGGGGTACTAGAATCACCACGAGAGGAAATCACGTTGAGTGTCTCGAGAGGAAACGTTTCGTTTATTTCCTTTTTCTCGAGAACTCCTTGATGAGGGTTCTCCAATCGGGAAAGATGGTCAGCAGCGAGGTTCTCGGCTCCTTTTTTATCACGAATTATGATATCAAATTCTTGTAGGAGGAGAACCCAACGGAGCAATCTCGGCTTTGTGTCTTGCTTGGCAAAGAGATATTTTAGAGCCGAGTAGTCCGTGTACACTATGCACTTGGTCAAGATTAAGTACGGCCGAAATTTCTCAAACGCATACACCACGGCAAGTAATTCTTTTTCCGTTGTGGTGTAATGAGCTTGAGCTTCGGTCAAGGTCTTGCTTGCATAATGAATTGGCTGAAAATGTTTGGTTTTTCGTTGCCCCAAGACCGCACCCATTGCAAAATCACTTGCATCACACATGAGTTCGAAAGGTAGGTCCCAATCGGGGGCAACTAGAATGGGTGCCTCGGTAAGCTTTTTCTTGAGAGTTTGAAAAGCTTCGATGCACTCATCGGAGAAGACAAATGGAGTTTCTTTTTCAAGAAGTCGGGTCATAGGCCTAGCTATCTTCGAGAAATCTTGAATGAATCTACGATAGAAGCCGGCATGACCCAGGAAACTCCGAACACCTTTGACAGTAGTGGGAGGAGGAAGCTTAGCAATGACATCGATTTTAGCTTTATCAACCTCAATCCCACTCTTGGAAATCTTATGGCCAAGGACAATTCCTTCCTTGACCATGAAATGACTTTTCTCCCAATTTAGACTAAGATTGGTGTCTTCACACCTTTGAAGCATTTTGTCTAAATTGGAGAGACATGATTCGAATGAATTCCCAACGACCGAAAAATCATCCATGAAGACCTCCATTGTTTTCTCGATCATGTCGTGAAAAATGGCCATCATGCATCTTTGAAATGTGCCCGGAGCATTGCATAAGCCAAAAGGCATGCGTCGATAAGCAAATGTTCCGTATGGGCACGTAAAAGTCGTTTTTTCTTGATCTTGAGGATCGATGGGAATTTGGAAATAACCCGAAAAACCATCAAGGAAACAATAGTATTCGTTTCCCGCCAATCTTTCGAGCATTTGATCCATGAAAGGTAATGGAAAGTGGTCTTTACGGGTGGCGTCGTTTAATTTTCGATAATCAATGCAAACGCGCCAACCCGTCACCAATCGAGTTGGAATCAACTCGTTATCATCATTTTTGACAACCGTTATGCCACCCTTTTTGGGCACACAATGAACGGGACTCACCCAAGGACTATCCGAAATGGGGTAAATCAAACTGGCATCAAGAAGTTTAATGACCTCTTGCCTGATAACCTCATGAATTTTAGGATTTACCCGTCTTTGTTGTTGAACCGCCGGTTTATAGTCATCCTACATCAAAATCTTGTGCATACAAAATTCCGGGTTAATACCCTTGATGTCGGAAAGCCTCCAAGCAATGGCTCGCTTGTGTGACTTTAAAACCTTGAGAAGAGCGGTTTTGCTTTCCTCATTCAAGTCTTTAGCGATTATGACGGGAAACTTATCGTCACCCTCAAAAAACGCGTACTCGAGATGAGGCGGAAGTTCCTTGAGTTTGACATCGGGAAAGTCATCAGTTTTTTCAACATCTTTGACTTCCACATTATGAAGTTCTTTTGGAGGAAGAGATGAAGGATCATCATTGAGTAACTTCTCAAGTAGAAGTAAGTCTTCCTCGGGATTGATAGAATCATAATCAACATGAGAATCACACGACAAACAAGCTTCGATTTCTTCCAAAATGAAGTCACCTCCCAAAAATGGAGTAAGAGAGGGGGGAGAGACATCAATGGAAGAATTGATTGATCCTTGCACACTTAACACTTCTTCAATATGGTCATCGCATGCAACATCGATGACATCAAGTCGGTTGATTTCTTCTCGTTCAAGGTCGAGAAGATCTTTAGAAGTGTTTTCGATGTTTATGATCAATTTTTCATCGCCAACTCTAAGAGTCATTTCTCCTTCGAAGACGTCGATTAATGCACGAGCCGTTTTTAAGAATGGTCTTCCCAAAATAAGGGGGACACGAGGATCGGCATCAAAATCGACGACTACGAAGTCGGCAGGAAAATAGAACTTGCCAACCTTCACAAAGACATCTTCAGCAATACCCTTCGGAATCGAAACCGAACGGGTTGCTAATTCAAGAGTCATTCGTGTTGGTGTAAGCTCAGGAAGTGAAAGTTTTTGCCAAATCGAGAAAGGCATGAGGTTTATGCTAGCGCCAAGATCGGCCAAGGCAAAGCATTCCACAAGCTTTTGGAAATCACAAGGAATGAGAAATTTTCTGGGGTCTCCTAATTTTTTGGGAAGTTTCTTAAGGAGAACCGCCGAACAATTTTCGTTCAAACGAGTTTTGGTGAGTTCAAATAGTTTCTCTTTGTTGCTTAGAAGACTCTTGAAAGTGGAAGCAAACTTGGGCATATAGAGAAGAGCATCCGCGAAACTAATGTCGAAGTGTAATTTTTGAAAAATTTCAAGAAACTTTTTCATTTGATCATTAGTTTGCTCGCGGAGTCTTTGATCATTTAAACGTGAACGATATGGTATTGAAGCTTTTTGTTGAACGGGATTTTCCGATGGTTCAAAAACTATTCCCGGTTTTGATTTGGTTTTTGGGACAACATGAGGTTGGACGTGTGCGGTACTTCGTGTACTTGTGATTTGCACCTTGTCCTTTGTAGCCTCGTGTTCACGTTCCACTACCTCGGGAGGAGAAGAAGATGAGGTAGTAGGAACCGTGGGTCCATCATAAGAAACTCCACTACGGGTTGTGATCGCCTTTACATCGCCCTTCGGGTTGGCGATCGTGTTGCTTGGTAGCGTTCCCGATCCCGAAGGTTGATCATTTAAAGACTTCTTAAGTTCAGAAATCTGACCGATCAACAACCTATTAGTTTCTTCTTGAGCTTTCATAAATTGCTTCAACAATTCATCGGTTGATGATTGAGGTTGAGCAACAGATTGATTTTGAGGAAAGTTTTGAGCTCGGTTGTTTTGATTGAAACCTTGATTTTGAAAATTTCCATGGTTTTGATTACCATGAAAATTGTTTCCTTGATTGAAATTACCATAACCTTGGTTTCTATTCAAGTTTCCTTGATTTTGAGAACCTTGATTGTAATTTCCCCCTTGATTTTGATATTGATTCATAGGGGCTTGAAATTGGTTTTGAACATTCGGGTTTCTTTGTTGTTGATTTTGATTGAATCTATTTGGATTGTTGGGTTGAGAAAAACCGGGTGGACCACTTTGATTGTTAGTACGGTAATTTTGTTCCATTTGAGGGCGGTATTGATTACCTCCTTGGTTGGAATTACCGACTATTGCATTGACTTCAAAAGGATTGCCATCGGTGGCAGTACAATTGTAGTAAGCGTGTGGACCACCACAAGTAACGCAAGTGTCAACCTTTTTAACTTCAGCAGGTTGAGAAGAAACTTTCTTTGTTTTGGTGAGAACCAAAGCATGAATAGCTTCCGTGAGCTTGTCAAGTCTAGCATCGGTGCTAGATTGAGCCACGGTTGATGAGGAAGAAGGACCAACATTAATTTGCGAAACAACCGATTTGCTTCGTGGAATGCGGACCTTGGATTTGTTTTCAATAATCATCAAAGCATCTTTGGTGGTGCGATTCAAGAAGTTGCCTCTCGCGGAGGCATTAAGAGAGTCTTGATCGACTTGGCTCACACCATTATAGAAAGTGTCGAGTTGCATCAACTCGGAAAAACCGTGATGAGGACATTTACGAAGCATGTCCTTGTAACGATCCCATGCCTCACCGAATGATTCATCAAACTTTTGAGTGAATTTCATGATCTCATTCTTGAGGGCGGTGGTTTTGGATGGAGGAAAGAATTCGTTCACAAACTTCTTGACCAAATCTTCCCACGTTTCAATCGATCGAGGGGGTTGTTTGTCTAGCCAATTTTTGGCAGCCCCATCGAGGGAAAACGAGAAGAGAAGAAGTTTGATAGCCTCCTCAGGGACATTTTTGCATTTGATGGTTGACGTGATTTTGTTGAACCATCGAATGTGATCTTGAGGATCGTCCCTCTCGAAACCATAGAATTGACGCGAGGTGACTAAGTTAATCAACCCCGTCTTAAGTTCGAAATTGTCAGCCACGATGGCTGGAATGATGATAGCATCTCCGTAACCCTCGATGGGTGCTTGGAGAAGCTCATTCATGGTGGGTTCGGCCGCCATGATTGGAATAGCACGAAGCTCGGGTTCGGCTATTCGATTGGTACGTCGTCGATTACGCCTTCTTCTCGGAATGTTATTTAGCGTTTGCAAAGGACTTGTTGACGTAGACGAACGTGTGCGCATGCACCACAAAAAAATCAATTAAAACAATACCACTTTAAAGACAAGGGAACTTAAACCAATAATCAAGAACGCAAGGTTAACTTCTAAGGAAAAACGCACAAAGGAGCGGGAGAGAAGAATGGATCTCTCACTGGGCGAAGTTCGTTGGATCGCCACATACCGTTTCGACTCCTCTTAAAGTGTGAATTTCGTTTAAAAGTTTTCTAATACGCAAGTGATACAAAGGCAAGTTTTGATCTTTTGTTTGGGAACTTATTATGGTCACACCCCCAGTTGGTAGATGTTCTGCCCTGGTTTGCGGTGGTAAGATTTTAACTTTGTATTTATTAAACAATGAAACGGGAAAATCTTTTTGTGTTTTTCTTTAACTTATATAGATATAATACATATACTAGAAACAAAAGAAAAATATTTTTGGTTTTTTATACGTTTTATAAAAGCGTAACTTCTTGCGAAGGTTCTACAAGACTAATCGTCTAAACCTTATCGAGACTTTCGACACACAGCCTCCCCGGCAGCGGCGCCATTTGATTCGTTGTGTTTTGGTGTGTGCAAACAACAATTTATCAAAATATCAACAAACGTGAAGTTTAACTTGTCGTGAGACAAATAAACGTTAAGTAATACGAGTAAACCGTTTAGGAAAACGATTACCTCGCAAAACTTGTGAAAGTGATATTCAAATTGTGAGACCGGGAAGTGATTTCCCGGGTCGTACCCCAACGAGGTGTGAATGGAAAGCTTCGAGTGAGATTTGGATTAAAATCTTGTATGTTGAGAAAGGTTATTTGGTTTTGCGATATGTTAAATTAACGAATTCTAAAAATTAACTAACGAAAGTAAATTAACCTAAGGCAACTACAATCTAAGAAATACCTAAAAACTACGGGAAATCATAATTAGGTATCGGGAATCTTAACACGTAAATTAAATTAAAAACGTGACGTTTATTAAAAAAATTACGCGAGTGCGCGAAATAAAACGTGAAATTTAAGTTTCAAACGTCCTATGGGCTCACGAATAATCTTCTAACGTACCAAAATGTAAAAGAAAATTTTGGAAAAAGAAAAATTAATTTTTCAACTAAGATTTAATTTATTGTGAGTTAAAAACTATTTAATACTAAATAAATTGTAATAAATATTAAAACTAATCTAAAAATTTTGAAACTTTTTGAGAAAATCAAATAACTTAAAACTGATTTAAGAAAAATAAAAACTTAGGAAAAGCTACTCTACACAAGCTCGAATAAGCATAATATAAGCTGCCTAGCTTATTTAACTCTTAACACTCAACAAGAGTTATTAATTAATTTTTGCAATTATTTCTTGAAAAAAGACCCAAGGGCGCTGGTAAGGGTGTGGGTTGTGGGCTGTGAGACCAGGGTTCGATACCTGGTTTTTGCACCCTTTTATGTTTTATTTATTTATTTATTTATTTATTTATTTATTTATTTATTTTTTATTCTTTTCTTTTTTTTTACACCACTTAAACAAAACCCCAGGTGGCTCTTTAAATCATATACTAGCAACAACAGTTTTGGTAACAAGATTCCCTCTAAAAATCTTTTAATAAACTGCTTCAAGTTATAAAGTTCACAAGAACAAACAACTACGCACACCTTAACTGTTGGTGAGTTTATGAAGCATTACAACTCAAATAAGCCAATAGTTTAGATCACTCAATAACAACACGACATGACAACAACAAGGAACAGCAACAAGGAGCAATAACGAGAGCAAAATCAAAATTACGGCTTAATCCTACTCAAACTCGTCTAAAAGTTTATCCAAGGAAAAGTGTTGGTGCAAACTGTTGAACACCACCAGCTCGTGACCCCAAATCAATGGTCAATTAAAGAGAAAAATCTACTCTAAATGATTTCGAAATTCGATCAAACAATTAACAATAATTCAGGATCAAAAAATTGCCAGGAACTAAACTTTGGCCCCCTGTAAAGTAGCAGCAGTAGCAGCCACTGCCAATGTTTGAGACCAAGTTTCAATTAGTAAAACGAGTCCGAATTCCAAATTTCTTTTTTGAGATTTACGCACGAGCTGGTGAAATTTCAGATTCCACAAAAGTTTCCGATTTTTACTCAATAACGAATCTTAGAGACTGCTTTAAAAATCGACTAAAAGAAAATATGAACCTTTTATTTTGACAGCAATTTTAGCAAAGTGGATTCTTACTATTCTTAATCCTCCCTAGATGAACGTAACTGATACAACATTCTAAATTAAGACTAAGCTAAACAAACTAAGCAAACAATTAATCAAGCAAATTAGACCAAGATTAAGAGACCTACTTGACATCCAAGAGTTATGAGATAGCTGCGAACCAAGAACAAAAAAAATAACCTACACGCCCCCATGGGCTCTAAACCATTCCCATCCAAGCTGCTATTCTTTTCAAACATATCTCTTCATTCTTTTTTTTTTTCTTTTTTTTTTCTTTCGAACACTGCCTTTTTTTACTTATCTCTCTTTTTTTTCTGATTTTTGTTTAACCCAACTCAAAGAAATACCAAGCAGAATAAGTATAAAACATAAACAGAGGTTTAACTTTAAAACTTAACTTTCATTAAAACTTGAAATTTGTGGAATTACAAATAGACTTAAAAACTTGAAAAGATAAGAACATTAACATAAACTGAGATGATTAGTAAAATAATAAATTCCAATGCCTTTTGGCTACAATTGCTCTTCTATTTATAATCAAACCCTAGTGGTTGGTACCATTTAATCTTCTCTTTGTCTTCTCTTTCTCAGATTGATCTTGGCCCTTCAATTCTTCAAGCATAATCTTGATCCTTGAATGATCTTTTGGCGCCCATTTGAGGTTGTGGATCTCCAGCTTGGCCTCTTCTAAGTGGTGGATGGGTGTTAGGTATGGATTGGAGTGGTTAGTGGGATTGGGAGAGGGTTTTGATGGTGATGGGGAGGGATGGTGATTGTTGTGTTGGCCTGATGTGGTCACGGGGTGGGGTTTGTACTGGAGATGGGAGGTATTTTTTATTCAGTGAGTTTGAGTGGGAGAGATGGGGGAGGAAGGAGTCGTATCTTTTTTAGGGTTAGGGATGGGGTGTTTGTTTTAAACGAACCAGGAAAGGGTGAGGGGTGGGCTAAGGTTATCTTTGGGCTTGGGTGGGTTTATTAGTAACTTGGGCCAAGTGGATTAAAGGTGTATGTTTGGTTTGTATTATATTAGTACCCAATGAGTATTTTGTAAACTTGCTTAAACGTGAGGGGTGTTTCCTGCCAAATTTCCAAAATCAATTCGAGGGACCATAGTTGCCAAGTTAGATAAACCAAAGTACCAGAAACACACTTTTCCATATTTGAAACACCGGGGATTAAAATTGTCAATTGGCCAAAGTTCAGGGACCAATTGTGTAATTTTCTAAATCGTTTTACCCAAAGATCATTTGTGATTCGTTCTGACTTTTAAAGAGCAAGGGTTGACTTTTCTTTGAAAATGATTGACCAGGGACTAGTTTTGTCAAATTTTGAAAGTCGGGGGACTGAAACTGCCAAATATGTAACTTTTGTTCGTTTTTTTGTTTGTTTTCATTCGTTTTGCATAAGAAACATATAAAATACGATCTTTGGGATTTTCTTCGCATTTTGGTGCGTTTTTGAGTATTTTTGATCGTTTTGCAGCTTGAATTTGACTCAAAATGATGAGTATTTACACACTCATCATATTCCTTAATACCATTCGTGGGGTGGCATACATAACTCCCCAACTCTATGAGCTCTTATCTCCTCCTACACCATGACCCAGCACAACTATAGGGATTGTAAACAGTGGCTCATGCATTAAATACAACCAATAAAGACCTAGTACGCCTCGGTTCATGTTTCTTAAGACGTTCAAGCATGTTACCATTTGGAGATCTACCAGTTTTCTTAAGCCTAACATATAAAATCATTCATCCAAGACAAGAATAAACAAGTAATCAACACATAATCAACATCTAGGTTTCATTAGATCTAAGCAAACACAAAAGAGATCTAGCCTAGCATAATGGAATTGAGACAAGAACAAGATATAAACAACCAACACATAGACATATTGATTGAATTGGAAGAACACTTATCTCAATTACAATGCAAGGTATCAAGGGTTTGGAACCCTTGAAAAACCTGTAAAAGATACACCAAATTCGTCTTTAGGGTTTCACCAAAACTTCTCTCTCTTTTAATGAAAAAACTAGAAAACTATATATAGGAAAACCGAGGTGACGGCGTCAAGAGTAAGGGTGTGACGCCGTCATCTCGCCGCCAAATACTTCCTCGGACGGCCTTGATCTACTTATGACGGCCTATGTGACGCCGTCAACTACCACGGTATTTTATTCTTTGGGTCTTGACGCCGTCAAGAGCAATAGGTGACGCCTTCATGCACTGTTCCAGCATAGAAATTTGAGACTTTGCCGTTTTCTTCACTTTTATGCTCCAAAAACGTCCAAAATGGCTTCTTTTCCAGAATTCACTCTCTAAGTACCTAAAATCACAAAAGGAACGATTTAGGGCAATATTTGATCAAATAAAGTCGTATTCGGGCTTAAATGACCCCCTAAAAACGGATCATTTTTCGCCTCATCAATATGTTACCTGCATCTAAGCAAAACTTGAATATTAATTTCACTCCTATCTCTCTGAACTCCACTCGAATTCCAATCAATACTTCTCGAATCCGGTCTCCTCCGTTCAGGTCTAGGAGTATAAAACGGCATCGGATTAGCCTTCATTCCAACTCCCACTTTCCTACTCTGATCCGGCATCATTGAAGCCATACTCCTCTTATACTCCATCTACACAAGATCCTAAAAAGACAAAATATATAAACCAACTATCCAATTTAAAAGCACATGTCAGCAGATGTATCCAGTTTAAAAAAAACTTGTACAACTATCCAAGAAGAAGCAATCATACACAATTACACCTTAAACTGAACATGCTATAGATAAGACCAACTAACCAACTCGAATAACTAGATAAACAACCAACAATTTGATTATCATAGCTCAGAAAAGCCCAATCAAGTCAAAGCTCATGTGAAGGTATTCGATACTTAATTTCTTCACATGTGAAGGTATTCGATACCTAATTTCTTCACATGTGAAGGTATTCGATACCTAATTTCTTCACATGTGAAGGTAATCGATACCTAATTTCATCACATGTGAAGGTATTCGATACCTAATTTTCTCACATGTGAAGGTATTTGAATAAGAACATAAAAGCAACAAGAACATAAAAGCATAATATTAAAGCATAAAAGCGAGACAAAAAAGACAACAGACAGATTCATCATGAAAGATTGTTAAAAAGCGAAAATTTATATCAAATTGAATTGGAAAACAATCCATTGCAAAAGTCAACGTCGCAGTCAACGCCGGAGATTGTTGACGATGAAGATATGATGGAGATGACTGTCAATAACCGGCTAGATGAAGTTGGGGTGCGAATAATAACCAGCGAGATGAAGATGAGGTGTGGTTGGTGTGTGTTTCTGTGTGTTTTGTTTACTGTGAGAGAGAAATAGTGATATTTTTTTTTTTTTGGTGAGAAGCAAATGAGAATATTTCAGTTAGACCCCTATAATTTTGGGGAAAAATTTACGAAAATGCCATTCCGCCCAAATTGAGATTAATTTGATCCTACGGTCCAGATTTCTTCTCGCGTTCTCACAAAAAATAGACTTCTCATTTGAACGCTTCACTATAAAATGGAATACAATTTAGTAGTCATAAATACATGTGAGAAGGGACGGACCTACATGAGAGTCATGTGTTTCACGGGTCGCATCCGATTTCGAGTTGTGAAGTGTAAAATTTTCTGAAAAATGTCATTTTTTAGTATGTGTAACACCCAATAATATATTTGTGTTACTTTCTTTTCTTTTGATATCACTTTAGTTTAAAAATTCTTAATGGTGCAAATTTTAGTACTATTAATAAAAGGGTTTTTCTAACGTGTGCCCTGGGGGCACACGTTAAGAACACCAAAAGGACAATGGAACCCACGAAAAAGTACATCCGGACCCACAGAAAAGTACACTTTTCAGATAAAAGGTGTGGGTCCGGATGTACTTTTTCATGGGTCCCACTGTTATTTTGGTGTTCTTAACGAAGAGTTGTGCATGACCCTTACTATTTTGTGCAGCACCTTTACAAAAGTCTTGGATCCGTCCCTACATGTGACAAATAAGTTTGCATTAGCTTTAATGACTTGTGAAAATTTATATAATATTTAGTGGAGTTTACCAACAAACGGATGCCAAGAAATTCATTCAACAAGTTTACACATCCAAGATATATTTAAGAGGTCAATTGCAAAACATTAAACACTTATGATGGTTATTAAACAAATTAGTTTTCTTTTAATTAATTCAAATTAGTTTTGTTTTAAGCGGCGGTGTCAAACAATATATATATATATATATATATATATATATATATATATATTTTTTTTTTTTTAATGTGGTTAACGATAGTATAAGGTGTAAGAAACATATCACATTGTATTAGTTTAGAAAACATGTGTCACATTATCATTGATGCCTTAATGAACAATCATGAACATATAGGGCATGTTTGACGCACGAACTTATCAGAGCTTATCATAGCATGAGTTTGCTATTTTTAGAAAAATAAGCTACCATTAAAAATAACCGGCTGACATAATTTGAACTTTGAAGAAGTATGTAAAAAAAATAAGCTATTAAATAGAATGTTAGTTGAAGGAGCATGTAGAAAAAAGCTTCAATAACATGCTTCAGCTCCTACTATTGCTAAACATACCCATAAATTATATGAGTTTTGCTAATCTATGGTCATTGGCGAAAAAAAATTGTTTAAAATGAGAAAATGAATTTAAAGAAGAAATATGAATAGTAAAAAAGAAGAAGGATTGAATTGTAAACAGAGAGAAATATGGAAAGGGGGCTAAAGCCGACTGAGGAGGAGGAGGTTTAGATCAAATGGAATGAAGTGGTAAACAATTACTACAATTAGTCAAACGACAACAAATCCTAATGAGCTCTACTAATGGTGTTATGTTCCAGCTGAAGGTGGACCCACTCACCGGTAACTCCGAGTGGCTTGTCATTCAAGAACAAGATAATCATTCTAATTCTAATAAGCAGCAGCTGTTGCTAGCTAATACTTGCTACCTTGACATGCTTAATGACACCCCTAGAAACACGGCTTATCGCAACGCCATTGATTCCACTCTTTCCCTTAATCATCACACTAATACTCATGTTCTCGATATTGGGTCCGTAACTTCTTTTCTTTCTTCTTATTCATATTTATATTGCTTATATAGTGTTTGTTTATATAATCTGAAATATTAACCAATAAGCACGCGCTAGCTATATAAGCTTAAACAAACTCCCTTTTACTACTATTCATTCATTTTGATTGTATTTCCCAATTTTTTTTTTTTTTTTTTTTTTTTTTTTTTTTTCTCTAGGTCTGGAACCGGCTTGCTATCCATGATGGCTGCACGCGCTATGGGCATTTCCTCCTCCTCCTCCTCTTCACAGTCTAGAGGCACGGTCACAGCATGTGAATCATACCTTCCTATGCTCAAATTGATGAAGAAGGTTTTACGCGCCAATAACATGGACAACGGCAAGATACGTCTTTTTAATAAACGATCGGATGAACTGCAAGTCGGCGTCGACATGCCTTCTCGTGCTGATGTTCTAGTCAGTATACTCCTTTTACTTCCTTCACGCCCTTTTATTTCAATTAAGAATGCTTACTTAATTAATTAGATATACGTTTCAAGTGTAGGTTAGTGAAATACTTGACTCGGAACTCCTAGGTGAAGGCCTCATCCCTACCCTTCAACATGCTCATGATAACCTCCTCGTCCAAGGTTATAAAACCGTACCTTACAAAGCAACCACCTATGCCCAGGTCACTTTTTTTCTAACGAATGTTTGTAAGTTTCATAAAAAATTGAGACTAACCTTCTGAATGTTTTAATTCTTCCCAGCTGGTTGAATGCACACATCTATGGAAGCTGCACGATCTGTTTAGCAATGAGGCAAATGTAGCAGATGGAATTCGTCTTGTTCCTGAGGGAAAAGAGACTATTTTACGAGTCAAACCACAGCAGTTTGATATGCATTGTGATGCGATGAGTGAAGAAATCCAACTGGTATATATAAAAACATAATTTATCTTTGTTAATTTCTATGTTGAAGTTTATTTTTCTACTCAGTGTCATATTTATCCAGCTGTCAGAACCTTTCAAAATATTTGAATTTGACTTTTCGAAACGGCCAGACAGTCATGGAGAAACCCAGCTGCACGTAAAGGCAACTAACAATGGTACAGTTCATGCTGTAGTTTCATGGTATGTTATACTTGAGGTTCCAACAATTTTCTATTGAAAAACTGTAAATAGATGTTTGTATATTGGTTCCTAATCAATTTTGCTTATTAACGATTATCTTTTAGGTGGGTACTTCAGCTTGACGAAGAAGCAAAGATTTTCTATTCCACAGCCCCTAAATGGGTAACTAGTCCGTTTCAACACAATGAATTACCATCTTCATATTCTTGTAAGTTTACGTATTTTCTTAGTTATCATGTATGAAAATTATGTTAAAGCCTATGTAGCTAAAGGAATTATATTATCAAATGCATACCTTTTTCTAAAATAAACTGTAGGTAATAGGGATTGGTGTGATCACTGGAAACAATGTGTCTGGTTCAGCAAAGGGAAAGGTTTGCCGGTGTCCAAAGATGAGGATGTTTGTATGGATGCCACACATACGGAAATTAGTATCTCATACGAATTTAAAGCTCAGTCGCAGACAACGGAGGCAGATCATCATGATTCTAGACCTCAAGACTCACATATAACTCTTTCCGCTGAAAGAATTGCAATCTATGGAGATAAATACTGGAGGCGTTCCATGCTAGATGCCATAAACTATGCTGTACTCTTCTCTCTCTCTCTCTCTCTCATCAAAAGTATAGATGTTCACCCCCATGATGTTGGTGGATTCTAACGAGTGTTCATCTTATTGCAGTTGAAAGAGAAAGACTCTCCTTTGTGTGTTATTGCAGATGATAGTGTTTTCTTAACACTCGCAGTTGCTCATCTTTCCAAGACATCCCACATAATATCATTGTTTCCTGGTCTGCGGGAGAAGGGTGCCCAATACTTGCAAACTGTGGCTGATGAAAATGGTTACTCAATGGATCGGTTAGAAATTATAAACCCGAGTAAACAACAATGGACCATGAGCGATACTCATCAAAAGAAGGTTACTGCTCCTAATCCAGCTTCTTCAGTTTGAATATGTGCTTCTGCCGAGTGTACTGACTTATGATACTTATCAAAAGTTTACACTTGGCGTTGCTTGAGTCGCATATTAAATTAAGTATAAATGAGTAGATGTGTGGTTGTTCATTACTGTAACAATTTTGACCTATCCTTTTCACTTATTGTCATATGTACAGGTTGATCTCTTGATAGCAGAGCCATTTTACTTTGGTGCTGAGGGGATGCTTCCTTGGCAGGGCCTGCAGTTCTGGTAAATATGGAATACTATTACCCATGTAGTATATCTCAGCAGTTAGTTTTCATACGCTAAAATGAAAGAGGATTTTGCATGCTTTCGTTCGAATAGTAAGAAAAATCCCAGAATAGACAGTTCTCATGTAGGACCCCCTATTTTGAGACATGGCTTTCACAAATACTGTTTAATGTGCATAGTGTTATTAAGTAGTTTGTGTACATTACTCTGTTTTTTTCGGTAGATAGGTGCTACCATACAGTAACAGTAAGGCCTTAGAGGACGATTAAATGTGATTAAACTGAATCAGTTTAGAGTATTTAGCAAAACCTTATCATGATTATGATTTTCTGATTATATAGGGTCAAAATAATCAGATTTGGAGCAGCTAAGAAATTGCTGTAACCTGTAAGAAATTACTAAGATGAAGGAAAAAGTACATATTTATCCACAACTTTAAACAACTAAGTATCTGATTATTTGATCTGATTCTTAAAGTTGGTAAAAATGCACATATGAGTTGGCCCATTTTTCTGCTAAACGAAAGATAATCTTACTGTGACTTAAATGACCCATAGCCTTTCTGTTAGATCATTGAAATCTTTATCAAAGGTAATTTACTTAAATCAGTGTTTCTAATTTTGAAATGGTTTGTAGGAGTAAAAGAACGATGCTTGATTCCATCTTATCCGAAGACGTGTGCATAATGCCTTGTAAAGGAATTCTGAAGGCTTGTGCAATGTCTCTCCCGGTAAGTGAGTTTGAATCTGCTGATGTAACGTATTTTCCATCCGTTCAAGAGGGGTAAAACATTATTCTTTTATTACCTTATTGAAAAAGAGTTTAACTACTGCTTGTACAACTGGGTCATAATCAAGGTAGTTAAAAGCGAAAGCGACCTCAAAGCGACATGCCTTTTTCTAAAGCGAGAAGCGAGAAGCGACAAAAGCGAGCGCTTCAATTAACTTTTTACCCTTTGTGCATATAATAGTGTCTAGTATGAAAACAATGGTTAAATAAAAACATAATTATCTTAAAATCTTCATTTTCAATCTAAAAAGACCACAAAAGAGAAGTTTATTCAAATAGTTAAAGCTTAAAGTCTAATATTTTTTATTCGGAATAATCATCTAAGTTCTCATTTCTTATTTCCCCATCGTTTCTGAGATCCACTATATCATCTTCATCTACAAGATCCTCGTCGGATTCATCGAAGAGTGCCCTACTTGTAGATGTCCTACTTGTAGATGCCGGTGCATTTCTTCTTGTATAATGCCTCGGCTCATTTACACCACTAGCACTAGCTACGGTACCCCAAGTTAGTGCTTCATCCTCACCAAACACAAACTCCCCTTCGGTCGCTCATTTAATATTATGCTAAAGGGTCAGTTTTGTAAATATTTAACCTAATTTAAAAGATTAGGGCCGGCTGTAAAACTTCATTAGGTAAAAAATTAAAAACTAGCCGTTATGCAAAAAAGCGAGCGCTTTTAGGTCGCTTTTCGGTCGCTTTAGGTCGCTTCTGCTCGCTTTAGTAAAACGCATCGCTTTTTTAGAATCAAAGCGCTATAGGGCGCTTCGCTTCGCTTCTTCGCTTAAAGCGCGCTTTTTCTCGCTTTTGACTACACTGGTCATAATCACAACAGTTCTTATAAAACTATTTGTAAAATTTGTTTAATTTTGAGCTTCATTGCCTGATGGAAGTGAAACCGTAGGATCTTTGGAGAAGTCGTCGTGCCCTAGAAAACATTGAAGGCTTTGATCACACGATGGTCAACTCTACATTAGGAGCATGTGGTGGTTTATCATCGTCAAGTGAAAGCCCTTGTTTGCCCTTTTTTATTTGGCAATGCGGAGATATTGAGGTAAGCTGTATTCTTTAACCACAAAATAATCATTTTTCTGTAATTTTGTACTGATGAACCAGGTTGTGTTTTTCAGAAACTAAGTGATGAGTGCACAATTATGGAGTTTGATTTGTTAAAACCATTGAGTTCATGCCAAGGGAAAGCCAAGGTAGCAACTTTTCTCTTCATTGTCCTTGGTTTAGGTCTACGAGAACATTAGTAAAGAAACCGTGTTACAGGTTGAGTTCACAGAGGCAGGGGTGTGCCATGGCTTTGCACTTTGGATAGATTGGGTGATGGATTCAACTAACAACATCGTGATGTCAACTGGACCAGGTCTGATTTACATTTGTATTGACTTGCATGTTGTATGAGTATACAGGAGTCAAAATTTTCACATATGTATCCATGTCTTTAAGGTTAAGGGAAAGTTAGGTAATTTTTATGTTTATGTTTAAAACCCGTACTGCTGTTGCAGCTCCTTACCTATATCAAAATCCAATTTATTTCAGCCTGAAAAATAAAAATAAAATCAGAATTAGATTTGCCTAATAATGGATTATTTCCATTTGAGTTGCAATAATCAGTTTTTGCAGCTCATCATAACAAAACTCTTAAATAATAAGTATACATTAATATCAGCAAGTAGGAAATGTCTTGTGCGCAAACATAACTCAGTAAGTTGAAACTTGTGTTTTGATTAGATCACCGGTATTGGAAGCAAGGTGTGAAACTTCTGGGGGAGCCATTGATGGTTGGGAAAAACGGGTCGGGTATATGTTCGACAGTTATTGAAGCATCTTTTGATTCATCCAGTGGGGAGCTTTCAGTCAAAAACAGATTATGCTAAAGAGTTTGTCAAGAAATCGATGCATTGGGATTTCATGGACGTTGATGTTGTAAGGTGATGATGCTTCGGAACTTTCTAATCTTGTAATTTGAATTATGAGCCTGAAGAAATTACAAAGAAATGCATCTAAACTCACAAATTGTTTACCTATACAAACATCAGTTTAACTACATTTTCTTATTGTCCACTAAAACTCTTGAACATTTCATAAAGCTTGTTTTGGGTTAGAAAAACTCAAAACGATTCCAATATTTGACCGAATCTAAGATGTTGACCAGTATTACTAGCCTGGTTGATAGTTTTTACTTTTTGTAGTTGTAATTATTCACTTTTTACTATTAAAAAAAAAAAGTATATATATATAGTATAGTTTATTACGTTAATGTTGCTTTTTGATTTTCCAAAACAGTGGGGTCCTAGTCTATGGCTTTTCTTTTTCTTGTGTCTGTTACGCATCCCTTTATTAAAGGAACAAATCATCAAGAAAACATTCTGTAGTAATAAAATATTATCACATTATATTACTAGTTTGAGTAACTAGTAAGTAAGTATCTTGAGTGTGTAGAAAGTGGTCAAAAATAAGAGTTCACTAGCTTCAGCTTAGACATACTTCAATCTAAACCAACTATATATATTTTCTCACGTCCAAGTTACTTAAATCGATTTGACCAAAACAGTTTAAGGTGAGGTAGATATCGGTCCATCATGGTTTCTTTTTGGTTAGTTTGCAAAAATGTAGAAGCAAAATGAAGGGTTTAAGCAAGATGTAGCTAGCTAGTACCTCAAGCCAAGCCATAAATGGTGATAGGCAAATTAAAGCGTACACACATAATTTCTTGGTGATCTCTTGGACGTAACAGATTGAGGTAGGACCGACTAACGAGGATAAGTTACAATCAAGCTTTAAAACAACATTATCGGTACTCTACATATATATGGTTTTGACAACTATATATTAATTTGTCTCCATCCATATATTCATTATTCACGTCAATATTAATTATATATTCCATGTCATGCTACTGTTTTAACATCAAAATACCCAATCATCTTATGTCACGTCACTAAACTGTATCTTCTTCCTTCTTCTAAAATTTCCAAAACCTTCAAAATAAAGATATACGTTTTTGCTCTCATTTTTTGTTTTTGATTTAAAACAATAGTTCTCTAGTAAAATTATATATGTTTTTGCTTTTAGATTCTAACTAAAATTGAGTTATCAGAATTAAGAATTTATAAATAAAAATAGGGATTTGCTAACGGCCCACAGGGCACCTTATAAAATGTGAAAAATGCATTTAACGCGTAGCAAATGCTCAATTGGCATCTGTTAGCAAATCCCATAAAAATATACACAGTTGCTAGTAAAATATACATCATTACTAGTAAGGCTGAACAACGGGTCAAACCCAGCCAACTCGACACGACACAAAACTGGTTAAAGGTAAAACGTGAACTGAACATAGTAAAACCTAATAAAACCGAAACCGAACCGAATAAGGTCGGGTCGGTTAGCTAGTTCGAGCCGAATAGGTGTATTTCAAACCAAACCGCTCGAACCGATTAAAACAAGAATAATTGTACAAAACCAAAAACCGAACCAAATAAAGCAAGTTCAGTTCAGTTCGACCTAATTCGACTTGATTTATCGATTCGGTTTGGTTTTCGGTTGATTTTGCTCGGACTAGTTACTATTACATAAAACTGGATGGGGAAGTTAAATTTAGAAAGTTGTGGTTATTATTCAAATAACTAATGCATGTTTTTGTTAGTTTAATAAAGTTCAAATCCGGCCCGTATTCGATTTCATTTGTTTGTGATCTATTTAATGTTGTGTATTTACAATCATTTAGTTGAATTTGATTAATACATTTTTTAGTATCTTTATCATATTCTTGTTAATATGTGTTCAAATTATGCGAAACATACATATTTTTTTCTTTTCTTTTTGCGGTTGTATTTGCTCTGGATCAAATGACGAGCTGATTTACTTTGCTTATACGTGGTAAATAATTAAACATGTCAATCGGCTAGGAAAACAAAGCTTAAAGAAACTACTTGAATGACAATATATATTTTGCAAAAGAAGAGTGATATTTTACTATACATACTAGATGCATATTGGTGAAAAGCCAAGCAACTGTTTTTTTTTTTTTTTTTTTTTTTTTTTTTTTTTTTTTTTTTTTTTTTTTTAAGAGGTAACTTCAAAAATGGTCCCTGTGGTCACCCGGGTTTAACGGAAATGGTCCCTATACTTTTTTTTAACGGAAATGGTCCCTGTGGTTACGACCCATAACGGATTTGGTCCCTTGACCAAATTTTCTGTCTGTTTGACCCATAACGGATTTGGTCCCTTCATTCTCAGATTCACTCCTAGTGTCCATATCCTCATAATCAACTTCCTCGAGTTTTTGAATTTAACGGTCAAACAGACAGAAAATTTGGTCAAGGGACCAAATCCGTTATGGGTCGTAACCACAGGGACCATTTCCGTTAAAAAAAAAGTATAGGGACCATTTCCGTTAAACCCGGGTGACCACAGGGACCATTTTTGAAGTTACCTCTTTTTTTAATGAATAAACTAGTAGTATATTTAAAGGGGTGCTAGCTTTATTTAAGACTGACAAGACACAAGAGGTGAGATGTAAAAGTTATATATATATATATATATATATATATCCATTACTGAAAACACAATCTTAGCTATATACGATCGAAACCCCATTATCAATTCTCTTCTCCTCTATCTATCTTTTATTTCAAATAAAGCAATATAATGGGATTGCACTTGTTAGTGTTGGGGTTTTCTAAGCTTCATGCTGCTCCATTTTTGGCCAACTTGGCATGGCCATTCTTTCTAAAAGTAGTATTAAGTTTGAAACCTTTCAAAAATCTCACCACATCCATGGCTCACGATCTAAGGCTTTTCATCTTTCAGCTGAATCACATACTTGCTTTTCGAGGCAGCAGAGGACGACGATGGGAGCGTATTATCCGATTAGTGCATGAAAGGCTACCTGCTTCTGCTAATAGTAATAATAATAATGAGTCGATGATGCTGATGCCATTTGCAAATTATGATCAAACCTTGCAAGCTCTCTCAATTGTTGCCTTCTAAGGTAAGTAATAAGTACTCCATTCATTGCTAGCTCTTTCTTTTACTTCACGTACAATTTATTATTAGTGAAAATATTGTATCACTAGCTAGCTAATGACATATATATATATTCACAAAACATAGTTCAAATCCAATATAATGATGCTAATGACATGCCATATATAGCTATATATCATATTGACAGCTAGTAAACTACTCTACTAATTAAACACAACAATTATAAAATACTGCTGATCGATACATTAACACAATCACTATTCTATCACCAAATATGTCGTTTTATCAAATAAACAAAAAGGCTATTTGGATTTTTATGGACATTATCTTTTTCTTGTTTGTTTTTAGTATTATGTATGCATTCAAACAAAGTTCATAGCTATCCCCAATGCGATAATTAAAAGGGCCTGTGGGGGCACTTCAATATTATTGTTGTTTCTTGCAAGCAATGCAATATTTAATTAATGAAACTTAATTATCTTAAAGATATGTGTTTAGTCTAATCAGCAATATTTCACACTAAGATTTCATGCCAGGTTATACTTAAAGAATAAGATTATGTATATGTTAATTTCATCAAAATGTATTACACTGCCACTTCCTTTTTCACTGTGTGTAATTTACTTAAACTTTTACACGCATTATATATTCAGAACTAGAATTTATATTTTCGTGCAATTAATTGCGTGTAAGTTAAACTGCAACAAAATTGTAAACATAGTAGTATCACTTAATTATATCCTTATGTAACAATAATAAAACATATAAGTAGTTTAAGACTATGATGACAAAAGTTTATAGGGAAAAATCTTTAATAATGTATCATACTTGTCAAAAAAATGACTTTCGCGTACTGTATAAAAAAATATCTTTTTCTCTCCCTTAAACTCAACTATTTTGTCCTTTTTGATGTATTGAACTTTCATTTTTTGGCCCTTTTGATGTACTTTCGTGACATTTTTGCCCTTGGATTTATAATAATTTGAGGTGTAAAAATGTCAAAAGTACATCAAAAATGCCAAAAAATGAAAGTTCAGTACACATATTAGGAAAAAAAAATTGTTCGCTACACGAAAGTCATTTTTTTTGGCAAGTATGGTACGTTTTTAAAGATTTTTCCCAAAGTTTATATATCTGCGTGTGTAAAATGAAAAATGATGAAAGGATGTTAGAGAAATTGTTGCAATCATCATCGTAAAAAGTATGTTAGGTGATACTAGGAGATATTTTGTATTATGAAAAAATGATCATGAAATGTATATGTATTATTTTGTACTTTCAAGTCTTGCTAATATCTCACGATCATGAAATGGTAACACAATAAAATTTTCTACTTCGTGCAGAAAGAATTCGATAAGTATCTGATTTGAAGAGGCGGATTGACATGAACCCTAGACGTGATCGAATTTAAATAGAGTCACAATGGCACACAGAAATTGATATCGATTTACATTTATTGATTGATCTTGTTTACCTTTAATTAAAGGGTTTCTCATTTTTTTTTTCTTACAATGGCAAGGTTTCTCGTTTGTATCCCTTTTATTGAGACGATAAGAAATTATTCCATAATCCATAGTATATATAGTAGCTTTTAACGGTTTAAGTTTCGTTTAAATTTCTTAGAATGTTGAATAAGATCGATCATAAAATGTTTTCTCAAAAGCAGCTTTCATTTGTATTTATACTTCTGATTTCAAATATTATACAGTAACATGATAATATTGGATATGATTTCTATTAAACTAGTAATATATTTATATGAGATCGATCAATCTTGTATCGGTATCACGGTATGCAAGAAGCCATATATTGTCCATCATCCCATGTCTCTTTTGTATTTGTCTATGAACAAGTCATTTCACCGGCCGTAATGAGGAAAATTCTAATTGCATCTTTCGGGAAAACATGCATTAGAAGATATCGATTGTCCTTGTGCTTTATATAAACAAGTCATATAAACTTGATACAAGTCACGCTCAAGACAACATATATATCAATAACATCAAACTGAATAAGAATGAACCTGCGCATCGAAACACCCATTTAGAGTCTAGCACGGGAAAAAGTTCTTTGATCTTAATTAATGGTGTTTACACGTTTGATACGTCGCAAGCCTCGTACGTAATGACCTCTGGATTGATGCAGACTCGCTTTCGTATCATCATTGAATGACAAGAAGAAAACGCAGCATCTTCAAGCTTTTATTTTGTGTATGACGTGCGTGTTTCACACGTTGAATGGTAAATCACCATCTATATATACTTGAATATAATATGGCTTTAACTCAACTAATTCGTCAAACTGCTTTCTAAATATATAAGTTACAGCTTTTGGCTTACAGTACAAGTTCCAGCCACTTCGCAAACCATAACCAAAGTCTCGACAACACGGGCTTGGGGCTATTATATGATGGAACGTTTAAGTTTTCTCCTACTATACGTACATATATCTTTGATATTCTGAGCATATTAACCAACCCTTTATTTTCTTCTGATATACTAACAAGGGGGCTTATTAATTAATACATCTTGCACATTTTACTTTCCTTAGAAGAAAATTCAAAGTAATGAAGGTGTGGTCATCTAGGTGTGTATAATGTTTATATTCAAATTCAAAACCTAATATTTCGTATTTTCGTGTTAAGAAGTTTTAGATTCTTATTTGTCACCTCATGTTCATGTTGCCATTAATTTTGTGATCCACATACAATAAGTTTTAGATTCTTATTTCTGAAATTACATGCATTTTGCTTAGTATTTTACAACAACAGCACCAATCTTATGATTGGTTTTAATGAGTACAATCTTACATGCAAATTAAGGCAAGTTCTACAAACAGTAAGAAGAGCAATCTATAAACATAGCTAGAATTCTAGAAAATGTGTTTGGTGCCTCAATACTCCAGGAGCTTTCCAAACTTTTCACGATCATCTCTTGATTGCATACCAACATTGTATGGCTCGGCGTCACTCAACATCTTTACGACCTCTCTCATGCTCGGCCTTAGATTTGGGAGCTTCGTCGTACAAACCAAACCGATCATCAACACCTTTTTCATGTCATCTACTGAATATTCCTCTGCCTCCTCGTCCGAGACTAACTTAGGATCAAAAAGTTTAAGAATGTTTTCTCGGTCATTAAGGTTAGACAAAACCCAATACACTATGTCTTTTCCTTCCCCGTACTCCTCATCTATCGCTCTTTTTCCCGTCACCAATTCTAGTAACACTACCCCGAAACTATAAACGTCACTCTTTTCTGTCACCTTGAGAGTGTACGCCAATTCTACAATACAAAATAAACCAATTTATGAGTTTATATTCTCTACATGCAAATTGAAATGATAAAGAAAAAATAATGAATGCATTTTGGAGATAAAATACTTACCCGGTGCGATATAACCATGAGTGCCCACAAAACAGTTGGACTCTGACCCTAAACATTCCTCGTTAACGATCCTTGCTACCCCGAAATCAGCAATCTTTGGTTCAAAATCCTTATCGAGCAAAATGTTACTCGATTTGATATCTCGATGTAATATAGCCGGAGTACAATCATGGTGCAAGTAAGCTATCCCTTTTGCAGCCCCGAACGCAATCTTGTATCTCTGAAACCAATCCAACTCAGGTGACCCGTTCTTCACCACTCGACCCAATGCCTCGTACAGGTTCCCATTGACCATATGCTCAAAAACCAAAAAACTAGAACCCCCTTTCACCAAACAAGCGTATAGTTTGAGTATATTGCGATGGCGAATCTTCCCCAGGATCCCAATTTCCGCTGTCATGACTTGCACCTTATTCCCCTTCCAAATTTGCTTTACTGCAACTGTTAGCCCGGACTTTTTCAATTTGACCCGATACACTTTTCCAGTACCTCCAACTCCAATCAAGTTACCTTCATCCAAATCACATAATTCGTCTGCATCGAACTCGATTTGATGGTAATTTTCAAGCTTCCACTTTGGATTTTTTGTACCATTTTCGTCATCAAACCCATCTTTGGTGTCGTGACGCATCTTGAGGTTTCTGTAGCTCGCATATATCAATCCTCCAACAAGTACCATCAAGCTGGATAGTATGATACAATACATAACTAGTTTCGTTTTGTTAATTTTGTGCCCATGACTTTTACTGTCACAAATGTCCAACCCCAAATTCACTTTCCTCCCTGAATTTTCGTTAACACATAATCCTTTGTTCCCTGCGAAAGCATCGTCTCCTCCCATGTTTAAAAGATCAGACGGAACTCTTCCCGACAAACGATTAACAGAAAGATCAATGGAGCTTAATCTTAAACCCCGAAGGTTGTCGGGAATAACACCTGTCAAAAGATTTCGCGACAAGTTAAGAGCATTAAGCGACGTTATATGCCCCAAGCTGTCAGGGATTTTCCCTGTAAGAAAATTCCTTGCAAGATTTAAATCAACTAACTTGCCACATTCGCCCAATTTGGCGGGAATTGAACCAGAAAACATATTGTTTTCGAGAATCAAATACGACAACTGCTTTATATTCTGAACTTCAGTTGGTATTATGCCGGAGAACTTGTTGTTGGATAGATCGAGCTTGCCAAGCTGAGTTAACTTCCCAATTTCGGATGGAATCTCACCCGAAAAGCTGTTATCAGACAGGAGCAGTTGAGTCAAGCTGGTGGATATACCAATCGTTGGTGAAATTTGGCCACTGAAATTGTTGTCACTGAGATCGATCAAATCGACAGAAGGCAAACCCCACAACCCATCTGGTACTTTTCCAGACAACTGATTCTGACTCACTCTAAACCTCGTTAAAGATTTGCAGTTGGAGTATGTTTCGGGCACTTCACCTGAGAAATCATTTGACAAAGCTAACAACTTCTCCAACTTTCCTGACCCGCATAAGAACTTTGGAAGCGGACCAGTGAACTTGTTCTCTGATATGTCGATGAGAACCAAAGGAGCAAACTTTGCAAAATTCTCTGGGAATTTTCCTGTGAAATTATTTCGGTAAATAGAGAACCCCTTGAGAAGTTGCATATCTCCGAAACCTAGAGGGAGTTCACCACTGAAATTGTTCGTAGAGCATTCAAAAACCGTCAAATTCTTCATGTTTCCAATTTCAGTAGGCAGCTCACCGTGCATCTGGTTCATCGAAATATCAAATTCTTGCAAAAGGTTGAGCTGAGCAAACTCCGGTGGAATCACTCCTGTCAACTCATTCCCAGAAAGCTCTATTTTCCACAGGTTTCGTAAATTGCTGATCTCCACGGGGAAGTCGCCAGATAATTTATTGGAAGCAAGATCGAAAGTTTCTAGCTCTTTCAGTCCAAATATCGACTTTGGAATTTCACCCGTCAAGTGGCAGCCTCTTAAATAAAGAAATTTCAAATTCTTTAAGTTCCCGATATTATCTGGTATGCCACCCTCTTCAAAGTCGTTATCTCCAAGACTAAGCTGTGTTAAAGCCGTCAAACTTCCTATCCAAGCAGGGAACTTTCCTGAAAAACTGTTTTCCGAAATATCAAGTACTTCCAATTTGGTGAGCTTTGAAAGATCAGGTAGTGACCCTGTCATGTTGTTTGAGGACACGTTTAAAACCCTGAGGTCAGTGCAGTTGAGAATGGATGCAGGCAGCTCCCCGGAGATAAAGTTGGAAGGGATAATGAGAGACCGGAGGCTGCCAAGCGCAGAAATGGCGGGTGAGATCTGTCCCGTGAGGGAGTTGTAGTTGAGTGAAATGTTGATGACTCGACCCGTTTGGTTGTGGCATGAAACCCCGTGAAACCCGCATGGGGTATCCGTCGCTTTCCATGAATCCAAGTGGTTGAAAGGATCTTCAAACTCTTTCTTCAGTTCAAGCAGCGCTTTCACCTCATCGCTCGGAGAAGAAGACCAGCATATTGCTGGCAACGAGAATAGGAAGAAGCAGAATAGTAGAGTTGATTTTGACATTTTAGAAAACATTTGTGCCCGCCCCTCATCAGCAGCAGCAGCTGGCAACTTCCATTATTAATTTCTTCTGTTAAAAAAACAAAACAAAACACGTTTAAATTTTATTTCATTTCATTCCAACCGACATAAACTTGTGCTTGTAATCAAATCTACTCATTCCTATATATGTTCATAGTTGTTCTATGTAACTTTTTTTTAAAACTCATTTTTATTACTACATGCTAAAAATAATATTATTCCCAAACAAAAGATAGTACAAAAAATCACATTCATACATTTGCTGATCATGGGCCAAGGGAGATGGTGACATTGGGGTCAACTCGGGTATTATAATAGTGGTATCAGAAAATGAAAGATATCTACTACTTCATCTTCTTCTGTTCACATCTCATTGTCTTTTACTTCACTCTTAATCATTTTTAATCAACAATAAAAAGAAAAACAAATAACATGATGCTTTTGGCGTTGCTAGAATTTAACACTGAATGTTTAGACTTATTATTCCGTCACTATATACTCCCTATTATTTATTGCTTAAAAATTGTTATTTGGATTCTAGTTTCTGCTCCTTCTACATTAAATCTAATTTTTGTTTTAAGTCATGACGTTGATATAACATCTAAATAGACCAAATTTTATCTAATATTGAGTATATATGAAGAAGACATTATTTCTTTAAAACGCAAAACAATTTCATCAGGTAAGAATGGTTTATATGCAATTTAATGAATTATGTTGCAAAATGGCAAGTCGTCATATTTCTTGATCGAAACAAATAGTTCATACTTGTAGTTTTAATTATTTCCTTTGTAGCTAGCCCAAAAACTTCACTTCCCTTCATCAATATAATTAGACAATATATACCTGAGCATTTTTGTGTTTTGTAGATGTAAAAATCTTTCTTACAAAATACTAAGAGATAAAAAAGACTAAAAAATATCAGAGGCGGAGACAGGATTGGAGCAGGTTGGGCACATGCCTCCTAGCGAAAAAAATTATAGTGTAAATTTTTTAAAATATGCGGCTATTTTTGTAATTTGCTCACCCCTCCTAACGAACTGATTTGTAGCAAAAAATAATTATAGTGGGTCATAAATGTCCGTTCACATGCAGTATTTACTTATAAACTAGCTAGTATTAAGCAAGTACAATAGTTTAAAACCATCGATCAAACAATTGAGTTTATTTCTAAATTCTTGTATAAATATAATTAGAACATAAAGAATGGGGAATTTATCATAGAAAAGGATTAATTAAAATTCAATCTGCTAGCTAGTAAGTATAGGCCGGGTTAATTAGTTGCTTTATATGGTTGTATCAGTCAAAGCTCACTCGGGCGATTCCCCCACCTTTGAATGGTGTTGTTGTAGGCTGTCTCAACTATTTGGTGTATGTCTTGTTTGACTTAACTTGTTATGTTTCGATGTAACTTGTTATGTTGTATCTTCCTCCATTTGTGAGGTTTGAAATGAAATGAAACTTTGTTCAAAAAAAAAAAAATTGTATAAAAAAAACAAGCTAGCTAGCTAGCAGGTGATATCAAATTAGATAAGTACGTAGTAACGAAACGATTGTGAAACGACATGAATTCTAACGTAATATAATGGATGTGATTCAAGTAAATACATGAAGAAATGAAAAAAAGTATGAAAAAAAGAAAGAAAGTATTGAATTGAGTGACAGTTGTGAAATGATACGTGGTGTTAATCATTTAATTAGCTAAATTATACTCGAGAGTAGTAGTGTATCTGTATATAAAATAACATGGTCGAATTCTTACCTAGTAGTATGCTTCAACTTACAATAACATAAATATTCAGACGACGTATATATATAAACTTATAAAATGGAAAGAAGTAGCATGTGTTAAGCTATTACGTACCTGCTAGCTGACGGAGATATATGTTATTGTTGGTTGATGAATGACTGAGCTAGGCAGAAGGTGGTACGTAAATGTATATGTGAGATACATATATATTTGATATTTCAACCGACAACATGAGAGGATGAAATCTGCTTAGGAACAAGACAAATCATTTGAAGATGGATTTGATTGTATTGGGATGGAAGAGATGAACGAGCGAACGCTTTTCAATAAAAATAAATCCAATCTTTCAAATAACAGAGGGGATGGATGGATGGATGATTATTGAGTGAGAGAGAAAAAACATATATACTACTACAGTACTAGTGTTAACTTTTATTTCATTTTTTTATATCAAAAGATATCCATCCAGTGAGTGAGGGAGGCCTACCAATGTAAAACTATAATGAATGAGATGAAAGAAAAGCCAAACAACCCACTTTCTAATTATAACTCCTTTTATATATATATATATATATATATATATATATATATATATATATATATATATATATATATAAAACTTTTTCCGTCTTAAAATTATTGTTGCAAGACAAAAAAACACAAAGTTTAAAAAAAGTTATACCATTATACATTTCAACCAAGTAAATATTAACTTTACTCACTAAATTCTTTTTTCATCGATTAAAATAAGAAAATAAAAAAATTATGTTGAAACATCTAAAAATAGAAATGTAAACTATAATTTTAAGACGGAAATAGTAGCTTTTTAAAAGATCATTCATTTAGACATGCATGCTCCTTCTAATAAAACATGATTAGGGTGGCCAATTCCATCTACTATTGTTAAGCTAAATTTTGCTCATCTATCATTTCTATCTAGTTGTAGTCTCAAAATTCATTTCCAACATAAGAATGTTGGTGATATATGAAATTTTGTTTTAAATATTTACTTAACTTTTGTAACACTCTAATTTTTATGGTTTTAGTCAGAAATGTATTATATTGCTTTTAGAATATTAGAAAGTCCTTTCATTAGTTTCTAATAAGAAATAACCTCAATGTAAATAGTTAACGGAAAACGACTAACGGTGCAAGACACTTATAAAAAAGGACTAACGGTGCAAAAGTTCAGTCAACTTATGAAATTCCAAAATTACCCTCATAACATATAGGTCTTATCAAGAAAAATGGAGGGAAGAAAGTTTAGATAACCCAACCATGAAGTAATCTTTCCTAATGGTGATTTTGGATGATTTTGAGATATTATGCTATCCACATGAGGCAATATCAAGGTATTAGTTAAATTCAGTTTAGTTTAAAAGATTCATGGTGGAAATTTGGTGGGTTTTGCATAATTAATGTATTAGTGAATGATTTTAAACAAGTTTATGAAGTTTTATCAATTATTTGATGATTATACTATAAGTTAGCATGATTATTGATTAAAGGTTAAAAACTATCAGTAATTCATGTTAATGATGACAATAAGCATAGTTCATATCCTTATGAGATATTTGGCAAAGATCATAAATGAGTTCATAATGCCAAATAATTTTCTGGAAATTAGGCCATGTTCGAAAAATCATCTAAAATCGATAATAGCTTAGATTGAGTCATGGCTTAAGTTTCTGGAAAGCCTAATGTGTCTTTTTCATTTGTAGTTTTAATCATTTCAGATATTGGGGATTGTAGATTAAGAAATGATCTAAGGGAAACGACAATGCTCGTATTTATAGGTGACGAGCATCTCAACCATTCTTTGTTATTCAGCTTGTTAACGTCCCAAACTATTATAGTTATACGTCCCAAACTATTATAGTTATATGTCTTTTCAAGTCCAGATTGTACTAGTTGAGATTTTAAAATTAATGTGTATGATTTTGAATAAGTCATTTGATTATGGCTCAAAACAGGGGTATTTGGTTTAACACCCGTACTCGTAGTATTTACGCTTTCACTTATAAAACTCATGTACAATATTTATGTATTATGTTAATGAAACGCATTCTAGAAATTTTACGTTTTCAAAAATGAGTTTAGTTCATATTTCAGTTTATGCAGTTTTATGTATCACCCTTGGTCGATGCGGCGTATAGGGCAGATTCTATACGGCATATTCAGCATTATAAAAAAAATAAAAACTTATTGGTTTCAACTTTACTTCAAGTGGGCGAAAGTAATGAAAAAATCATAAAAGTTAAAGCTAGATCGTTACAATATATTTTTAATCGTCATATTTTGTTGTCATGTAAACGATTTTGCACAAGGACTCCGCTAACCCAGCTACGTCATTGCAATCATCATGTGTACGCAAATGTAAAAATTAATTAAAAAAGACATACCATTATGCTTCAACAAGATGTAAACATCACTTGAATTAGGTGTGGCAAAAACATAAATGGTTCAAAAATCAGATACACATAATAATTTAAGAAAAAGCATATTAAGGTGATATAAAAATAACATGAGATGTTAAATATGAGTGAAAGGAAGTTTGAAATGAGTATGAGAAGTACTTACAAGATTTGTGGATGATCGGTGCACAAGAACACAAGGAAACCTTAATTTATGAACCTAAAACCCTAGTTTTTGTGTAACCTTCCAACCAAAGCTTTAACCAACACTTAAACCTAGCTTGATACCCTTAATATAATGTGTGTTTGCTGCCAAAAATCAAGTGGGAGAGAGGGATTGATATGTATGTTAATAGTGTGAAGAAAATGAAGCTAGTTAAGGTCCTTTTATAACGGTATTCTTGGTAAGTTAAATGAAGACTTATAGTATCACATGTTGGTGTAGTGTCAAATGGGGAATGAGGGTCACATGACCTCTCTTGGGTGTGCATAAGATGGGTCATAAAGGGGGGGGGGGGGGGGGGGGTTCTTCCATACAAGGTACTTTCAAGGTTATCAAAGTTAAGGTAAAAGTGAGTTTCGAGGAACAAAATAGATGTTGGCTTAACTAAACTTATATGGCCGGTTTCTAGAGGCCTAGTGGGAGGGAAAATTGTATTTTTGTAATGTATAAGGGTCTATATGTGTATATAATGTAAAGGTGGTGACTTGGTTAAGTGTTGCATGCATGCATGAGACTTAAATGCAAGACGTAGACGTTTTAAGTAAAACTTGTAAAACCAAATGTATAGACTTATAAAAAAATGCTTATAAAAGTCTTAGAGTATTTATTTGACGTAGACTAAACTTAGTCTAGTGTCGGTTCACGGTTGATGTTGTTTTTCGTCGTACACGATTTAACCTAACGGTTATACGTTAAATCAAATATTCATGTGTCAAAGTAAAATGTTTTAACACCCTGGAAATGCCAGTTGTCACATTATAGCAGGTTCTAATAACTATTAGAACATTATTCATATGTTTAGGTGATCTTGAAAGTCTAAGAATGCATGAGGAGTACCCAAGCTAACCAAGGTGAGTAACGGATTTTAGCTTCATTTGTTACTAGAATTGACATGATTTTAGAATGTAAGTATAGCTTCAGATATAACTTAAGGTTTCCTTGTTCATAGACTCGGAAATGGCCGAGTATCACTTATTATGTCATGATTCGGATATAGCCGAATACAAGCCATGTTAAGGGTGCTCACAAGAAGCCGTTATTAGTCATGTCATGTGTGCCTAAGAAATGCACCATTATTCATGTAGCATGCCTAAGAAGTGCACGATGTGCCTAAGAAGTGTACGACATCCTATGTAGATGACCCGCGCCATAGAGGAAGTCCCGTGCATGCATACATAACACTTATGTCCTTTGTGGATAACCCAAGTCAGAAAAGCACGTATGACAAATTAGAGCCCCAAGAAGAATACTCGTCGGCCAAGGAATTCCAACTTTAGTAGAAAGTCGGTATCACATATCTAGTTTCAGTATAAGTTTTAAATTCAGATATAGCTTAGATCCAGAATCGTGTTTATACATCAATGCAGAAATCCATATTACACCCATGTAAGAGGGTACCATTTCAACTTCAACTTCAGTTCAGATACAGTTTAGATTCAGTCCAAATACAGTTTCAGATATACTTTTAGACATAGATTCAGAATTAGCTTCAGAGTCAAATTCAGTTATTAGTCACTTTCAGTGCAACCTAGTTATTAGTTTAGTTCAACATTATCTAGTTACCAGTTTTCATTCAGTACAGCTCAGTCATCAGTCAGTGTCAGCATGGCTTTAGATTTAGTTCAGCTAAAATTTCACTTTTACTATAGCTCACATTTCATATTTATACTTAAACACGTTTACTCACTAAATCACCAGGACTTACCGTGATCAGTTACCATTTTTGTAGGTTTAATCATTTAAGAGATTGGGTTTGTAGATTAAGAGATGATCAGAGAGACACAACAATGCTCGTATTTATAGGTGACGAGCATCTCAACTATTCTTTGTTATTCAGCTTGTTAACGCCTTAAACTATTGTAGTTATACATCTTTTCAAGTCCAGATTGTATTAGACGAGTTTTAGAATCAATGTGTATGATTTTGAATAAGTCATTTGATTATGGGTCAAAACAGGAGTGTTTTGGTTAACACCGACACTTGTAGTATTTACGCTTCCGCTTATGAAACTCATGTACAATATTTATGTATTATGTTAATGAAATGCATTCAAGAAATTTTATGTTTTCAGAAATAAGTTTAGTTCAGATTTCAGGTTATGCAGTTTTATGTATCAGTTGGTCAATGCGGCGTGTAGGGCAGATCCTATACCACATATTCAGCATTTTTTAAAAAATAAAAAATTATCGGTGTTTCAACTTTACTTCACGTGGGTGACAGTAATGAAAAATTCATAAAAGTTAAAGCTAGATCGTTACAATATATTTTTAATCGTCATGTTTATTTATCATATAAATAGTTTTGCACAAGGCCTTCGCTAACCCAACTATGTCACTGCAACCATCATGTGTACGTAAATGTGAAAATTAATTAGAAAAGATATATATAATGTCTACCTCCTCATTCGTATTATGCTTCAACAAGATGTAAACATCACCTAAATCAGGCGTGGCAAAGACATAACAGATGGCTCAAAAATGAGATACACATACAATAATTTAAGAAAAAGTATGAAATAGTTATGTTGGAATTGAGTTTCTTGATTTAGTTGAAACAAAAAAAAGAGGATAATAATAGTGGATGGAAGAAAACAAAGAAAATGACGAGCCAAGTGCTGCTTTCTGGTACATTTGCCACTTTCTTCTAGGTCCACACGCTTACACACTATTTGTATCTATGTGCCATCTTTCATTTTATTTTCTTATTGCCACTAATTTAAGTCTTCAAGATACCGACACCACATTTTGTTAAATCTCTTTTTTGTAAGATGTGACGAAAACTTTATAATGGGTTTACTTTAAAGTTTTTGGCATAACTAACTTTATGCACAGTATACAAATTGGCAACGTATGTTATGATAGTTGTGCATTTGTCAGTCAATATATGGAGATGAGATTAATCATGTTTGTTTATTGATATACTACTTGACTTCAAGTCAATTGTGTCTCTCCTCGTGGATGTCCACGTAATCCGACATATCAATCTCTAGTACCTTGTGCATTTAATTTGAAACCCATTCCAAAATAAATATACGGCTTAAAACGTCAACAATCCACGTTCATACACTGACCGTGTGAAAATAAAAGATATCATAAGAACTCAAACGAGATAATCTTATTTCGTATTTGATGCATCTTAATGATGGCATCTTAATAGACAAAGCTAGCCTCGCCATTAACTTTGAAAGGCAAAATAAGTTATGTTCAACATTTCAACAATCAACAAGACATCAGGACAAACTTTACGATATGTGAAACATTGGGGTACAAATGTAGAATTAAATTAATGATGCTTTTACAAATATTCCCTCCTTTCATAGTTATTCATCAATTGCTGCTATAGAGGAGGCCTTTCTAATCAAAACATGGGAATGGGTTGTTCAAGAATAGTGGGCTTACTAATGGGTTTGAACATTCACCATATTTATTATTTATACTAGTTTCGTTGTGTTCAGAACAAACCTTAAACACAAACGCTTACAAAAAAAATCCAGAAACAACCTTACAAAAAAAAAAAAAAAGTTGTTCAGAACAAACCTAAACACAAAAGCTGATAAATATAAACTAAACAGAATATCTAGTTAACCCATTGGAAGAGTCTTCAATTGGTTCACCTGATAAATCTGTTATAGAAGAATAGTTTAGTGAATCGGATGGAAGGGTCTTAAGTCGGTTCATCTAAAAGATCCGTGACATTATTTTGAGAATTTAACAATTTAATACTAGCTTCATTGTGTTGATAAAAGTTCACTTGGACAACATGGCTTAATGGGTTTTGACTTTTAAGCTACAAATCTACTTGATCTTTTGGAAGAAACAATTTCAGAGTTCAAAATTCAGATAGCAATCAAGAATAAAGTGTTGTTCCTTTTTTACTAGTAATAACTAAAGAGTTAAACTAACCAAGTTCCATGACTAAGTAATGAATAAATAACTTTGTTTGAAGATAAACGTAAAGTAAATAGACACAGATTTTCAACGTTTAATTCTATTTGCAATTAACAAAGAATTATACCCAAGTGTTTGCGGAACAACACTTGGGATTGAATGACAAGTATCGTGTGACTCCTCACTAAACTTAAGCTATGTTTAAGTAGCAACAAACTAAACCTACTGAGCTATCTCAGAGGACTAAGTTGCTATTTGGATGACTAAAAGTGGTTTGTGAATGTCTAAACATTTAATGGACAAACTTTTCAACTTTTACTCCTCTTTATGATTCTATTCATACACAAGTAATATTTAACCGTTATGATAAAGACAAAAGATGACCTAAGATAGTTAGGACAAAATACTTGCGTATTTTGTCTCTCTTACAATAAGCTACTTTTGGTATAAGACAACAATGCTTTATGAAGAACAGTGATGACACTGTCCTGACATTTTGCCTTTCAGGAAAAGTTTCACTTCAGGTTGATAAGAACTCCGTCTTATTCATTCAAACGTTTCCCGCCTTGTCCCGCCTATTCTTCAGTCTTCAGGTCTTCAGTCTTCTTTCTTCTATCTTTAGTCTTTAGTTATTGAAGAGTCTTGGGGTTCAGTGCGTTATTGTCACCACTCACTGAACCTATCACATTCTTCTTTGGCTTAGGTATCACTCACTGAGTACCGCCTCACTGATTGGAGAGACTTTCTTATTAGTCTCGTCCTAAGTATCCTGAAGGTGACTCACTGAGCAACTGTCACTCAGTGACTTGAATGTTGTTGATTGTCTTCTAACATTTAGCCTTTAGGTTAATTTGTATTCAAATCCTTGTTTATTGCTGCTTGGGGACTGAATGGACCCAATATAAAGAGAAATTAAAAAAATAACACATGATTCATCTTAACAATTTACATAATACAAGCAATACTAGATTTACCTATATAACTATAATATTAAGGAAATGCGGAAGTATGAAATTGTATTATTGAAAGTGTTGAAATGAAATGAGAAGGTTACAAAGTATTTAAACTAACTTTACCCGCCTAAACTCTGTTAACAGACTTAAGAATGAAGTGTTGAACCTCTTGGTTCAAAGTGGGGAAAGGGAAAAGGAAAGGGAGAGGGAAAGGAATGCAAAGGAATGAGTGAGGTGGGTAATCAATACCTTACCACCCAATTTACTCTATAATGGTTGATTACCCACTACGGGGTAATCAATACCTTACCTCTCCATAACCAAGCACCATTATTTGAAGGATGTTGGCCCTTTTTAATTCCTTACCCATTCCCCCCCCCCCCCCCCCTTTTACCCCCCGCCAAGCACCCCCTAAGTTCATATAAGTCTTCATCCTCTTGTCCAGAAGGAAGGAGTGTTAAAATTTTCTGAGTGCTTTTGTCATCAAGTCTGTCAATTGGAGATGATGGGAATATATGCTATTTGCATAAATCCATCTTGTACTTTATCCCTTGTAATTAATACAATTATGTTATGTGTAGGGATGTCAACGGGCGAGAAAAAACCCACAACCCGCGAGTACCCGCTATAAATGGGCGGGTAAACGCGTCAATTTTCACCCACGGGTGGGTCGTGGGTGAAAATCTTTACCCATCAGTGGGTGGCGGGTAGGTGACGGGTAAGGCATACCCATCGCGGGTAAACCCATGACACCCATTTAAAATACCCACGGGTATATCCGTCAAAATACTCATAGGTGTACCCATAAACTCATGTTAAAATTAATTATACTAATTAAAATATTTATGATATTGCATGTATACATTTAACAGTTACTACCAAGTTAAAAAAAACACATTAAACTAAAAGTTTGTTTGAGTTTCAAGAATAAAAACAGAGTGAAATATCAAATAATCAAAGTTGTATTTGGCAAATTGATTGGTGTCTTATTACGCAGTTTCATAGTTAGTTTTCATATCATCGTTTTGTAATTTTGTTGCATAACACTAAACCATGGGTTTACCCATGGGCAACAAATACCCGCTGGCAAGGGCATGGGTAGAAATTTGTACCCATTGGTGGGTGACGCGTGGGTGATGGGTGAGAAAAAAACTAGGTGGGCGGGTGACGGGTTAGAGGTACCCGTGCCCATTACCCGTGCATCAAAATGTAATTAAGACAAACTACATTTCCAACTCTATTTTAATCAGACTATTATAAATTAACTGTTATAAATTATACATGATACTAACAGAATAAATACAACGAAAACGTATAATATTCTAAATGATCGTTGATATCTTTCTAGAGATATCTCTATTAAAACATGTATCTTTCAAGAGTCGTCTCTATTAAAACATGTAATCATGATTCAATCACTACTTTTCATAAGCAAAAATTATAGATTTGCTTAGTGAAAACGTTAACGATTCGATTTAACTATTCAAATATACGGACATATAAATGAATCATACACATAATAAAATACACCTCCATTGTACATGAACTATATCCACTGCCAATGAACCACTAACAAAGCAAATCTGGACCATCGATAATTAGCTTGACTGTCGTCATAATCAAAGACTATTAGGGGTGGCAACCTTGCCTAAGGTTGCCTCAAGTTTTTATACCAACAACCAATCACATTGTTCCAACACATTTTTTACCTCAACTTGGATTTTAAGTGGCAATCTTAGTCCCGAACCTACAAAAACAAAATCCAAACACACCTCCTCTTTCTCTTTTAACACCCACACAACAGCAGCATGCATTCGAAATTGATTTCACTGTGTTACTTTAATAGGAGTATCATATAGTCAAATTGAGTACAAATGTGTGTTTGATTAGATAGTGATTAGTTTTAGATGGGAAAAAGGAGAAAAGAAAGTGATATATTCCATTTGGTACGTTATTGGGTTGAGCCAACAAATCCCTTTGTCCTTTTTAAACTCCATTGACTCATTCCCTAAATTCCAAAATCTCATATTTTTGCTTCTTTTATCCTAAGTTACCTTATTCATCTCCTTTAACACCCACACCTAACTTACCTTATTCATCTCCCACTTTCTGTCCCCAACCTACAAAAACAAAATCCAAACACACCTCTCTTGGGACTGTAGTGGTTGTTACATGATAGAAGCGGCGGTGGGTGGTTAAGAGACATCACCGTTGGGTGGTTTGGCAGCAACAATCAGATGGTCGGAAGTGGTGGTTGTTTGTTTGTGAAAGAATCAATGCAAACAACAGTCGAAAACATTAACTCCCAACGTTAATATTTTTCTTGATTTGCTCCACACCGAATCGGTGAGATACCCCGTTTGAGGTGCCGATCGGTTCATGCCGAGCCACTGGCAATGGAGCTTGCCGATCGGCAAGGTTTGCCGAAAGGATGCCACCCCCTTATAAACACACACATAAATGGTTGTTTTCTTTAAACTAGACCCACAAACACACACAAAAAAATGTAAACACACACATACACACATAAATTAACGCAACCAGATTTTGTTACAAAACCACACTCTATCTTCACTACACGTACTAATCATCTAGTCTAATAGTACTTCTTAAGAAAGGATATCCTTGCTGCAATTATATGCGGCCAACAAGCTGCCAACCACACTTAGAAACACCGAATCTATAATACTATAAAATTAGGCCCTCTAATTTATTGTGTAGGTGTCAAGATTGCATAGAGTACAAGATAGCTAATGCTCGTAATTCAATGCAGCCTCATAATAACTATAAAATCATGAAAGGAGATGAAGTGCAAGGGTTGCCCGAATTGATCACAAGGCATTTAATATAGAATTAAAAGTTTGTTAGATGAAGTGCAAGAGTTGCGAAAGGTTGCAAGAAAAAAATTAATGATTTAACCTAATTCTTGCCTATAATAACCGGCCAAAATCACATTTAGTATGTACATTTGAAGATGATTCACACATCTTTTAAATCTTTGATTGTTGGTAGCGGTATGCAAATTCTATTTTGCAACATTTTGGAGATTATTCACACATCTTTTAGATCTTTTTAATTAAGTTGGTTTTTTTTTTTTTTTTTTTTTTTTTTTTTTTTTTTTTTTTTAATTTAGTTATCATACACGGGTACCATGCAAATCACACAAGATCATGCATGCTCAGATAAATGGAACCAAAGATTGGGATACCAACTATTTTCTTTGTTTCTTAAATATTTAGGTGATTGTTATAGATAAGCATATATATAGATATATGTATTATGTTAATGCATTTTTATATACAAGTAATTTATATGCGTTTTCTATTGATGTAACTCACATGTGCGAATTGATTCAAAAAAATGTGCACGAGCATGTATGTAAAACAACATTTAAATAGTTAAATGATACTTTTTAGCGTGATTAGTTTATGTAAGTAGTTGCTTTCGAATGCTATTTGAGAAATATTAGAATGAATTTATTGTGTGCAATTGAATTATTATTGAAAAGAAGAAGGTCCGCGCATCGCAAAGTGTTTTCTTTTTCTATATGTAGAATCATTAGTGATAAACCAATATTTACCCCCATTAATTGAGTTTGCCATATTAGCAAAATACAACATATTAAAAATATCACATTGAGTAATGAAAAGAAAGGAAAAAAAAATACATAATTTTGACTTAAAGCCGTATGTAAATTATAATATTAAATAAAAAAGTTGAGTTTTAAACATAAGTAAAAGTTCAAACTTTTATCGAAAAACAAAACCGGTGCATTTAATGTGAAGTATATACAACATCGAGATGGAAGTGTAAGGCTTGCCGGAATTTATCACATGATATTTAGTAATTAGTATAGAATTAAAAGTCGGTATGGATTAAGATGAAATTGAAAAGGTTGCAAGAATAATTGATGATTTAACCTAATGCAATATATATAGATATATGTATTATGTTAATGCATTTTCATATACAAGTAATTTATGTGTGTTTTTTTATTGATGTAACTCACATGTGCGAATTTATTCAAGAAAATGTGCACGAGCATGTATGTAAAGCAACATTTAAATGGTTAAATGATAATTTTTAGCGTGATTAGTTTATATAAGCATGCAACTTGAATAATGAATATAAAAGAAAAAGTACATAATTTTTGCTCAAATCCATTTTTAAATTAAAAAAAAAATTAAGTTTAAGACATAATAGTGGAGTCCAAAGATTTTAGGAATTATAATAGTGGAGTAATATTCATTTGGTTAGCTATTTAAAATTGAGTTTATTGATAAAATTTATTAATATTAGTTAGACTTCAATGTTAATTTTCAATGAAATTATTTGTACAATAAAATGAGATGAAGCTAAAACGGTTTGTAACGATTTTTATACAGTTTATGTGGTATTATTATATATATATTATTACACAAACTTTAACTTACAAACTTAATAAAGAAAGTATATAACACACATTAAACAATGACCAATTAGATATACCCCGTGTGCTTCATATTACCATGAAAAAATCATCTAATGGACAAGTATTGAAGGGCTAAGTAATAGACCAAAAGAAACAAAACTATTTTTTTGTATCATGCAAATAAGTAATAAGCTAAAAGAAACAAAGTCATCATAACTTAATAACCAAAAACCTATTTATAAAATACAACACCACAAAACAAAACAACATCAAACATTTTTAAATTTTTATACAAGAAAGTCAAAATGTTTCATACAACATTCTAAACAATAATTAAGCATACACTAGCCAATACACAGAAAGAATACGCAATTAACAATTAGATTCAAAGCCTGTGCGTAGCACGGGTTCTTCATGCCTCGTTTGACTATAAGAATGACATTTCGTTTTCCACATCATTATTTCATATTAAACAAAAAGGGTTGATAAAATTTTTAAGTATGTTTGTTTATTTAAAAAAAAAAAAAAAAAAAAAAAAAAAAAAAAAAAAAACGCTTGTAGCATGAGAGTAAAATCCTCTCATGTTCACTTTAAACATGAAATGTCCTGTTGGTAAGGTTGTGAGAGTAAAAAAAGAGAGCCTTTAACTTTAATTGAAAAATAGACTTTAGTTAATTTCATGTATCTTATTTCTAATTGGCTAACATAATCTCTCATATTTATTTGAACATGGGATTTGAGGATCTCAACCCACGAGGGAGATTATCCATCACTCGACCATGAACTAAGAAGGAAAACGGGCCATTTGATTGATTATGGTTAAATGTCAAATACATATATTGACATTGTTTATCAAAACACGGGGAAATAAATTGAAGTTATACATCAACTATGATAAAACCGACAACAAAACATAGGTGATAAAATTCAAAATTTATTACTAATAACCAAAAAGATCGAACAATTACCATATCTTTACTACTTATAAAAGAAAAATGGTTAAAGTGAAATGTGAAAAACTGAACTTTCGGTCAATCCCGATTTTACCCTTGCGAAATTTATGGCCGTTGGAAATTAACATTGAAACTGATATTCATATTCATGGAAACAATCGCTGAAAATTAATTGTGAAAACTGAATTAATGGGGCTGAATTAATACACGCTCATCCCCTTTTGTTCTCTCTCTCTAAAACTGGCTCCCACCACCTATGCTTCATACCTCTCACACAAAAAGAACCCATAAACCCTATCTTTGTTGCCTGAAAACCGCCGCCACCCTGGTCATCGTTCTCTCGGCTATAACGGTGGACTAGGTGGTTTTGTTGTTGGGTTTGATGTGTTTATTTGCGCTTTTCATTTAGATCTAGCTGGATCTATTATTGTATACTAGTTGTGGATTTGTTTGGTTTTTGTAAACGGTTAAACCGCGAGAGTATTGTCGATTGTGACATATGGTCTTCGTGTGTTTCGGTTGTGTAGATATTTCGATTGACAAGGTTGTGTTTAGTGTTGTTTCAGTTTTGGTGGGTACAGATTTGCGTTAATTGGTGGCTAAACTGATAACTGGCCGAAGGTTATGGTTGCTTGTTTTTCTTGGTTTTTAAACCGAGAGCTGGCCACCGGTTAGGGTGGTTTTGTGTTCACGTTTTTGGTTTTTGATGAAAAAGCGGGATCTGATGCCACTGATGAGTTTTCTATTTGTGGTAGAACCAGATCTGTGGTTTTGGTAGAAGAAGTATTGGTTGTTATGTTTGTGTGTCCAAGTCGACAGGTAAAATAAGTCAATGAAAAAAATCAAAAATGATGTCACAAATTACAAGATATATGTCAATAAAAAAAAGATACGGTCAGTGCACCGTCACTTTTAGATGTGATTGGACTATCTTTTGGACAGCTAAAGATGTCTTAGGCTACTAGGCAAGGGTGGGATTCCCTCACCAAATGGCCCCACATCACCAAATATTACCCTTGCCCTCCATTTCATCTCATGCGCAATTCGTAATTCCCAAAACCAAAATTGGTGGTCTGACCACTAAATGAAAAGAAAAGAAAAGGGCTCCATTTTTTATTTTTTATTTTGTGTGTGAGTGTGTGTGGGGTATTTAGTGGGGTATATTTTTATAAAATGAGTATTTAATAAAATGTGAAGTTGGAGGTAACCTTGACTACTAATTGGTGAAGGGAAGTGAGAGGAGAGAGAAAGCTGACATGGCGCTGATGTGTATGGTGAAAGAGTGCTGACCTTGCTTTTTAGCCTTAGATTTCAGATGACATATTTTTTGAAAGACTCGAATATATGTATTTCACTTTAAAATAAAACAAGCATACGTATTAAACTAATGAAATATAATGGACATGTAATAGATGAAATTCTATTCACATATATGCATATAGAATGACACTAAACTTTAAAAAAATGTTACGGATTAATGATTTATAGTATTGTTGGCGTGACATACCAAAGCCTGATGAATTACCAAAACATGGTGTGTTTTTAAACCCTTGACAATTTGGATATGACATATTTTGTATTCGAAAGTAAATAAGAGTTGTTGATTAATGTTATTACTCTGTCCGTTTCAAAATTATTGTAACAAGAGACAAAAATCATGAAGTTTAATACTCCTTCCGTCTTATATTAAATGTCCATATTTGACTTTTCAAGTCTTTCTTTAGCAACTTTGACGTTAAATATTTTTACTTGTGTTATATAGTATTTGATAAAAATTATACGCAACGAAAATACATTTAAAACTTAATTTATTCATATATTTTGTATCAATTTTTTTATTACACAAACAAAAATATTTAAGGTCAAAGTTTAGAGAAAAAGACCTTAAAAAATCAAACAGGACATTTAATATGGGACGGAGAGAGTAAAAGTGAAACCACTATAATTTTCAACTACGCAAAAAAAAATATTCCTCAACAAAGTTTGTTTTTTTTTTGTTTTTTTTTTTTTTTTTTAAATTATTTAAAATGTAAAAGTAGACAATTATTATAAGACATCTCAAAAAGAAAATTTTGGACTATAATTTTGAAACGTGGGGAGTATAACTTTTTCATGGATGAATGTTTATTAAATACGATGCTTAAATCTATTATTATTATAATTTTAATCGACTATTGTAACTTGAAACGACGCTATTTGAAAAACAATGCAACAATGCAAACAGAAAAACATTGCACCATAAAACAATATTACCAGGAAATGATTCGTTTACGCTACAAAAACAATCTTTTGAAAAATAATTCATCGTTGAAAATAGATACGGCTGCAGCCAAGCGCGGGTACTCGGCTAGATACCGCTGCCGCTAGGCGCGGGTACTCGGCTATATAAAGGAAAATCAAAAAGTGAAAAGTGAAAAGTTGAAAAAATTAGAAATGTTGAAAATATATGTTTCAAAAGGAAACAATTAATACACGTAAAAAATCGGGTTGACTCGGGATGTTTCAAAACCGGCGGTTTGACCCGGTTTAATTTGACCCATTTTTTCAACCCAATCCGTCAGGTTGACCCGGTTTAAATTGACATGTTTTTCGACCGGAACGGTTCAATCGGTTGAACCACCTGGATCGAACCGGTTTCAAACCATTATGTCTAATCCACAACTTCAAACTTCTATTATTTTTCATTTATAACACTTAAACTTTTTTTATCACGAAAACCAGGGACGGAGGTACATTGTCACTAGGATGGGCCAAGGCCAACCCCAAATTTTTAATAAGTAGTAGTAGTAGTATGAATATATTATAGTGCAATTTGTATCAAAATCTTTAAAAGGCCCACCCAATAAAAGATACAAAGTCCAATCAAAATGTCAAATAATAGTTAAATACATTAGAAAATTTTGTCAATTGTTCCATACTTCCATTGCATTGATAAGTGAAAAACCGAAAGAGCAAAGGAATATCTATCGTCAAACACCAAGGAGGAAAAACCACTTTATGAATCATAATCCATTGAAGCACAATTTTAGATCCATCATTCAAGATTTTAATTCCATCATTTATTTGATTTTAAATAATCAGGTTTGTAACTTTCTTCATTTATTATTGTGTTTTACTTTTTTTAAATATGTATAATTGGTTGTGATTTAGCTTTTAGTAGTTAACTTATTAGAACTTGAGTAGGAATTTAGGATACAGGATAGGATACTAGATATTGTTAACAATAATCTTCAACAATCAACAACATTATGAATCTATGAATGACAATTTACAATTTAGAAATATGTTATTCACAAACAGTGAAATAGAGTAGTTAATAATTGTGATTTGTTATTTGTTGTGTGAATTCACTAGATATACATCGATGACGAAAAAACAAAAAAGGTTGGATTCATTTTTTTCACGAACTGTTTCACTGAGAATTGAAGAGGTCCAAGAGGATACGATATTAGAAGAAGAGAAAAAAGAACCACTACGGGACGAGAATCCTCCACCGATTTCAGTAGTCGAGAATGCTACATTTTCGTCTAAACCAATATGGAATTATCCGGTTAATAAGCGAGACGAGATTCGACGAGCTTACTTGAAATCTGGACCTCATCGCCTAGTGCTACCCAAATACCCTTTAACAGGTTCAAAAACTCATCCACGTCGTTTTCAAGCTAAATGGTATACTGAATATCCTTGGTTAGAGTACTCTCGAGCTACCGATAGAACATACTGTTTTTATTGTTATCTCTTTTTGGAAGAACCAAGCATTAATAAAGGTCAAGACGCGTTTGCAATTAATGGTTTCAAAAACTGGAATAGGGTGAAAGGAAAGCATTGTTCATTTATGAAACATGTAGGAGATGGACCGAACTCTCAACATAATAATGCTATAAGATTTTGTGATGCTTTGCTAAATCAGGAAGGGCATATTGATCACGTTATGCAACGACTTTCAGATGAAGAAGTTAGATTGAATAGGCTAAGGGTGAAAGCAACGATCGATTTGGTTCGTTTATGCTCATTTCAAGGAATTAGCTTTAGAGGTCGTGATGAAAGAGTTGGCTCAAAAAACCGAGGTAACATCCTTGAGATTCTTAATTTCGTAGCCTCATATAATGAAGAAATTGCAAGTAGCTTAGAAAACGCTCCTGGTAATGCAAAATACACTTCACCTGATGTACAAAAAGAACTTTTAAATTTGTTTGCTGAGAAAGTTTGAAAGAAGATTGTTGAAGATATTGGAAATTCTAAATTTTGTATAATGGTAGACGAGGCAAGTGATGAAAGTAAGAAAGAACAAATGAGCATCACTATCATTTTGATATATGTAATGAAACAATAGATTTTCAGTTGCGAGAACTTGACTCAAGGTTTAGTGAGAAAATTGTGGAACTTTTAGAACTTAGCTCTGCTTTGGATCCTAGGGATGGATATATGTCTTTCAATTCAGATTCGATTCTAAAGCTTGCAAAGAAATACTATTATCTTGATTTCACAGAGGAAGAACTTGATATCTTGGAATTCCAGTTGAAACACTTTGAACTTGATATGAAAGATCATCCAAAGTTGCGAAAGTCATCATCTATAGCTGATTTATGTCAAGGCTTAGCATACACGGGAAAGGCAAGTCACTATTATCTTGTTGATAGATTGATACGACTAGTGTTGACTCTTCCAGTGTCTACTGCAAGTGTTGAACGTGCGTTTTCAGCCATGAAAATCGTGAAGAACAGATTACGTAATAAAATGGGTGATGAATTTCTTTCAGATAATTTAGTACTTTATATTGAAAAGGATATCGCAGATACCTTTAGTTTAGATAGTGTTCTAGATGACTTTAATGATGTTAAAAAGCGTCGTGCGCTGTTTAAATGAAGAACTCTTATTGTACGACTCTTTAAATTTATATTATTTTTGTTTTGTCGGTATCTTTTTTCAAGTTTTTTGTTTTGGCCTACCCGGCTGAACAATCCTGGCTTCGTCCCTGACGAAAACTATTGCCGCTATAAAATCCCGTTGCTATGCATGGGTACTCGTCTAGTAATATTATAATTGAAATATATAGGTAAGCTACCTGTTTCAGTTTATACACATTTTCTATACTATGGATTGATATAATTAAGTTGACTTCGTAAAAGTACACTTATCGTTTGGCATGTGTAAGGGTTAATCCAAAGGGCAAATGGCACAAAAAGGCATCAAAGTTATGGTCCATTTCCAATCAATGTATCCAACTTTTTTTCTTGCATAAAAAGGTTCTCAACTTTTTTTTTTTGGCGGATTTGGGTTTTTTCCTAACTTTCGTTAACTCACTTCGTTAGAAAATTACATGTTTGGTCCTTGCATATGTATAACCATTTCATGCACAGTCCATACCCAAAAAAAATTCCAAAAAAATAGGAAAAATTTTTTTTAAAAAATAGAAAATCAAAAAAATCAGAAAATAAAAAAAAAAATTCCAATTTTTTTTTTTAAATTAGAAAATAATTTTTTTTTTAAAAATTCAAAATTTTTTTTTCGAAAATTTTTTTTGAAATTTTTTTTTGTTATTTTCTAATTATTTTTCGAAAAAAATTTTGAAAAAAAAATTTCAAAATTTTTTTTCGAAAATTTTTGAAAATAAAAAATTAAAAAAAAAATTTCGAAAAATTTTTTGAAAATAAAAAATTTCCAAATTTTTTTAAAAAAAATTAGAAAATAATTTTTTTTTTTAAAATTCAAAATTTTTATTTTCGAAAATTTTTTCTGTTTCTGCTGATCGTTATTTCATTTCTGCTGATAAGCTTAGTGACAGTTTAGCAACAGATCAGTGACAGAAAAAGTGTCGCTAATCAGTTCAGTGACAGATTTTGCAACAGTTGAAGAGTGTCACAAAACTGTTGCAAGGACCAAACACAAATGTTAAATTTTTGTTATATTTCCACGGATCCATGCCTCAACAGTTGAAGAGTGTCACCTAACACCCAACCCTTTTTCATGCCTCAAAAGTCAAAATAAACATCAATATCCCTATATTCTTTCTTCAATTCCAACACAAATATTAACAAACAACCTAAAATTCTAAATCCATAAAAGCCAGATCTGTAATTCGATAAATACAAAGATACCCGAACAACTTGCCGGAAAAAAATCCACGAAAAAGGTTGTGCAAAACAACTATCACGTGTTCTTAGACCCTCAAACCAATAATAAGCCTCAAACAAAACTTGTTCTAATCATACCTACAGTAAAGGTAAAAGGTTGGATCTTGACTGAAAAGCTCACAAAAAATCAATAAAACCCACAAAATTTTTTGAATGTCATGGTTGTGGAAACCCACTATAAAACTCAACAAAAACCACAAAAATAACGGATCTTGAAAACGAACGACAAGATCTTGAATTTATGGCGGTCAACAATGGTTTCTTTTAGATCTTTGAGGTCTCGGTTTAGAAAATATTTCAAAAGGTATTGTGGGTTTCAACTTTATGGCGGTCAACATTAAATTTCTCAAATCGGTGAAAAATTTTGATGTTTTTTTAGTTGGGTTTGTTTCTTGATGTTTTATGATTTATTGAGAGTTGTGGCAAGCATAAACAAAAAGGAAAGCACTATATTTTTTATTCAAATCTTTGGTATTGTTTCTTGATGTGAGGATAGAATAAAGAAACAACATTCTTTTGTTTAGTGTTTTTGTTTGTGACGTTTGGTAGCAGGAAGAAAAGAAACACAAGCATTATTGTGTTTTGCTTTTAGTTTGTTTAAATGTGTGAGATCTTGTGTATAATCTTGTTATAATAATAAATTTAATTTTAGGATTCAATAAAATTAAATTTATTAAAAGTGAAATACCCAGGACCAAAAAAGTAGTTAACTCAAAAAAAAAAAAATTTATGGACTGTGCATGAAATGATTATACATACTCAGGGACCAAACATGTAAATTTTTAACAAAAGGGTTAACGGAAGTTAGTAAAAAACCTAAATCCGCCAAAAAAAAAAGTTGACCGCCTTTTTGTGCAAGAAAAAAAGTTGAGTACCTTGATTGGAAATGGACCCTAAGTTGAGTACCTTTTTGTGCCATTTGCCCTTAATCCAAGTCTTTTACTTGAATTTGTCAAGACAATAATGAATTCGTCAAGACACCAATGACGAGTTAATGCCCTTGCTATTAGACTCGATCGTACAACAGTACAATACCAAAGTTCATCTCAAAAAGTAAAATGACACAGTATTATATATAAAGGCAGTCCGGTTGTCTTAATTTTTTTATAAAGGTGTTGCATTTTTCAGTTTTCAATTAAAGTTTATTTTGTCTACCAATTATCACTATAAATAGAGCAGAGCAAAATCATTCAAAAACCGATCCGAACCAACAAAACAACCGAAATAAGGCCGACCGAACCGACTTTCTTCAGTTCGATTTCCGGTTTTACATAATTATTTTGATTTTACTCAATTCGGGTCAAATTAAACCGACCCGACCTAAACCGAATAAAACCGAAATAATTATAGATTTTCGGGCCAGGTTTTCCCCCGTTGCTCAGCCCTATACTTAGTCTATAAATGTTCTAATTACACAAAGTATTATAATCTGCATTTTGTATGTTTATTTTGAATACATTTCCATTCTTTGAATAAAAGGTTTGAATACATTTCCATTCTTTGAATACATTTCCATTCATGGGGCTTTGTAGTCCACTGGGTGAAGCTTATTAAGTTAAGCGAGCCTATGTGAGAGTAGTACCGGGTTGGGTGACCAACCGGGAAGTCCTCACATGAGGACCACAAGCTCTAATGATATCAACCAGCTACCTTAGAAGCTTGGGCCCAACCATGTGATGTCTTGATCCAACTAAAGGACGCGAGTTCGATTCCGTTCCGCAAGCATGGTTGGGTATTGGGTGGAGGTATTTCACAGGCATCAAACCTTTGCTGGGTAGGGTTGATGGGTACCATTATGATACACAGGGTTGAGGTGTCTCTGCCAATCTACACTTTTCGATCCAACTACAAGTACTAAATTAATAGTATTTGTGTTAACTGTGATCTACCAAAACTCTAGCATCTACTCGTTTACATTATATAAAACAGCTAATTTGAGAAAAGACTATAGTGATTAGTGATTTCATTTGCGTTTACTCGTGAACATTATTAAATAATAACTTAATCTACTATAATTTTTAGGTTATGTTTAGCAAAACTATTTAGTTGAACATTACAATTGGAATGTATTTGTGCTTAATATGATTAAACGTAGACATGATAAAATTAAGGTGGTTGGTATTTGTTAAGTATGTTAACGAAAACAAAATAAAGAAATATTGTATATATGTACTCATATAAAATATAAAAGAAATAAGTTAGATTTAACAAATACTCTAAAACACTATACATCTAACTATTGACAAGTTTTGAGCATAACTAATGCCATTTTGTTTAAACTCTGCATGTTCATTGCTAAATGAATTGATAAGTAAGAAGTGATTATTTGCTAAGTACAAGTTTATTTTTTTCATAAATATAACAAGACTAAGGATCAAATGAGAAGAATCCTTAAAATAAGAAGGATGAGAAATAACTATAACTACACATTAGAGATGCATCAATGTGAATTAGATACACCCATAATCTTTTAGATGCATCATAATACATTTTCTAGCTAAAAATTAGATGCATATACATATATTAGATGCATTTCATCAAGTTAGACGAATCCTATGTATTTTTCGTCCTCTGCGGGTCAAATTTGTTGCTAGTACTACTTTGCATTGTTTTCACTTCAAAATCACTTTCGAAACTAATTGTGATGCATCTAAATGAATAGAGATGCATCTAATTCACGTCGATGCATCTCAAATATGACGTTATAGCTATTTCTCATTCTTCTCATTTTAAGTTTTCTTCTCACTGGATCCTTACCCAATATAACAAAACAAAAAGGGTAAGTAATGCCATGGAATACTTTTTTTTTTTTTTTTTTTTTTGCCTTATCCGATGATCTAAATTAGGCAACAAATCCTAAATAAGAACCGGTGTTTTGAAACCCGCGTTAACCACACCGGTTGAACCGTGAACCGGTCGGTAACCAAAAGCCAGTTTTGACTGAAAAACCGAGTTAAATCAGTTGAACAATGACTCGACCATGTCAATTAAAAAACTGGTTTTTTAAACATCGATCGAAACTCACACTTGTTCTTTTGTTGTATTAAACTAGAATTTTCATTTTTTTATTTGACATAAAAAATTTTAGTTTTTAATTTTTACTATTCATGACATACACATTGAAAGTTTTGACACATCATCAAATGATTTTTTTTTCCCTTGTTGAGTATAAGCTTTCCACTTGCTATTCAAAAATTGTCTACGTTTAATCCAGCGAAGGGTGACCGACTCTCAAATATACTTTGCAAGCACATCATATATAGATATGTGTAATGCAATGAGCCAATGAAAACTCTTAAAACACATTGAATTAAGATCGAGCATAGACATCCAAATAAAACTCATTATTTAAATTTAAAAAATGTTGAAAATCATGATTACTGAAATAGAAAAAACAAGTGAGAAGATATGCTTCTAAATCTGTATTGTGAACTTATTATATTGGCAAACAATCGTAATGAACAAGGATAAATAATTTGTCTTTGATAGAAAGTTTAGAAACTTGCAAAACTACGCCAAATAGCTGGGTGTATATCGTAGTGAACAAGGATACAATAATATATAATGCATGTAACGTTAATTTATAGAAAAGGAAATTAAATTAAAGGTGAATAATAATAATAAGTAATATGAATGAAGAATGAATTAATGAACGTGTTGAGAAGTGTGGTTCCTGGTTTCTATAAGTACAGGGGTTAAACCTGTACACTTCATTCTTATTTTCCCCCTTGTTCTATTACAAGGTTTTGTTTGTATGTTTTTTGTTTGTGCAGGTACTAAATGTGACAAGATGGAAAGCTGCTTCTATATCACTCCAAATGAGTCAGATGGACTGAAGTGAGAGCGTGGGTGTGGTGTCTTAACTGTCATATCATCTTCTTTCTATATATTGCTTCTCTTTCTCACCTTGAAAGGGGTAATCGAGTCTGTCTTTGTTATGGTGAAAACCTAAGTCTATTAAGTCTTATATTCTAAGTTGTAATCGTTCGGATAAACGTTGTCTTGTAAAACTTTCTTTAAGTCTTTAATAAAATTGAACCAAGGGGAGGTTGGTTGGGTTCTTTGATGCTGTGTTCATTAATTTGTACATGGTATCAGAGCTCACGGTTGGGAAAGTGGTCTATTATTTTTAGGGTTTCAAAATATCTTTTTAGGGTTTGGTTTAATATTGGGGGTTTTTCAAAATTAAGTTGTTTTCTGTCTGATTCAATAATCTATTGTTGTATCGTGGTTTGTTCTGGTTCTCTTCGATCCAAATTGGTGACTTGTTGGTTTATTGGTGAATTAGGGTTTCAAAACCCTAATTTTTGGGGATCTGATTGGTTATTGGTTCTTCCGCTGCTTCTCTTATCCGTTATAAGCACTGTAAGGTTTATTTCTTCTCTTAAGATAACAGTGTTTTAGTTGAGTGGGTGCAAACGGTGTGATTAACATCTTGACCTACCACTTTGAGTGGCAAGGATACCTGCTCTGGTCACACCCAGTTCACTCTGTTAAGCATTAGTTATTCTTGGGTGTGAGTTTTTCTTTTTATTTCTTGTTGATTCTTAGCTGATTTGTTGTGTTCCTTTTGTGCTTTTTTGTCTGCTTTGTTGTCTGTTTATCTTTCATTATGTCTGGTGATGTTGTCAGTGCTAGTTCTGAGGTTTTGATTAGTAGCCTAGACTTAGGCAACCCTTTGCATATGAATAATAATGATTTTGGTTCTGGTACTATTGTCTCTGTGAAGTTAACTGGTACTGAAAACTATAGAGTATGGGCCACTGCTATGAAACTAGCTATACATACTAGGAATAAAACTGGATTTATAGATGGTACTTGTAAAAAGGATCAATATGCTTCTAGTCCTCCTCTTCTTAATCAATGGGAAAGGTGTAATGCTATTGTTTTATCTTGGTTGCTTAACTCTGTGTCTGAGGATTTATATTTGGGTCAAATTTTTTCTGACAATACCGCTGATGTTTGGGCTGAACTGAAGGAAACTTATGATAAGTTAGATGGGTCTGTTGTGTTCAATTTAATGCAAAAAATTCATAGTTTCAAACAAGGAGATCTATCTGTTTCTGAGTATTATCATAAGCTTAATTCTCTATGGAGAGAGTTTGATATCTTAACTAAATTGCCTAAGTGTTCTTGTGCTGCTAGAGAAGATGTGTCCAAACATAATGATCTTATGAAAATTATGCAATTTCTTATAGGATTAAATGATGTGTATCAACCTATTAGAAGCAGTCTTTTAACCAGAGAAATTTTGCCTAATGTTAAAGATGCTTTTACTATTGTTTCTAGGGAAGAATCTCATAGAGGGATCCCTTCCTCTTCTGCTTCTGTTTCAAAAACTTAGACTTCTAGTTTTGCTTCTAAAACCAATTTTTCAAATCCTGGAAATTATGGTTTCAAAAAATTTGATAACAAAAAGTTTATTAACAATGGTACCACTGGTGGAAACACAAGTGGTACTAATAGAGGTCCTAATCTGAAGTTGACTTGTAAAAACTGTGGAAAAGTTGGACACACTATTGAAAGATGTTTTGATCTCATTGGTTATCCTCCTGGATATGTCAAACCTTTTGTTGACATAAATAATGTGTGAAAACGTTATTCATATCTTTCGATATCTCTATATTTTGACGATCACAAAATGTAAAATCGTCAATCGTATAATTACTACGTAAACAAGTATTAAGCTAGTTTATATCACTATATCCAACTTAATCACTTAAGGTATGGATAAACAAGTGCTTAATACATCTCATGATCAAAGGGGTAGTTAATTAATTAACACAAAGTTTATTTAATCATATAAACATATTATATATTTTTGAAAAATACTTTTGGTAATAAAGAAAAATGTTTTAATAATACTAAATATATGATTTCAAATATTTAACCAAAATCAGTTAGTTTTTCACCAAATAAACTTTCCCCACTAAAAGACAAGTTTTCTGGCCGTTACAGTTGGGCGGCCCCCTTAATTATAAGGGGCGGTCCCCTTAATTTTAAGGGGGCCGGCCATGATTTAAGGGGACCGGCCAGGCTCCCCTGTCAGAAACTGTCAGAATTCTTCTCCTATAAATACCACCTTAATTCTGGAATTTTTCCCCACCTTTTGCACAAAATTTTCAGATCTATAACTCTCTAAACATTCTCTAAAACCCTTTGATCATTAGTATATTAATCCTTGTTTCAAGTGATTCAATCTCTAATCATCCATTCTCATCCAAAGTGCAAAAGAAGAACACTCTCTCTACAACCAAGCTCAAGAAGTGTTGAAGAATAGTTTTGCATAGTGTATATATATATATATTCATTTGTGAATATTGTGTTGTGCTTGTGATTAGTTGTGTAGATAATAGAAGTTGATAAGTAGTGAAGTAGGATAGTTGTGAAGATAGGTGTGAAGTAGAAGATTGGTGTGTAGAAGATAGTTGTGAAGAAGATTGGTGTGCAGTATATTGGTGTGAAGAAGTTGTGTAGAAGGCGTGATCAAGGTGTGAAGTTGTGTGGTGTGTAAATTGGTGTGTAAGGTTTTCTCCGCCAAAAGGGAGTTTGTTGACATAGTGAAGAAAACTCTCGAGTAGGTGACTCGGGGAGTGGAGTAGGAACAAGGAAGGTGTCCTTGTAGCCGAACCACTATAAATCCTTGTGTTGTGGTTTGATCTTTCTAACTCTTCTCATTACTTATTTATTTACCTTTACTATATTAGCTTTGTTAGTTAGTTACCATACAATTGTTCATATAGTGCAAGTATTGAATTCACATAAACTAGAATCGAAGTTTTTAAAACAAACTTGTGTTTATAAATTTAAAAGGACGTAAAACTATTCAACCCCCCCCCCTTCTAGTTTTCCACAATTGGTATCAGAGCCACGTCTAGCAAGATCTTTAAAATATATTGTATTTTAAAACTTGTAACGATCTATGGAATCTGAAAAATATTTAGAAGGACAATCTATGCAAAGACCACCACTATTTGAAAGTGATGGATTTTTATATTGGAAAAAACGATTCGAAACTTATGTGAAATCAAAAGATCTAGATCTTTGGCATATTATTACCAATGGTGATTTTCTACCTATTCAAAATAACCCCGAAACTAAGAAAGATGAAATCGTACCTTTTGAAAAACAAAATGATGATTTAAAAAGAAAACTTGCTAAAAATAGTGAAGCAGAAATGGTTATTTACAATGCGCTACCACGTAAAGAGTACGAAAGGATCTTTATGTGTGAAACCGCAAAAGAAATTTGGAACTCTTTATTAATAACCCACCAAGGTAATAATCAAGTCAAAGATAACAAAATAGATCTACTTGTTCAACAATATGAGCAATTCACGATTCCGGAAGAGGAATCAATTGATAATGCTTTTGCTAGATTTAACACCATAATCACAAGTTTAAAAGCACTTGATGAGAATTTCTCTAGTAAGAAATTTGTTAGGAAGTTTCTTAGAGCTCTTCACCCAAAATGGCTATTGAAGAATCGAAGAATTTGTCAACGCTACAACTTGATGAATTAATTGGTAATTTAAAAGTCTACGAAGCTATAATAAAGAAGGACTCCGAAATTGTTAAAGGGAAACGAGAGCAAAGCAAGTCAATCGCCTTGAAAGCTAGAAAGGAATCCAACAACAAAGATAGCTCATCTTCCGAAAGCGAAGACGAAGAATATGCCATGGCCGTAAGAGATTTCAAGAAATTCCTCAAAAGGCGAGGAAGATTCGTTAGACAACCACACGATGAAAGAAGAACATCTCAAAAGAATAATGATGACAAGTATAGCAAGAATGAAAGAAAATGTTTCAAGTGTGGTGATCCGAATCACCTTATTGGAAAATGTCCAATGATGACAAGAGATCAAAATCAAAGAGCATTTGTTGGAGGTGCCTGGAGTGATAGCGATGAAGATGAGAAAGAAACAACAAAGGAAGATGTAGCCTCTCGTAATTTTCCCAACGGTTAGTAAATACTTACAAGTTATTACGTTATTTAAATACCCACTTTTACGTATGAAAAAAAAAAAAAAAAAAAAAAAAAAAAAAATTATATTAGACTTGATATAATCACAACAGTAAATTGTGATTTATCTTTTGCTTAGAAACGTTGCTTGCACACAAACCTAGATAGTCTAAATTATCGCGAATATATATTTTAAACTTTTATATTTTTTTTATTATAATATACGTTTCGTATATTTAAGGTACAATATTTATATATTCCCGGAGCCTACGAAAATTCCCGAGATCACTCATTAATATTATTTGATCGTAACCCGACTCTCAAAACACACCAGGTGGGCCCCGTTAACTCATTGGGCCTTAAACCCAACTAACAAACCAAACGGACCCTTTTATATATTTGTTTTCCTTTTCTGCTGGGCCAGACGAAAACACAAGCCCAAAGGGCTATAAGCCCAAACACACCTTTAGTTTTATTTCTTTTGTTTTCACAATTCCCAGTCGCGACCCCCTTCCAATTCACCCCATTTTCTTTCATTTTTGACACACGACACTATCATATTATTACACCTTTCGAATAACCACCCAACTAGCTTTCGAAAATGACCAACCCCATCAGTTTTCATAATCGTTTGATATACTAACAATGGCCAAAGTGAATCGAGAAAATCATATGAACTTAATAACTCAAAACGTGTCAATGTCTTTCTAACAACCTTACAACTTCACCAATGGCAACCATTCGAACACTATACATCCTAGAAGATGTCACGAAGGAACAGGAAAGTGATAGACATTCCTTTTGTCCATTAGTTCTCGATTGGCCAAGGATTGAGGTGCCACTCCATAATAACGAGCCAACACATACATTGCCAACTTCTTGTGCTTATCTTCACACTCAAACCTCACTATATAAACGTTCCATGCACCTCAGTTCAACCCACACCCTAAAAACATACCATAATATATATTTACGTGAAGTGTTACAAACGAAGTGGGACAAGAAGTTGAGCTAGCGTACGAGGTACACAAGTGATCCAAGGAGGAACCAAGTAACTCGTCTTGAACCTTGCTGAGTCGAGATCATTGCTACGTTGATCCATTGTACCAACTCGAACCACACGCTACGAAATCCCCACCTTTTGAGGTGAAGTAAGCAAACTCGAAACACTATAAACATTTTTCTATTTCTAATGATATTAGTCTTACACGATTACTTTTATCTTTTATTTCTTAAATATTAAACGTAACATATATATTAAAATCGTCATTTTCATTTTTGACCGTGCTAGTAATCGAGTATGATAATAATTTTGAGCTTATATTAAAGTATACACGTAAAATATCACACGTTTCTAATCTAGTATGGACCTATACGAATTGTGTTAAAACACTTAGAATTATTCTAAGTCTTTGTAATATTTTCAGTACGAGTTTAAGCATTCACTTTGACCTTGCCATTTGAAAATTAGATACATGACCACGTTATTTTATAACTCGACGTCATTTTCACCTTGGTAAACAATTGGGAACCATATTTTATTCGAAGTTATAAGCTCGTTTAAGCTAATTACTAAAGCCATTTTGATCAACCAAAAACTGTTTTACTATAAAAATTAATAAGCTAACATATGGGCTTATTAGCCCGTTAAGCTGTTTTGAAGCTTATTAGATAAGCTGGTATTCTGGACTTATTTGCAACGTTTTTAGAACATAAAAATGAACCCGAGACCAGGCCCAAACCCCTCGTACACCCATTGGATCACGAAACCTTAACGGGCCTTGAAATTTACACGTTAAGCCCATTAGGTGGAAAATAAGCTTTTTAAGCAAATAAGCTGAAGAAATAAGCTTTTCTGAATATTATGAGCTTAATCTAATAATGAAAATGTTAAACTTTTAATTTGGTGAAATTTGGACCAAGTTTGCAAATTTTTTTAACCGAGGGACTAAAAGTGTCAAAATGGTAAACTATGGGTAGAAACTGTCAAAACATAAAACTTTGAGTTCTAAACTGTTAAAAATGATATTTGGAGTTGAAAAATGTAAATATTGATGCTTTTGGACCTAAAATGTAAATTATATATATTTTGGACTAACGGTATATCGTTAGGGTTAAAAATGTAAATTTTGGAAACTTAAAGGAATTTTCAGTAAATATTATTTTATAAAAATAATATTAACCTTTTACATATATAAACATATAATTAATATAAGACTTATATAAACATAAACTTATATATATATATATATACGATATATATTCGTAATAATAATTAAACGATATAACAATACGTTATTTATTTCTTGTAAAACGATACGTTTATTTCCGTTATAAAAACTAACTTTATATCAATCATCGATCATTTTACTTACGAGTTATATGTATATATAACTTTGTTTTTGAACTTTAAACATTTAAACGAACACGAGTTTTAATAACAAACTGAATGACTAATATTCGCGATAAAACCAGATTTAGACTATTAACTGAAACTTGCATTATCTTTTAGGTTGTGTTGTGTGAAGCCGTTTCCTTGCTTTGTTGAGACTACGATACCACTGTACTACTAAGGTGATTTCATAGCCCACTCTTTAACTATTTTCCCGTGGGGGAGATACATGCTTAAAACTCGAACACAAGTCTTTTATACCGGGTATTGAAATACCGTCAGGCCAATGTTATTTGCTTAAGTTACTATTGTCAGAAGTCCCTCGATCATGAACCTTAATCACCTGAAGGGTGAACGTAAATAATTGTGGATAGTACTATTAGTGATTGACAATCCTCGTTTGGTTGTTGGAGAAAACACCAGGCGCACTTTATTGTTCTTATAAATAGGTTATTGACAAATACCTATCTTTGGGGGCCTATTACTTACCATCATAATTCACATTTATGATTGGCTGTTAATCGTTGAGTATCATGAGCTTAAGGCAATAACAGGAACATTGATTTTTAACATATTGATTGTATGTAATTACAATACATTCTTAACTTGTGATTCAAACTCTTAAACTCAAACCTATGAATATCACTCAACTTTATGTTGACTTTAGCATGTTTATCTCAGGTAACTAAACAAGACGGATCTGGATGGCACGGAGTGGGCAAAAGCATGACAAGAACCATAATAAATTACTTATTTTCCTTCAGAATAAAACACGTTCTTGAATTAATAATGTCTTGTATATTTGGTATTTTGAAATAAATTAAACTTTAATACTTCACTTTGTGTTGTCTACTATAATTGTGACAAAGATCCTTGAAGTAATACCCCGAAAGTCTTCCGCTGACATGTTAAGTCTTCCGCTGTTATTAACGACTTTTGGGGGTGTTACAGATTGGTATTCAGAGCCACGGTTATAGAGAACCAGATGTTTTTAAACATTGGACTATAACTACACTTTAACTGGACCATTTTTACAAAATACCACTTCATGCCCTCCGTGCCTACATTCCAACATCTGGTAGAAAAGTTACTTCTCATTATTTCTTACTTATATAACTTGATATATGCTTACATGTTATGATTATGCTAATAACTATGTTTACTAATCGGGATTATTACAGTACCATGTCTTCCAAACCCAACTTCATTGTTTTGTTATCGGATTCGGAAACTGAGAGCTCTACACCTATTGTACCAACTCTTGCTCCAATGACTGTGTCACCTACAACAGACAAGAATAAGGAAAGTCAGCAATCCTTTACTTCACCTCAAGCATCATCTGGTCCAATCAGACGCAGTAAGCAAACTTCTCCATTCCAGCCTTATGAACCAGCCACTGCTGGAAAAGCTCTTTCATATGCTGGAGAAAAACACATCTGGGATGATACTAAATGGAAAAAGGAAGTTGCTCCAACTGCAGAACCAGTGATACTACCTAGTATATTTTATCAGCAGACTACTACTGTACCAGTAACAATCAACAGTCCACCACCTGTGAAAACTTCCAGTGCTCCTCTGCCTTATCAACCAAGGAATTACCAGATTCGTCCTACCTCCTCAGATCCTTACTATTATGCAAGAACCAACCATAAGGCTCGTAAGCGGGTCAATGCTCGCAAATGGTCATTTCTACTACCAATCCTTAAGTATTGGAGATCTCAAGAAGGTACTCCCACCAATAGAGAACTTGGTGAAAGATCATCATTTGCTGCATCTAAGATCCTTCCAGTCACTGGAGAACCCATTCACCATACCATACCACTCTTGGCAGCTAGGTTAGTAAGACACGAAGACAGGTTAGACGCCATAGCCACCTTGGTGAACAACATCCCTAATGAACTGATAGAAGTCATGTCAGCTGAGATAGAACAACTTGTGATGGGACACCTAGAGATGGGAACCATGATTGAACAACTAAGTACCCAATTCGGTGAAGCTATGGAATTCATCGGATTACTTTGCTCTGCTAACACCGTAAACAAGGACATCATGTGTGACATCGATCAAGCTCTCGACACAACAAGAGCCCAAGTCATGTCTCTGCGACGTGCACAACAAGAAACACAAGCTAGGGAGAGAGACTGAGACCAAATCATAGAAACCATGGCCGCCAAAATTCAGGAACTAGAACGTCGTCTTGATGATAACCAAGGAAAACCCTAGAATGCCATAGATTGTCGACGTAGCCTCACCCACATCACAGTAATAACTTGTATTTGAATGTCCTAGAGATATGTCAACAAGAATAAATAAGTGATGTAAACTCAAAACGACAATCTAATCAATGATGTTATGTTTGCTTTATTTTCATAAGTGTTATGATATCGTATATTGCATCGTGATATATGTGACACTATTATAACTTTGAACCTATTGATGTTACTAAATAGTCTAACACAAGATGGTTATTATGAAAATTCTGAAAATATACTCTCATTTTTAGGAATATGGCACCTAAGAGAACCGCGACCACTACCTCAGCAGCAACCATGACCCCGGAAGAAATCCAACAAGCAATCACCAATGGAATCAATGCAGCCTTAGCCGAACAAGCAAATGCTAACGCACAACCGGCAAGAAATGTTGCTCCCGCACCTCGCCAATGTACCTATAAAGACTTTATGGCTTGTCAGCCGACTTACTTCATGGGTACTGAAGGGATAACTAAACTCGCCCATTGGTTCGAGAGATGCGAAACGGTATTCCAAAGGAGTGGATGCTCAGAAAACAACAGAGTCACATTTGCCACAGGAACCTTAATGGATGACGCTTTGTCATGGTGGACCGCTACAACTCAAACTTTAGGTACAGAAGCAGCGTACCGACTCTCTTGGACGGAATTCAAAGCCAAGATCCTAAAGAAGTACTGTCCTCGATCTGAAATAAGGAAATTGGAAGACGAATTTCATATCCTTGCAGTCAAAGGAATCGATCTTAGGGCTTACAACAGGAGATTCCACGAGCTGATGGCATTATGTCCTTCTATCGTACCAGATTTAGAGAAAACTCTGGAGAAGTATATTGAAGGTCTTCCCCGAAATATTGAAGGAAATGTCACAGCATCCAACCCACAATCACTAGAAGTCGCAATGGAGTTAGCACAAAAACTCCTAGACCGCGAAGTCAAGTGCAACGAACTCAAAAGAAAGCTCGATGACAGAAGAACCACCCACCATCAGAACCACAATCACTACCACAACGGCCATCGCAACAACATCCATCACAACAACAACAACAACAACAGGATCAACCAACAACAACACCAGAACAAGAACCCGCATCATCAACAGCAGAACCAACGACAAGAACCTCCTAAGATATTTACGGCAACCAATGGCAATGGATATCAAGGTATTAAGCCACAGTGCAACCGATGCAAGCTCCATCACAATGGTGCTTGTACAGTAAAATGCCATAAATGCCAAAGGATAGGCCATGCCACAAAAGATTGTAGGACCCCTGCTATCGGCAGCAACCTACAACCAATAGCACCAACATGTTACTCATGCGGAGAAACTGGACACTTCAAGAACCACTGTCCAAAAGGAAATGGTCAGAACACTGCACGAGCGAGAGCATACGTGATGGGAAATGAAAATGAACCACAAAACCCCGACGTTGTCACGGGTACGTTCTTATTAAATCATCATAATGCTAGAGTATTATTTGATTCTGCAGCAGATAAGAGCTTCGTGTCAGATACGTTTGCCCCTTTCATTAACTCCAACCCTTCTAGGCTAAACACCACATACGAGATAGAAATGGCCAATGGGAACTTAATTAGCACCAACTCTGTTTTAAAAGATTGTACCTTAACCCTCGTAGGGGAATCTTTTCCCATTGACTTGATGCCTGTCCAACTCGGTAGTTTTGATGCTATCATCGGAATGGATTGGTTATCCAAACATCATGCTAAGATTCATTGTGACGAGAAGGCCATACACATTCCTTTTAAGAATGAAACCCTCGTTATCCATGGCGACAAGAATAAAAACCGATACGGAATCATCTCATGCCTCAGAATGATAAAATACATGAACGAAGGATGTCATGTATTCATGGTTCAGATGACGGAAAGTAAGTTAACCAAGAAACAACTTAAAGACGTACCTATCGTTAAGGAATTCCCCGAAGTATTTCCTGAAGATCTACCCGGTCTTCCACCGACTCGTCAAGTAGAGTTCCAAATTGAACTAGTGCCTGGAGCGGCACCAGTAGCAAAAGCACCTTACAGGTTGGCACCTTCCGAAATGGAGGAACTATCGGAACAACTAAAGGAATTATCCGATAAAGGTTTCATTAGACCAAGTTCATCACCTTGGGGAGCCCCAGTTCTATTTGTTAAAAAGAAAGACGGATCATTCCGAATGTGCATAGATTACCGAGAGTTGAACAAACTCACTATAAAGAACCGATATCCTTTACCTAGAATAGACGATTTGTTTGATCAATTACAAGGATCGAGTGTATACTCGAAGATTGATCTAAGGTCGGGATACCATCAATTGAGAGTTCGGGAAGAAGATATTCCCAAGACAGCCTTCAGAACCCGTTATGGACACTATGAATTTCAGGTAATGCCATTTGGTCTAACGAACGCACCCGCCGTGTTTATGGACCTAATGAACCGAGTATGCAAGCCATATTTGGACAAATTCGTGATAGTATTCATTGACGACATTCTGATCTACTCTCGTAACAAAGAGGAACATGCCAATCATTTGAGAACAATCCTAGAGTTACTTAGGAAGGAAAAGTTGTACGCAAAATTCTCAAAATGCGACTTTTGGATTCCCACGGTGCAATTTTTGGGACACGTAATCAATAGTCAAGGAATCCACGTGGATCCTGCAAAAATAGAGGCAGTTAAAGAGTGGTCATCACCTACAACTCCCACAGAAGTACGTCAATTTTTAGGTCTTGCAGGTTACTACCGGAGATTTATTGAAGGTTTCTCTAAAATCTCAAAACCATTGACCAAGTTGACCCAAAAGAACGAAAAGTACGTCTGGGGACAAGAAGCAGAATCAGCCTTCCAACTGTTAAAACAAAAGCTTTGTGAAGCTCCAATACTAGCGTTACCCGAAGGAAGCAAAGATTTCGTGCTATATTGTGACACTTCGTACCATGGTTTAGGTGCAGTTTTGATACAACGGGATAAGGTAATAGCGTATGCCTCACGTCAACTGAAGAAACATGAGGAAAATTACACAACCCATGATCTAGAACTAGGAGCAATAGTATTCGCTCTCAAGTTATGGAGACACTATCTATACGGCACTAAGTGTATCGTATTTACAGATCACAAAAGTCTCCAACACATCCTAGATCAAAAGGATTTAAACATGAGACAACGCCGTTGGTTAGAATTGCTTAGCGATTATGATTGTGAAATCCGTTATCACCCATGTAACACCCCCAAAATACCGCAGCGGAAGACTGTGTCATTGGGATGCTACTTCAGGGCACAAAGTACAAGGTATAGAAAACGAACTCTAAATGAGACGTTTTAAAAAGTTACCATTCGAATAGATAAAAGTCATAGTTTACAAACCAAAAGATCCCAAATTAGAATAGAACATAAGTTTTTAAAAAGTATCGAATGGTAAAAGATAAAAGCGAAAGTCTTCAAAATGCATGCCCTAAGACTCTCCGCTCCACATACCTGCTATCGCCCTTCTAACCTGAGATAAACATGCTTAAAAGTGTCAACACAAAGGTTGGTGAGTTCATAGAGTTGTTTAATAGATAAAGTTTATAGAAAAATGGTCTCACAGCAAAGGCATCGTAAATCCACTCAGTTACAAGTCCCGCCATAAGAGACTGGTAACCTGTGTGTTCACAACCCACTGCTAATATATATAGTAAGATTAAACATGTATGAGTTCATCACAACAGTTAAGCAATTAGTCGTGAGTCTACACTTCATCTCCGAAGACCTCACGTTTGTATGTATGTCTCAATGGTTGTGTCCAGCAACTTAATCTGGGGCCATTGGAAGTATGTATGTATGTCTCAATGGTTGTGTCCAGCAACTTAATCTGGGGCCATTGGAAGTCTCAGGAAAACACCATCACAGTTTGGTATAACACAGTTAAGTATATCACAATCATGTATGTATGAAATCAAGTATAAGTGTTATCAAGTATAAAAGTAATCAAGTATAAATGTTTTAAATATTTGTACAAGTAAAAACAAGTAGTTGAGCATGTATCTCCCCCAAAGAGTTAAAACAAGTGTAAAGAGTAAAAGTGGGGCTATGACTCACCTGGAGTGAAGATACAAATATGCGTAATGATAAGGGCAACAGGGAGCGAACACTATCCGCAACCTAAAATGAATGATAGTGATCTAATTTAGATCATGTCGTGATGTAATTGAATGCACATGCACATGATACCAATACCACTCGTAATTTGGAAATACTAGTTATCGTCATAGTAAAATAGTTTCCATACTTAGGAAAAATAAGTCCATATATAGAAATATATAACTTGTCATATTAAATCGTACAAAGAAGTTAGCGTTATATTCCATGTATCAAAACCTTAGAATAACATCGTTAAGCCGTATAAATATTCCCTCGGGTTGTACGTATTCATTTGTTAAGAAAATAGTCATTAGTAACGTTGCTAGAAAATATACCATTTAGTACGTACGTTATTATTTTTATTTGTGACCATATATATATTTATAGTTTTGACAATGTTAAAACGGGTATAACTCGGTCGTTTTAGGCTCGTTTTCCTTGTTCTTTATGTCCACGGATTCGTCTTTGTGTATACTAGTATATTTTAGATAACTCGGCTCCTCTAGGTTACGTTTAATGCCTCAAAATACCCGTCGTATTCTGCCAATCAGCAAGCAGTTTTTTTGGAAAAGTAGTTTTCGTCGTTAAATTTGCAAAAATCATAACTCCTTCGTTATAAACTCGTTTTAATCCGTTCTTTCGCCCAAAGTTTCGTTTTTGAATGTATTTTCTAAATCTTTGGTCAAAATTTAACCATCACCCACTGATTTTCCCACGAAATTAAAATAGGGACAGTAGGTATTTCAAAAGTTTCAAAAACCATTTCCAAGTCTCCAAACTAGTTCCATCATTCATCAAACCTCTTTCAAACACCACAAAACTAATCTAATCCTACCATACACCTTCTTAGGGTGTCATGGGTTCCTAATCACCAAAACCAAGTAGATCTAACAAGGATCTAACCAAAAATCACTCTAGGGCTTGTATGATCAAAAGTTTACAAAAATAAAGTGGTATAAGCTAATGCATGTATGAGATCTTGCAAGAAACATGTATAATCATAGTAATAACTTTGTAAAAATTATGAAATGAGTTTAGTAAACTTACTTGTAAGATTAGTGGAGTTAAGATGATTAAAACCTAATAATCCTTGAGTTTTTATTTCAAAACTCAAACAAGGATACTATAAACACAAGATTAGCACTTTGATCTTTGAAAAACTTTTGGTTCTTGCTTGCTTCTCCTTGTGGCCGTGGATATGAGTGAAGAAAAGAGAGAAAATAGCTTTTGATGAATGAAAGAAATGAGGTAAAGTATTGGTAAAGTTTATATGTATTATTGAAAATATAATATAAATAATAGAGTTAGTATGAATATTAATTGAAGAAGAGTATGTAAGTAGTTTTGTAAGAAAAGTGGCTAGGGGGGGCGGCAAAGTCAAGGGGGGGGATGAATGTAAGATTTTGTGATTAAATGTATTATTGTGTGTATTTGGTAGTTTTAAATTGCACCGGGTACCGGGTTAACTAAAAATAAATTTTAACGGAGTTAACCGGGTCATAATAAAGTTATAAAAATAGGTTGGGTAAAATTATTGGGTGTTTAGATAATTATAGTTTAATTTCCACGAAAACTGTCGAAGTTTTAGTAAACTTAAGTTAATAATTAAAATAAATATCCAAAATACCGGGTGAATTAATATTATAGTTTTTATATTATAAAAATGAATATAAAAATATATTGGGATCATAGTCGGGAGTGTTGGACGTGTTAGTCACATTTATAGTTCGCGTATTAGTGTTTATTTAAAAATAAACATACGTAATTCGTTAATTATATTAAAAATATAATTTGAATACCCTACGAGTGGAATAGTATGCAGGTGCCCTAATGATGATATGTCGACTATTTCTAGTCCGTATGAAATGTCCCTGATAATAATGCATGAATTCGCTCCTGAACCAATACGGTTACGCGAATTTGAACACTCGTAAACTGAATTTACGAGGATATGAGTAATGCACGTGAATAGTGGTTTCCTCTCGGAAATGAATAGTGTCAAGTGAATAGTAAAAATTTCTGAATGTGTCTCGGAATGTCTAATTGACCTCAAAAATGATGAATAGTAAAATGATGAATAGTAATCTGTGAATAGTAAATTGTCGAGGTTTGGAAAATGACCTAAAATTACGGGTTATGACAACCCAGGAAAGGCTAATGTAGTAGCAGATGCACTAAGCCGAAAAGAAAGACTAAAACCTCTCAGGGTTAGATCGTTAGGCATGACTATTTGTTCACCCCTTCCAACACAAATCATTATCGCCCAGAGCGAAGCTCTCAAGAAAGAAAATCGACCAATTGAAAAGATTTTTGGTATGCCGGAAAACGAAAACGGATTTGTGAAAAGATCAAATGGAATGCTTTGTTTCAAGGAAAGAAGCTGGATTCCTCTCTTCGGAGGTATTCGTGACCTTATCATGCATGAGTCTCACAAATCAAAATACTCCATTCACCCAGGTTCTGACAAGATGTACCAAGATCTTAAGAAACTATATTGGTGGCCGAACATGAAAGCCGACATCGCTGAGTACGTCAGTAAATGTTTAACATGTTCAAGAGTAAAAGCAGAATACCAGAAACCCTCCGGATTACTCACCCAACCCGAACTCCCCATGTGGAAATGGGAACGTATTACAATGGACTTCATCACCAAACTTCCCAAAACCTCTACTGGCTACGATACGATATGGGTTATCGTTGATCGTCTCACCAAGTCAGCTCATTTCCTACCAATCAAAGAAACTGATGAAATGAACACACTTGCTCAGATATATCTGAAAGAAATTGTGTCACGACATGGAGTGCCGATTTCTATTATATCAGATCGTGACAGTCGTTTCACGTCTCATTTTTGGAAATCATTGCAAAAAGCTTTAGGAACAAAGCTGGATATGAGCACAGCTTATCACCCACAAACCGATGGTCAAAGTGAGAGAACTATACAAACCTTAGAAGATATGCTACGCGCTTGTGTCATAGACTTCGGAAAAGGTTGGGACAAACACTTACCATTGGCAGAATTCTCATACAACAACAGTTATCATACCAGTATCAAGGCAGCACCGTTCGAAGCACTTTACGGTAGAAAGTGTAGATCACCCGTTTGCTGGGCAGAAGTCGGAGAAATACAACTCACGGGACCGGATCTAGTTCATGAGACAACCGAGAAAATCATCAAAATCAAACAACGTTTACAAACCGCTAGAGACAGACAGAAAAGTTACGCCGACCTAAAAAGAAAACCCATGGATTTTCAGATCGGAGATAAAGTTATGTTAAAAGTATCACCATGGAAAGGAATGATACGATTCGGAAAGAGGGGAAAGTTAAACCCAAGATACATCGGCCCATTCAAAATCCTAGAAAGAATTGGACCCATGGCATATAAACTTGAACTACCCGAGGAACTTAGCCGAATTCACAACACTTTTCATGTGTCAAATCTCAAGAAGTGTTTATCCGATGAATCTTTGGTCATTCCATTGAAAGAATTACAACTTGATGACAAACTCATTTTTACCGAGGAACCAGTAGAAATCATGGATAGAGAAGTCAAACAACTGAAACAAAACCGTATCCCTATCATAAAAGTTCGTTGGAACTCTAAACGAGGACCAGAGTATACTTGGGAACGCGAGGACCAAATTCGCACCAAGTACCCACACCTCTTCTCTTAGACACCCTTGGCAACCCTCCTAAACTCGAATTCCGGGACGGAATTCACTGTAAGATGTATGTACTGTAGCCTCTCGTAATTTTCCCAACGGTTAGTAAATACTTACAAGTTATTACGTTATTTAAATACCCACTTTTACGTATGATTTTTTTTTTTTTTTTTTTTTTTATATTAGACTTGATATAATCACAACAGTAAATTGTGATTTATCTTTTGCTTAGAAACGTTGCTTGCACACAAACCTAGATAGTCTAAATTATCGCGAATATATATTTTAAACTTTTATATATATTTTTTTATTATAATATACGTTTCGTATATTTAAGGTACAATATTTATATATTCCCGGAGCCTACGAAAATTCCCGAGATCACTCATTAATATTATTTGATCGTAACCCGACTCTCAAAACACACCAGGTGGGCCCCGTTAACTCATTGGGCCTTAAACCCAACTAACAAACCAAACGGACCCTTTTATATATTTGTTTTCCTTTTCTGCTGGGCCAGACGAAAACACAAGCCCAAAGGGCTATAAGCCCAAACACACCTTTAGTTTTATTTCTTTTGTTTTCACAATTCCCAGTCGCGACCCCCTTCCAATTCACCCCATTTTCTTTCATTTTTGACACACGACACTATCATATTATTACACCTTTCGAATAACCACCCAACTAGCTTTCGAAAATGACCAACCCCATCAGTTTTCATAATCGTTTGATATACTAACAATGGCCAAAGTGAATCGAGAAAATCATATGAACTTAATAACTCAAAACGTGTCAATGTCTTTCTAACAACCTTACAACTTCACCAATGGCAACCATTCGAACACTATACATCCTAGAAGATGTCACGAAGGAACAGGAAAGTGATAGACATTCCTTTTGTCCATTAGTTCTCGATTGGCCAAGGATTGAGGTGCCACTCCATAATAACGAGCCAACACATACATTGCCAACTTCTTGTGCTTATCTTCACACTCAAACCTCACTATATAAACGTTCCATGCACCTCAGTTCAACCCACACCCTAAAAACATACCATAATATATATTTACGTGAAGTGTTACAAACGAAGTGGGACAAGAAGTTGAGCTAGCGTACGAGGTACACAAGTGATCCAAGGAGGAACCAAGTAACTCGTCTTGAACCTTGCTGAGTCGAGATCATTGCTACGTTGATCCATTGTACCAACTCGAACCACACGCTACGAAATCCCCACCTTTTGAGGTGAAGTAAGCAAACTCGAAACACTATAAACATTTTTCTATTTCTAATGATATTAGTCTTACACGATTACTTTTATCTTTTATTTCTTAAATATTAAACGTAACATATATATTAAAATCGTCATTTTCATTTTTGACCGTGCTAGTAATCGAGTATGATAATAATTTTGAGCTTATATTAAAGTATACACGTAAAATATCACACGTTTCTAATCTAGTATGGACCTATACGAATTGTGTTAAAACACTTAGAATTATTCTAAGTCTTTGTAATATTTTCAGTACGAGTTTAAGCATTCACTTTGACCTTGCCATTTGAAAATTAGATACATGACCACGTTATTTTATAACTCGACGTCATTTTCACCTTGGTAAACAATTGGGAACCATATTTTATTCGAAGTTATAAGCTCGTTTAAGCTAATTACTAAAGCCATTTTGATCAACCAAAAACTGTTTTACTATAAAAATTAATAAGCTAACATATGGGCTTATTAGCCCGTTAAGCTGTTTTGAAGCTTATTAGATAAGCTGGTATTCTGGACTTATTTGCAACGTTTTTAGAACATAAAAATGAACCCGAGACCAGGCCCAAACCCCTCGTACACCCATTGGATCACGAAACCTTAACGGGCCTTGAAATTTACACGTTAAGCCCATTAGGTGGAAAATAAGCTTTTTAAGCAAATAAGCTGAAGAAATAAGCTTTTCTGAATATTATGAGCTTAATCTAATAATGAAAATGTTAAACTTTTAATTTGGTGAAATTTGGACCAAGTTTGCAAATTTTTTTAACCGAGGGACTAAAAGTGTCAAAATGGTAAACTATGGGTAGAAACTGTCAAAACATAAAACTTTGAGTTCTAAACTGTTAAAAATGATATTTGGAGTTGAAAAATGTAAATATTGATGCTTTTGGACCTAAAATGTAAATTATATATATTTTGGACTAACGGTATATCGTTAGGGTTAAAAATGTAAATTTTGGAAACTTAAAGGAATTTTCAGTAAATATTATTTTATAAAAATAATATTAACCTTTTACATATATAAACATATAATTAATATAAGACTTATATAAACATAAACTTATATATATATATATACGATATATATTCGTAATAATAATTAAACGATATAACAATACGTTATTTATTTCTTGTAAAACGATACGTTTATTTCCGTTATAAAAACTAACTTTATATCAATCATCGATCATTTTACTTACGAGTTATATGTATATATAACTTTGTTTTTGAACTTTAAACATTTAAACGAACACGAGTTTTAATAACAAACTGAATGACTAATATTCGCGATAAAACCAGATTTAGACTATTAACTGAAACTTGCATTATCTTTTAGGTTGTGTTGTGTGAAGCCGTTTCCTTGCTTTGTTGAGACTACGATACCACTGTACTACTAAGGTGATTTCATAGCCCACTCTTTAACTATTTTCCCGTGGGGGAGATACATGCTTAAAACTCGAACACAAGTCTTTTATACCGGGTATTGAAATACCGTCAGGCCAATGTTATTTGCTTAAGTTACTATTGTCAGAAGTCCCTCGATCATGAACCTTAATCACCTGAAGGGTGAACGTAAATAATTGTGGATAGTACTATTAGTGATTGACAATCCTCGTTTGGTTGTTGGAGAAAACACCAGGCGCACTTTATTGTTCTTATAAATAGGTTATTGACAAATACCTATCTTTGGGGGCCTATTACTTACCATCATAATTCACATTTATGATTGGCTGTTAATCGTTGAGTATCATGAGCTTAAGGCAATAACAGGAACATTGATTTTTAACATATTGATTGTATGTAATTACAATACATTCTTAACTTGTGATTCAAACTCTTAAACTCAAACCTATGAATATCACTCAACTTTATGTTGACTTTAGCATGTTTATCTCAGGTAACTAAACAAGACGGATCTGGATGGCACGGAGTGGGCAAAAGCATGACAAGAACCATAATAAATTACTTATTTTCCTTCAGAATAAAACACGTTCTTGAATTAATAATGTCTTGTATATTTGGTATTTTGAAATAAATTAAACTTTAATACTTCACTTTGTGTTGTCTACTATAATTGTGACAAAGATCCTTGAAGTAATACCCCGAAAGTCTTCCGCTGACATGTTAAGTCTTCCGCTGTTATTAACGACTTTTGGGGGTGTTACAGAAGAAAAGTGTCTCATGGCTAAAACATCAAGTGAGGTACGTTCCGAAACCGAATATTTTAATGATAAAAATTTATCATTAGATGAAAAAGACTTAGATAGTGAATACAATAGATTATGCAAACTAGGACAACAAGTTATGGCTAAAAACAAATCACTAAAATACATAAATAACCAATTAGAAAATGAAGTACTTAAACTAAAAATTAAAATACATCAACTTGAGAAAGGTAAAGAAACTTTTGAAGAATGTAAATCATGTCAAGTACTTAGAAGTGAAAACAACAAACTTAAGGAAGAAATTTGTAAACTTGATAAATTTGAAAATAGTAGTAACTCACTTAGTAAAATTATAAGTTTTCAAAGAATATCCGGAGATAAAACCGGTCTAGGTTTCAACTCAACCGAAGCCTCAACAAGTGAAGTTAAAAATGTTAAATTTGAAAGCGAACTTAAGGAACTAAAACCTTCAAAACCTAATCCTGAGTATATACTCATAAATGATAAGAAAATACATCTAGCTAGTAATGAAGAAATAAAACCATTTTATAAACCATCTTTAAAAACCGAAGTAGGATCGTCCAAAACTAAAACAAGATCTAAAACACCACCACCTAGGAAACCAAATAATTCTTACCCTAGACCTAAAACACCTCAACCAAGAGTAAACCAAAGTAGACAAAACTTTAACAATAATCAACAAATGTGGAACTTCAATCCATGGGGAATGTTTCCACCATATATGCACCCAAGTCAAATACATAACATGTTCGGGACAAACAACTTTGGTCAAATAAGACCATGGGGACCAACGTGAAAACTTTCGCCATTCATACATGGAAATCTTTGATGCCACCTCGTGTTCGGATTTTCCTTTGAAGATTTTGAAGTTTAACGCATTGAAGAAGAAAGGTACACATTTCCTTTTATTTCCTTGTAAACAAATACATGCTTAGTTTAGTATCTAGCTTTTATGTGATTTTGATTGGTTCATTATTCTCTCTAGTCTTTACTTCTATACATATATATACTTATTTACTTATACTATATATATATATATATATATATATATATATATATATATATATATATAGGATCTTATAACCTAGAAAACTCATTTGTTGATTTTCTAGAACTAGAAATTGTTCGTTTACGAACCTTTTCTTTTCCCCACTTGCCTTGTTGAACTTTATTGTTCAACAACACTCATGCTGATGAAGAGAGATGAGTCGAAAAATCTATGGATGAAACAAACTCCCGGCTTCCGTTGCATTCGTCTCCTTCCTTTATTCTCGTCTTATAAGCCCATACTACATACATATATATTTATATATATACATATACTTATTAACCTTCCACAACGTTCTCGTATACTTGACAACTTGATAAATTTCATCCGAAACGATCAAGAAAATTTAATTGGCAAATTGTCGATTAAAAGTGTCAAGTAATTCCTTTCGTGCGAATACCCTCCAACGTATTTTTGATTAAATATAAATCTAATACTTACATATGAATAATTTTCTACTCTTTCTAGAACCCAAAATCACAAAAATCGAATTTTGGAGGGCGGCCCCCTTAATGTTTAAGGGGACCGGCTGCCAAATGAAGGGCGGCCCCCTTAATGTTTAAGGGGGCCGGCCATCTGATTGCTCAAATTCGTTTTTCTCCTTTTTCCTTTTGCCAAACACTCCACATTTTTTAATCCCCTTTCCACTGCTTCTGCTGTGACGAAAACATAAACCCAAAAAACTCTCAAATCACTTCCAAATCACATAATTCGGGTTAATTCGCAAAGGGCAAATTCATCTAACACAATCACCATTACATATTGTAAGCTTTTCATAACACATTTTATCTAATTTCATCTTATTTGATCATACTCATGATTATGCATGTTTTATAAAATTCGTCAAATTTCATAATTTCTTTCGAATTAAGCCTTAAAACTTCATAACCAAATGCTTCCCCTAGGATTAGGATGATTGATCAACACTAGAAAGTATTATAAACTATCATGTCGAAAATTTTTGAAAAATTTCATACACTCCTTTTCAAAATTTTTAGTAAACTTATTGTTGAATAATGATTTGAAAACGTGTTAAAACTAATCACATTATACTTGTGTAACTTGTAAAACTTGAAATTACATTTTCGCGACTAAGAAAAATTATATTGGTTCACAATATAGGGATGTTTGGATTATGTCCAAATAATATCGAAACATAGTCATTATAATTTTTATAAAACTTTGTTATAATTATAAACCTTAAAATTGTTTATCGAACTCGTCAAGATATATAATTCATATATATATTGACACACTAGAGGTATAAGTCACTAGTTAAGGAAGCGTTTGGTTTATTACTAAAAATGACATTTTTAAGTAAAAATACAAACCATCTTTTTCAAAAACAAATCACATGCATAAGAAACTCGCAAGAAATAGCTAGTTTTACAATCTAATGTAAATCTAGCAAATTTCATGATATATTAAGATGTTTAAAGGGGCGTTTGGATTTGTCCATAACCACTCATTAAACCTCGTAAAATATATCTAGAACGAGTTAAAAACAATATTAAGGAACATGGTAATCTACTTCTTAGGATTAGTGACGAAGTATGTTTACGTTCCAACATAAGCCTTAACAATAAACATATACTTTTATCTTTCTTTATATTTATTTTGGTCTTTTTGTATTGTTGATGTGTTTAGGTGAAAATGCCCAAAGCAACTACCGAAGATCTTTCTCACACTAAAAACTACATTCCCAAAGTTTCTCAACTCCCTACCACATCTCCTTCCATTGGACTTATCTATCGTCAAATTGAAGATAGAAATATTCATGAGGGACGTGCAGTAGATCTTGCTTTTGCTCAATCCGAGTACATAAATCGCTTGTTTTCAAGCATCAACTTCAATTGTCTTTATGAAATATATGAACCTATCATTCCTCGCTTCATAATGGATTTCTATAGCCAAGTCACCGTCCAAACCAATGATCTTGGTTTCATCACCATCTCTTTCATGATTCAAAATGAATTTATCACCCTAACTCTCGAACAATTTGGTCATATCCTCCAAATTCCATTTAGAGGTCAAGCTTTTTTCTCAAACAAGTGGGACCTCGAATCTCTTAATCGCTATCGACCAACCTTCGGTCCCTATCTCGACGAAATTCCTCATCCCGACAAAATTCGTCAAGTCCTTGGTATAGATCATGCCACCACAAGTCGAAAAATAAAATCCAAAAACGTTCAAATCTCTCCATACCAACTTCTCCTCAAAGAATTAAGCCCTCACATGAAGCGTTGGGAAGAACTCATTCGTGAGAATGCGTTTGGTACTGGAGGTCACCGGGACCATCTCTCGGCTAGCCTTGCTCACATGTTGTATTGTATAGCTGTCGAAAAGCCGTACAATTTGGCCTACTTCTTTATCAAACGGATTGAGTGTGCTAGAAAAACTCCCAAAGCCAACCTTCCATATGGAATGTTCCTTACTCGTATCTATCGTCATGTTTTCGAGTACTACCCCGATCTTGACAATAGTATCTATGAGTCCATCTACCCCACTCTACGTACTCTCGCTCTAAAACAAGCTCGACGAACTCGAAGTGACAAGGGTAAACCTCGTCGTCATAGCTTTCATGGATCATCCTCAAGGCAAGACGATGACGATGAGGAGGAAAACATCCATGATGCTAGTACCCCTTCGTTTTCTGAGTTCGTTGACGATTTAGAGGATCTTGACTATCCCAACTATTCTACTCCATCTCCAAGTGATCAAACTGAAGAAGTGCTTCATGAACGAACTACCGAGATGCTTAGAAGACAAAAGAGCTTGCATGAAGAAGTTAGAGGTGGCTTCAAATCTATTGGGAAGACTTTGAAGGGTATCTTCGGGAAGAAAAAGAAATGATATGCTTGAATTATGTTTGTTAAACAATACTTATTTTTATGTCTTGTATGCTATTTGTCCGAAGTATATTCGGAAGTACTTGTTATTTGAATATTTGCTTAGGATGCTAACTTGATGGTTTTTATACTTTTTAATGCATGCTTCTATTAAACTATATGTATATGTTTGCATGATTAGTTAATGTTTAAATAACTATATGACATGTATGCTTTCTAATAGACCAAAACAAATATGAAATGTCCAAATAGAGCTTGCTGCAAATACAAAACAGAACATAACATTTTTCCAAAAATTTTTTGAAAATTTTGGTTTCTGGGTCGTCAGATGGGCGGCCCCCTTAAATCATAAAGGGCGGCCCCCTTAAAATTAAGGGGACCGGCCTCCATTTAAGGGGACCGGCCATCTGAAACAGTTTTTACACTGTTTTCTTTTGCATCTTGTGATCCCTTTTGCTAGTCCCAGCTACCATTTCCCTTAAAAACTAAACTGATTTTGGAATATAACATTGCAATTTCAAATTAATTCCACTTCTAAACATGTTTTCCCACTATATAATCTCCATGCATGTTTAATTCACATTCCATCATCCTCAAACATTTATCAAACATCATCATGTCATCACCAAGAACCACCTATTCAAACAATGCCAAGAAACAAAAACTTGTCATCATTCCACCCAAACAACTCTTCATTGATCTTACAAATGAAGACAACACCACTCCATCTCCACCACTAAAAACATGTTTGGAATTATTGATATATCTGATCTTAATCTTACAGTTTGGGCATCCTAATGGTACCTTGGCTAAAATTAAATATATTGGAAACTTATATCTTTCTAATAATGTTGTTCTGTATGATGTTCTGGTTGTTCCTGAGTACTGTGTCAGCCTTTTATCTATGCATAAGTTAATTAGAGATAGTAAAATGTTTGTTGGGTTTGATGAGAATAAATGTTATATTCAGGACTTAACTCAAAACAAAATCATGGGGACTGGTAGTGAATCTGGTGGCTTATACTTGTTTGATCAACATGTGTATGAAAACATAGGTAATAAATGTAATGTGTCTGCTTTTGTTTCTAAATCTCTGTGGCACAGCAGACTTGGTCATCCTGCTGATCAAGTTATTGATGTATTACATGATGACTTAAAGGTGACTTCTGGTTCACATGTTTCTCCTTGTGACATCTGTCACAGGGCCAAACAAACAAGGGAACCCTTTCCCTTAAGTGACCACAAGTCATCTGTTGTTGGTGATCTCATTCATCTTGATCTCTGGGGACCCTATAAGGTCATCACTAGAGATGGTTTTAGATATTTTTTTAACTATTGTTGATGATTATTCCAGGGGTGTTTGGGTTTATCTTATCAAAACTAAAGATGAAGTTTTTAGTATGTTCAAATCCTTTCATAATCTGATGAAAAATCAATTTGATTGCAACCTTAAAATTGTAAGATCTGATAATGGGACTGAATTTGTGAATAACAATATGCATCAATTCTTTGATCAAAATGGAATAATTCATCAGACCACTTGTGCCTATACCCCACAGCAAAATGGGATTGCTGAAAGGAAACATAGACATCTCCTCAATGTTGCTAGGAGCCTTATGTTTCAGGGAGGGATTCCTTTGAATATGTGGTCTGAATGTGTCTTAACTCCTGTTTATCTGATCAACAGGTTGCCCTCTTCTGTTCTCAATGGAAAATGTCCATTTGAAATAATTTATGGATCTAAACCTAGGCTTTCTCATATTAGGAATTTTGGTTGTCTGTGTTATGCTACCGTTTTAAATAATCATGATAAGTTTTCCACAAGGTCTATCAAGTGTGTTTTAATTGGGTTTTCAACTGAAAAAAAAGGCCTACAAACTTTATAGCCTTGATGACAAAACCATTTTCTACTCAAGAGATGTTAATTTCTATGAAAACATATTTCCGTTTAAAATGAATTCTCAACTTTTGAGTGAAACCATTTCTGATTTAAATCATGAGTCTCAGTTAAACAATTTAAATTTCTTTGATGTCTTTGATAACCATTTTCCTAATAGACCCGATGATGAAGAGAGGGCTACACCCAATGATGATGGTAGGACCTGTCAACCTATTAGCAGTCCTACAACTGCTAATGGTGAGCAAGGTTCTACAACTTCTATAGGTGAACAAAGCATCTCTGAGGGCAATGGTTCAAACTTTCAAAATGTTTTGAACCCTGTTGGTTTTGAAAATGATGCTAGGAAAAATGATTCTGTACCTTTGAACCCAGTTGAGAACAGTGGAGTTGAGCAACCTAATGTTAGAAGATCTAGTAGGACCTCTAAGATGCCTGCTAAGTTCAATGACTATGTTGTTAATAGTAGTAAAAGATATGGGCTTGAGAAAGTTGTTAAATATGCTCACTTAAGTTTTGGGAATTACTGTTTCTCTGTTTCCTTGAATAAAAATGTTGAACCCAGTTTGATGAGGCTGTCACTAATAAATATTGGATTGATGCTATGAATCTTGAATACAAAGCCTTACTTGAAAACAATACTTGGACTGAATATGAACTTCCTTTAGGTAGAACACCTATAGGAAGTAAATGGGTCTTTAAAATCAAGTATAAAGCCTCTGGTGAAATTGAAAGGTTTAAAGCTAGGCTTGTTGCTAAAGGGTATGGTCAAAAGGAAGGTGTTGACTATGATGAGATTTTCAGCCCTGTTGTTAAAGTGACTACTGTTAGATGCTTGATTAACATTGTTGTTCAAAATGATTGGCCTTTGTATCAACTTGATGTGAATAATGCCTTCTTATATGGTGATTTACATGAGGATGTATACATGACCATGCCTCCTGGTTATGGTGGTAAGAACAAAGTTTGCAAGCTTAACAAATCATTGTATGGGCTTAAGCAAGCTCCAAGACAATGGAATGCTAAGCTTGTAGCTGCTCTTACTGATCATGGATTTGTTCAGAGTAAATATGACTACTCCTTGTTTACCAAGGGTTCTGGTAAGAGCTTTGTTGCTCTATTGGTGTATGTTGATGATATTGTGGTGACAGGAAATGATGTCAATGAGATTAATGACTTTAAAAGTTTTCTGAAAAACAAATTTCAAATCAAAGATTTGGGTTTACTCAAATATTTTCTGGGAATTGAAGTTTAAAGGAATGAAACTGGTCTTTGCTTATCTCAAAGAAAATATTGTTTGGAGCTTCTTCATGAGTTTGGACTTTTGGCAGACAAACCTGTTTCAAGCCCTCTGCCTGCAAATTATGTTTTGAATCACATTGAAACTCATGAAGATAAACCTCTTTCAAATATATCTAACTATCAAAAACTTGTTGGAAAGTTAATTTATTTGACTCATACAAGGCCATATATCTCTTACTCTGTGCAATGTTTGAGTCAATATATGCACTCCCCACTTACTTCACATCTTAAAATTGCTCTGAGAGTTTTCAGATATCTCAAAAGTTCTCCTGGTTGTGGTGTTCAGTTTTCTAAGACTGGACAATTTTGGGTCAAAGTTTACACTGACTCAGATTGGGCTAAGTGCCCAGTAACTAGAAAGTCTGTTTCAGGCTTTTGTGTGTTTGTGGGAGACTCTTTGGTCTCCTGGAAAAGCAAGAAGCAAGCTACCTTATCTAGGTCCTCTACTGAGGCTGAATATAGGTGCATGGCCTCTGCAACCTGTGAGATTATTTGGATTTGCAATATTCTGAGTGAATTTGGTGTTACTGGTATTTTGCTAGTGGATATGTTCTGTGACAATATATCTGCTTTGCAGCTTGCTGCAAACCCTGTGATTCATGAGAAATCTAAGCACTTTGAAATTGACTTACATCTCATCAGAGAAAAAGTTGCTACTGGTGTTGTTAGAACCATAAAGGTTCATACTACACAGCAAATTGCTGACATCTTTACCAAGGGCTTGTATGTGCAGCAGCACAAGTTGTTGTGTGACAAACTTAACCTGAAAGATATGTTCAGGGTATAAGTTTGAGGGAGGGTGTTGAGAAGTGTGGTTCCTGGTTTCTATAAGTACAGGGGTTAAACCTGTACACTTCATTCTTATTTTCCCCCTTGTTCTATTACAAGGTTTTGTTTGTATGTTTTTTGTTTGTGCAGGTACTAAATGTGACAAGATGGAAAGCTGCTTCTATATCCCTCCAAATGAGTCAGATGGACTGAAGTGAGAGCGTGGGTGTGGTGTCTTAACGGTCATATCATTTTCTTTCTATATATTGCTTCTCTTTCTCACCTTGAAAGGGGTAATCGAGTCTGTCTTTGTTATGGTGAAAACCTAAGTCTATTAAGTCTTATATTTTAAGTTGTAATCGTTCGGTTAAACGTTGTCTTGTAAAACTTTCTTTAAGTCTTTAATAAAATTGAACCAAGGGGAGGTTGGTTGGGTTCTTTGCTGCTGTGTTCATTAATTTGTACAGAACGTACAGAGCATGTATCCAATGAGCAGGAACATCCATTGAAGCAATGACAACGAGATTGGCATCGACACGAAACTTGAAGGCTAGAGAGCGAAGCATGACTCGAATAGCAACATAAAACTCATAGTCCCTAGGCGTACCCATGTACATCATGGTCGTGTATGCATTTCTATGACGACTAGTAGCAGCTCCAGCTGATGATCTCGACGACACCGCTAACAACAAACATACTAACATCATTATTAACAAAACCCTGGATGCCATATTCATTTGTGAGAATGAGAGGAAGGAAGATAGAAAATGAGGGTCGATAACATTTGGCAAATACCAGTAAACCTCTAAAAAAGTGAGAAAAATTATATATTTATATCTTTTACATAACATTTGGCACTAGTAGTCCGAGCAAGTCAGTAACTCAATTAATGGTACCACGTAACTAGCTCATCTTAATGTTAACATAAAGGAAGGTACGAATATGTATTAGGTGTTTATTGTGATCAGTTTTATGGTATGTCAAGAATTGAGCTCCCGCCACATGCAGGCGCAGAGCCAACCGAGAGGGTAAACAATTAAACATTGATAATTTTTAAAACGAGTAGTGATTGGCATGCCTAATTTTATGCCTAATAAATATCACCATACATTACAAATTGGTTCTTTTGGAGGGAAAATCAAAAAAATGATCAGGTATTTTAAAATTTTACATTGTAATTTCTTTCATTAAGGGGGCACGTGCCCACGTTGCCTCTCCTGTTTCCGCCTCTGACCACATGCATCATTATTCAAAGGTCTTAGGTAAAAGAAAGTTAGCCGTGTATTTATGTGACTCTAGTGGCACATGCTGCAAGATGGTGTATGAGTTAAATTAACTAACAAAACTCGTACTTTGTGTAAGTAGCCGAAGTTGGATTACAATCAAAACAAATTTAAATTAAGATGGTGTATTATGGTGTTTGACAGAGGGCGAGTAGTTATATATATATATATATATATATATATATATATATATATATATATATATATATATATATATATATATATATATATTTTAACATAAATTTGATATGTTAGATTTGATTACAAGAAGTATATTTTTAAAATTTGTAATCAAATTTCCCTAATGTATCAACTCAAAATTTGAAAGCCTTCTTGGGCGTGTCAAACTATTTTTGTTGCATGCGTAATTGTGTACAAATAACCTTCTTTAATATGTAACGGCTCAAATTTGAAATGTTTTATAAGTATAGTAATTAACATACTTTGTTGTTGTTACCCCTGCTAATAAAAAAATTAATTTCATATAATGCAAGGGGGATATAATTTATGTTTAAAAGCTTAAGAGGATACTAATTCATGTTGTTAATTGATAACAGTGAAGAGGAAGATGGTGCAAAGGTGGTGAGAGTTAAGAACCTAAAGAACCCATACATGGGTGACGATAACCATGACAGATTCAAATTAACACTAAACAAGCTAGCTCTATGCGTGGAGCTTAGTTGAATACGAGAGGATTATCATGCATGATGCCGATAATTTTTCTCCAAAATACAGATGAATTGTTTCAATGTGGCCAGTTCTGTGCAGTCTTTATCAACCCTTGTATCTTCCATACCGGTCTTTTTGTGTTGGAGGTATTTTCTATGTTTATATCCACGAGATGTTTTTTTACTACTTTTTATGGTAGTGAATAATTGATTTGAACATTGCAGCCATCGTCAATGGTATATAAGGACATGTTGCACGATTTAGAATTGGGGAGAGATAATTCTGATGGGGCTGATCAAGGTTTTATTGGAGGTTGCTTTCCTGATCTTCTTGATCAACCGTTGTTCCATCCACCACCAAATGCTACCAAACTGAATGGTACTTTTAGACTTCCTTTGGGCTACCAAATGGATGCTACATAGTATTGTAAGTATGCATGCACAAATGTCACATACTCTTGTATGATAAGATCTCCCATAGTTAAAGCTTAAGGGAAAAAACATATTTGTTGTTTACTGATTTTGTGATATTGTGTGTAGATCTTAGATTAAGGTGGAGTGTACCATGCGGACCTAATAGCGTGATCACATTTCCTGGTGCATCATGGTTAAAGCCATGGTACTGGTGGTCATGGCCGATTTTACCACTTGGCATCCAATGGCATGAACAGCGATGAGAAACTCTTGGGTATGTAACTATGTATACTTTACAACTTATTTATATGAGTACAAGGTCTATGATATGTTAAACGGGAAATAGTGTACGTTTAACAAACGTCATTCAAACTTAAATTCATGTCAGTCTAGCCAATGACCACAACAACAACAACAACCAAAGATGGCGTGCTTAAATATGTAACTAATTCAAACATTCGATGTTAGACACTTAGATTGTGCATCTTCTCTCTAACATCGAAACACTGTTTTTAAATTTAAGATATCCTCCTTATAGTCGTATATTCAGGCATACTAATTACTTCTCATAGCTTATATAAATATTGTGCACATTACATATATTTTTTTCATAGCACATGCCCTTAAATACATTTTTAGGGGTTCGTGTTAACTTTTTTGACATGACAACATTCTTTGTTCTTGACAGGTACGATTCCGAGATGCCATTTGTACTAATCCAAAGTATACTTTACCTAGGGGTTATAGCAGTCACTCGCTTGGCTCGTCCAAGCCTTACAAAGTTATGCTATCGTGGTGCAGATAAAACCACAACCACTATCCAAACAATCCTTAAGGCGATAGCTATACTTTCCATTTGCGTATCCTATACACTCCCATTCTTGCTAGTTCCTCATACAATTCATCCAATATTAGGGTGGACCTTGTATTACTAGGGTCCTTTGCACTCTCATGTATAGCAACCAATGCCTTTCTTCTCCCAATGCTACGGGTCTTGACACTTTGGGTTGGGATTGTAGGAGCTCTTATCGTCATGGTATAATGATGGTGTTGTGAGGGCTTTGTTGATTTTCGCATATGCATTTTTTGTGGCACCAATTTTGTGGATTTCAATGGCGAAAATTGGCTCATCTCTTCATATTTCACTTGAAAGAGAAGTTTTTTACCGAGTAGAATAACCGAAGTAACTCTGCCTACTAGCTTTAACAAGCTATATTGAAGGAAACAAAATTATTACTAATTAAGAACGTAGGAAACGAATGAATTTATAAATTGTTTTGTTCTTTGCATGTAGAATTTTGGTGAAATGTGAATATTTTTAAAATACAAAGGGTGTGATGGAACTACTTTAGAATATTATTTTTGTTAGCATTACGAATTTCACACACACACACACACACACACACACACACACACACACACACATATATATATATATATATATATATATATATATATATATATATATATATATATATATATATATATGTAAGTTCTAGCTGGTTGTAAATGTTGTCATGAACCAAACTACAATTAATATGGGTAAAAGGTCAACGACCCGGTAAATATATTACTCCAAAAAGCATTTAAGTGCAACGGATATGGGTGAATCCCATATCTTAGCCTGTTACATAGGCGAAAGGCTTACATAACAAGATACTTCCTATTAAGAACAAGAAAACAAAACACTAACCACATGATAACAAAAGACTCTGACAAACATATAAACTACTTCATACGACCTTGGAGATTAAAGCTATAAATGGCATTAAGAGCATCCAAATTCCCTGGAAGATCATAAATATGCTTCAAATAATCATCATAGTCATCAAACTCATCCTCACGCTCATGACCACCACCAAAAATATTTGCTGATTCGTCGAACGTGTTAAGAACCTCATCATCATCACTATCAGAAACCACAATCTCACCCACCTTTGAAAATGGGTTAGGCCTCTTGGTGGAAGAGGTAGACGGAATAGGAAGACCATCATCATCCACAAGAGTAGCTTTCCCATCAATAAGTAGCTTTTCAAGCTTCCCAGTTTTCTCAACTATAGGAGTAGAACCAACTTCCTTTGTTCCCATTGAATCACTCACAACCGGTTCTTGTGATGCATTACCATTTAACGACTCATCCTTATTAACTTCCATTGTACTACCAGAATCCACATCCTTGTAGGTGTCAATAGTAGGAATACCAAAAGCATCCGTATCATCCATATTAAGAGCATCAAACTGGTTAGATGTAGAAATCTTCGTTCCACTATAACTAGCCACATCAGAAGTCTTCTTCTTAGTGCCACCAACTTTCTTAGGTTCAGGAGGAGTCTTTTTGGGTTGATACTGAAACTGCTTACCCACAACAGGTTTAGTAAACCCCCTTGACCCGGAATTGTAGGACCACCTTGCTTTCCTTTCTTCCTGTTATTGACAGTCTTGAAACTATCATTAACAGGCTTAGCAGGCTGAACAGGAGGTATAACAACTTTAGGACAGTCAGTCAGAGTATGATCAAATATCTTACACTTGTCGCAACGAGGTGGTTTCCACTCGTATTCAACCCGTATCGTCTCAATATCACACCCGACCCATCAAGTAAAGGTATTTCAACAGTGAGGCTATCCCTAAGCACCTCATCCGACTTTACTTCAATCATACATCTAGCAAAACTACTACGGCCCCATGATTCCTTGCACATTTGGCTGGTATAAGCATCTAACCGTTTGGGCGTACCAATCAAGGTGGCAAGAAGACTAAGACCATCATCAGAAAACATAGCAAGAGGAACATCATGGAATTTAACCCACACTGGGATGTTAGTCAAATCCTCTTTAAGTAGGTTAGTGTTCAATGTCCATGGTTAAAGAATAATAGGTACATTTCTAATCAACCAAGGACCGTTTTCAAGAACATCATCAACACCTTTCTTAGAATTGAACTTAAAGAAAAAGAAGCCCTTTGCATTCATCATTACCTTTTGGATACCATACTTAGCCCACGCATTCCGTACAAAGCAACTGGAAAAGCAAGGCGTTGACCAAGGAAATACCCATACAAAGTATTCTCAAACCTAGTGTTCACCTCTTCAACCACTTTCATCGGGACAGAAAGATCCACACCATTAGCTTTCTTGCTACACTCCAGCCTATGAAAGTTTAACGTATGCTTCTTAGGTTCATTAGAAGTAACTATAGCATCCGCAAAAGAAACCGTCTTCCCATTGGTAGTACTCATAGTAGCAGGCTGTTTGAGAGTACTTGGAGTATTTTTAAAAGCCACACCTTGAGGTAACGAAGTAGAAGTAACCCCAATACTAGGGGGAGCCTTGACATTAATCTCCTTAGCATCAAGAAACTCTTGAAAAGAATTGTATTGTGCAGGCCATACCCCACCCTCATTCCGAGATACATTCCCATCAACATACGACTGTTCCAAACCACACAAATTATGACCATTATTATCACTTGCAATAGCATGAATATCAACACCCTTAGATGCATCAATGGTAACATTAGCATATGAATCAAGTGAAACCGGCTTCACTCGTTCAGGAACATGTTCACGAACATCACTATTACTAGTATCAGCATGAGCATTCAAAGAATCAGTAGCATGAGGATCAAGAGAACTCACGTTAGTACCAGCAGCCCCATTAGGGTTAATCAAAACACTATGCTCCCTTCTAGGCTGAAAAACATCGGCGTTCTCAGCTTCATTCACTTTCAACCCTGACTTAATAGTATGCGAATCATTAACAACATGCTGCCCATGAACATTCTTCTTACTAGCCGAATCCTTACTCACACTCTTAGGACTCAAAAAACCCTTATTCATCTCTCACCACCAGTTAAACAAACCAAACTTATTAGACACGAATGTTACCAGCAGAGTGCACAGCCAAAACAAAAGAGTAAACCATAATCGCTTAGGGTTGCATGAAACCCAAAAAATCTAACCCACGTCCATGTTAATCCAATCAATAAAAGATAGTAACGATTCAGTGAAGTGTTTAAAGGATTAGAACCGACTTAGTTACAAGATCGAATCAAATAATCCCTAATGTCGGTTTGAAAAAAAAACGATAATAAGAAAACCCTAATAAAACGATTTCAAGTAATTCACTCAATCCTTTTGAAACCAATCATAAATCCAAGTAGAACCAGTTGATAAGAGTGTTATATCAACAACAAAATCAGTAGGATGTAAGGAATTAAAGAGATCAAGCAGAATTAGGAGAAACGATTGGAAGGTTTAGGGTTGTTAGGGTTTTCTCCAGAGAGATGGTCGTTTTTTTATGTGTGTTAATGGTTTGAGCTGATGATTCAGACTAGTAGCAATTGGTATTGTTTAAACTACAATTAATATGTAATGAGTGAATTGTAAAAAAGGAGTACAAAATGTAGCAAGAAACTTGTTATTTTCTTAGACTTTTAGATAACATAAATACAACTATGTTCTATGATAAACGTATGGCTCAGATCAACTTGACATGGCTCACCTCTAATTGCATTTCTCAACCTTTCTTCCATTAAAATTCATCTAAAACCTTCATTTCATATAGCAAAACTTAACGAATTTCTATTCTGACAAATGCAATCGACTCGTATTGTCATCGCGCACATTGTGATCTTTTTCAATTTTATTTTTGTTCACTATTGAAAAACCCCCAATTTTGTTATTTTGATTTTTTCTGATTTACCAATTATGTCGAATAAAAAGAATCGGAGAAGGTCGGGTAGGAATGTGAAGGTTCCGATGAAGCTAAATGATCATGTGATTGGTAACTTGAATTCTAGACGTCTTGATAATGTGTCGGAAGTTACTGAAAAGGAAGCTAGGGTTACTGGTATTGTGGAATCGATTGAATCAGGGGTGAAATCTATAGGAAAGGATGAGATTGTGCATGGTAAATTGCAGGTGGATAAGGAGGTTTCTGACATTTATGGGAACTCTGTTGGTGATTTGGGGAGGAATAGGGACAGTAGTGATAAATATGAAGAAGCTGCTGTAACTGATGAGAGTGTGAATGTTAGTGATGATGTAAGTAATGGTGATAGGGAGGTTATTATGGAAAAGGAGGCTAGTGATGGATCTAAGGTTTCTGTTGCAGCTGAGGTGAATGAATTTCCACCTTTGAATGAGGTATATCAAAACTCTGCTACACATACACCAGTGAATAAAACTCTGAATGTTAATGATGATAAAACTACTAGTGTAAAGGGTATACATGAAAATAACTCTGTTGAGAATAGTGTTGATAAGGATACTGGTGTTAATAGCTTAAATGAAAGTAATAGTGATGATGTGTTGAATAAGAAGGGAAATAGAACTTTTGCTTCTACATTAATGAAAGATTTAGTCAATGTGAACAATAAGTTGACATTGATACCTACTGAAGTTGAAAATGGAAGGGATGTGGTTATATTTGATGAGGAGCTTGTTAATGAGGGAAGTAAGAGATGGGACAGAACTTTATGTGGATACTTTGTAGGGTATAAGATGTCCTACCAAGAAATAAAGTACAACATAGGAAGAATGTGGGGTAAATGGGGACTAAAGGATATCACTGTGCAGAATGGAACATACTTGTATAAGTTCAAAAATGATGAAGGAATGAATAAGGTCTTAGAAAATGGTATTTGGATGGTGAATAACAAGCCATTACTTGTTCAAAAATGGGATCCTAGTGTGTGTATGGAAAGAAGTGAGCCTAGTGTATTGCCTGTATGGGTCAAATTGATGAACATGCCTTTAGAAGCTTGGACTGTCAAAGGTGTAAGTGCTATTGCAAGCAGCATTGGGAAGCCACTCATAATGGATAAAACTACTACAAAAGTATGTCAAGAAGGAAATGGAAGTATAGGGTATGCTAGAGTCCTTATTGAGATTAATGCTGAAAAAGAAATCAAAGATACTGTGGAAATATGCTACAAGAACAAACAAGCAGAAACCATAGGCTCAAAGTTTGTTAAAGTTGAGTATGGGTGGAAGCCTCCTAGGTGTACTGCTTGCAAGGTGTTTGGACATATTGATGCAAATTGTAATGTTCTAAATAAGGATGAAAACAATAAAGCAGGGGAGAATGTAATGGATGAAACAGGAGTAATGGTAATGGAGAGAATTTGGAGAAAGGGAATAACAATGCAAATATGGGATATAATGATGGTAAAAAGAACGGAACTCAGGCTAAACCTGATAACAGGAAGGATGTGAATGAGAAAGGAAGAAGGAACCCTCAAGTTAGGCTGGAATTCAGACCAAAAACTGTTGTTGAAAATCAGAATGTAAACAAGAAGGTTAGTGGAAAAGTTCAACAGATCAAATAAAGAAAACAGTCCAAAAAAGACATGGAATGTGGAAAAAGGTTTTATGGAGGAATCAAGGAAGAGTGCAAACAAATATACAGTGCTTGAAGATAGAATAGAAGATGGAAGTATGGAGAATGATGTATGCAGGGATAAGAATGGAAAATCTTTAAGTATGGAAGAGAATATAGTCAAAGAAAATGAGGATGTTGATATTTTCATTCGGTGGCAGAAGGAGGAGGAAATGGTTGATATGTTTGTGAATGATAAGAAGATTCCCAATGATGAAGAATTAGAGACTTGGGCTCGATATATGTGTGAGTGGTACAAGAGGAAGTGGGAAGCAAAATGGAAAAGTAAATGCCCCATTGTAGGAAGATGTATATGGCTTAAGGATTGATTGAAGTAGCGGGTTTAGACACTGTTAGTACTGTCTATATGAATTTTCATGTTTGTATGTCTTTGTATGTTGTATGTCTGTATGTTTTAGCTCTAAGTTCAACAGCTTTTGTGTTCCTTAGCTATGATTTTGTATTGTAAATGTTTTGAAGCTTAATATAATTCACCTTTTGCACACAAAAAAAAACTATGTTCTATGATTTACAACAAACTACATTGCTAACTCTCTATAAGGAAAAAAATAAAGAAAAAGGTTTATTTTAATCAGACTATTATACATAAACCGTTATAAATTATACATGAGACCAAAGGGGAATTACTATGAACTATGAAGGAAAACGGGCTATTTGATTGATTATGGTAAAATGTCAAATACATATTGACCTTGTTACAAAACATTAGGAAATAAATTGAACCTATATATCAAGTTATCAACTTTTATAAAACCGACAACAAAACATATCGTGATAAAATTCTAAATTTATTAGGCCGGGTGCAATAACGACCTCGACCGACTCGGTCCTAGTCGGTCGAGTCGGTCTTCCTTGTTGTGGGCATCAGGTCGCGACCGAGAAACAGGGCCAAAAGAATCACACTCGGTCTCAACCACGACCGAGTGTTTTACCCCATTTTTTTTTTATTTTTGATCCAAAAACTTCCAAAAATTCATGTTTATAGCCGTTGGTAAAGAAAAAAAAAAGTTACACACTATAAATACCACTTTGAAACACACCTTTGAAACACACACTTTCCAGCATAATTCAAACAACAAATCAAACAAAAAAAATGGCTTGTAAACTTCCCCACACTGTGGAACAAGTTCAAAACTATGTCCAAAAACAAGTCGAAATTGATGACAAGGAACGCCAAGATACAATTATCGAAGTTATTAAGAAGTTTGAGCTGGCGAAGTTACGCAAAGAACGACTGAGAACACGATACGAAGCATGCAAAGATATCTCTGTCGAAAGGAAACATGTGATCGACCAGTTTTTGTACAATGAGTTTCGCAAAGACGCTGATGTTGTTGAAACATTGTGGGGTTGAGTGCAGCAGATAGAGAACGAAAAATCCAACAAGATACGTTGGAGTTTTGAAGAGAATGTGCAAGCTGCTAATGCACCACAACAACAACAGCAGTTTGTGCAAGGTGCATCAAGTTCATCTGCACCAAGAGTTGTTGAGCCACAACAACAGCAACCTCATCTTGATAACTTTCAGCTAAGTTTTGAGGAAAATGTGAAAGCTGATGATGGCTGGAACTCTGAGGACGAGCGGGAGCTGAGCAGGATGGAAGCTGAATTAGAAGCAGAGAGGTTTGCGAGCTTTGATCCGTATGACGACGGTTTCCGCTCCGACAACTCGCAGACCTGGGATCACCCAGATTATATTTGAAGTTTTAGTTTTTAAATTATTATTGTAATGTTTTAATTTCTGTTTATGTAACGTTTATGTTTTTATTAATAAAAAATTTACGTTTTTGTTAAAAGATCCCGCCTGAATTTTGAATTTAAAAGATCCTGCCTTGTATTAATTTTTGAATTTAAAATTTATCCCCCCTTCTGTTTGAATTTTGAATTCAAAAATATCACGCTTCTTATATTTTATCCCCTATAAATACCACACAATACAACACTTTTCTTCACACACTCCTAAAGCATTTCACACACTCCTAAAGCAGTTCACAATGAACAATCGGTGGTCAATGGAAGAAGAAGATCTGCTAGCTCGCGTATGGCTTGAAATTCAGGATTCCGGAGACCTTGTGAATGGATGTTCTTTTTGGACTGAAGTTACATAAAGGTTCAACAATGAGACCAATGGTGAGAACCGCAATAAAAATAGTATTACGGCTATGTGGAGTAGAATGAATGCTGAATGTCGTAGGTATAATGCTATTTACAAAGAGTTGCTGCGTACAAGTGAAGACCCTTGTCGTCTCACCAATGCAAACCGAATTTATTATGAGCGCTATGGGAGAGGGATATATTATCAACATGTGTGGTTCGTTCTAAGAAACACAAATGCATGGGACAGAGACGATGAGTAATGGTGTTTTATGTTAAGTATTTTCGTATCGTGTTTTATTTGTTTTCCGTTTTGTGTTTTATGTAATGTTTACGTTTTATTAATAAAATTTGTGTTTGTGTTAAGTTTGTAGTAAAAAAAAAAAATTGAACTTGGTCGCCCTTACTATGGCACTGAATCGCCTGCAGGTTGCTGGAGAGAGAAAGCTGACGTGGCAGAAAAAATAAGAGGATCGACCCTTATTTCTAATCATTATTGCACCAGCCTTACTAAGGGGTAGGTTATTCTCACGGGCCCTATTTCTATTAACCAAACCCTCTCTACATTTTAGCTCACTTTTTTTTTTTTTTTTTTTTTTTTTTTTTTTTTTTTTTTTTTTGTTTTTTACTTGTTTTGTCGTTTAGTGGTTTTTTTTTTTTTTTTTTTTTTTTTTTTTTTTTTTTAATTTGAAAGGAGTATATGTATATGTATAATAATGTAATGTATATGTATAATGTTTGGTATATTTGTGTTTAATAATGTTTTGTATATGTATAATGTTTTGTATGATATCACGTTAAATATTACCACATTAAATGACTATGACAACAAATGTTATTATTCAATTAAACAACAACGTTAACACATTATTTAAAAAACAACAACATTTACGACATATGAAGATTATTCAAATCATTTAAAAGATCATGGAGCCGGGCACTTGACTGACAAGCGTGATCCTCAGGATTCCTTGCCATTTCTAACTCCATTTCCAGCGCCTTTATTCTTTGCTTCAACAACTTGTTCTCATTTTTTGTAGCAACGCACTTTGAGCAATGCGTTGAAGAAGAGGCTTGACTAAAGTGCTCTGCTTCAAATTCATCTTTCCACTTGAAGTATCGACATCCATAGTCGTTTGTACCTGGCTGTTACATGTTAAGAAAATAATAAGAAATGTATTTTTAACAAACAAATTATTTACATAACTAAGCAAACGTATGATTATTTACCACTGAAAGAGGACATGCATAAAACAGTCGCCCACGACTACCATCTTGCCAGGATTTCCGTTCTACAATAAATCCTCTATTACATCGGCACCAGAAAGGATTTCTTTGGCTCATCTGACCAAAGAATTTGCATAATAATTTACATCAGCAATCAATAATGTTATTACTAATTTAAACAAAGTAATAATAACTGGTGCAGAACTAACACTCTACAAAAAAGCAGACTTTTAAGTTTCAAACAATTAACATTTATAACATATGATTCACTATGTTTACAATGGTTTTGTCGGTGTCTCTATTATTTACAACATAAATCAGTAATCATTTACAATGGTTTTGTCGGTATCTCTATTATTTACAACATAAATCAATGAACCATTAGTCGATCTTGATACAAAGTTTCCCATTCGGCTGCAACTGGCTCTCTGAAATGCCTCCATTGTGGGTGGATATAGGGTAGTCGAAAATCTCTGTCGAGCGTCAGTACAATGTAGTGAGCACCCACACGGGCAATCACAATGGGGTCGGTTCCTTGTGATGAGTTTGGCCTGGTAAAAAGCGGAAAACATGTGTTCCAACCTTGATCGGATATAAATACAACAGGTCGGTGAATGCTTGAAGCGATAACCAGCCCCGTGAATGGCATCACCATCCAGCGATCATTAGGTGCAGGTCCATTGAACCAGTCTATTGTATACCAAAGTCGGTCAAAGTCTTGTTGGTCCCACATATCTATGTATCTTTGCCTATGGTAATCTAACTCTTGCAATAACATACCTCTGACTTCGTCCCACCTATTTTCGTTTTGAACAATACAGTGGGCAACGCACCGAAACCCACAATTTCCATCACCCTCAACATTATGTATGCTTATTACGAGTGGACGGAAAACAGGTGGAATATGCTTAATAAACGCATTGCTCACACTATCTCCAGCATAAAATTTGTGGCGTAGAGTATCACCCGTGTAAGAGCTATGTCTTGCAGGTTCTTTCCGCATGTTCGGCACTTTTGTAGATCTTGAATTCGTACTTCTTCGGTGATCTACGATTGGTACTTCATCAAAGTCAGGGACTTCATTCAAGTCAGGGACTTCATTCAAGTCCGGGTCTTGTGTAGCCTTGCCCTTTTTGTCCTTTGCGCTCGGACGACCACGGGTATTTTTTTGAATAGCTGGTTCACGGGTGTCAACAACTTCAGGTTGGAATGTCTCTCTCAACTTTGTTCTCCAAAAAATAGAAATTTCATCCAGTGGAATGAGGCGTCCTGAATTCAGTAAAAGCGACTTATGTAAATTACTCATAATAATGGGGGAAACAACTTGATAGTTATAAATTTAATATACTTACCATGATATACATAGTATTGCATGATGTGAAAGCATGGTAGTCCGTGAATTGACAGCAACTTATGGCTATATTTGTCTGGTGTGATCGACAGTTGGAGTTCTCTGTACATGAGAGTGAAAGCATGTTTGGAAATTTTATACCACAATTCTTCAAATATATCAACATTACAATGATTTAGTTTCTCGTTCATGCTTCTATTAAAACTCTCTTTTATCCCAGTTTCTTGCGAAATGAGAATCTTATCAATTGACCATAACAACCTGTCTAATTTGGATTGTGTGCCGTCCAAATATAATTTCAACAACGCGTGGTGAGCCTCAACTCTGCACGTTGTTGACTGGCCGTAAGAGCGATATTGGTCGGTAATATACGAGACAAACTTGGGTGCGTATTGTCGCAGCCACGTGTTATACAGATACTCAGCGACATCTGCAAAAAAACCATGAATTAATAAAAGGTCATTCGGGTGCTTTTTTATTAAAATAATTAATAATTAATAATTAAGTACCCGGATGGTTGACCAATTTCTGTTGTAGGCGTTGATAATGTTGCCTGAACGATTCGAATGTCGGAGCTTTAACCATCCAATCCCATCGGTTTTTAACGGACTCATACTCTTTTGGGTCACTGAATTTATTTTTGCAAAACTTAGCTAGATTTTGCTGTATATGCCATCGACAGAGTAAATGGTGAGCGTCAGGAAATTCTGCTTCGCATGCGCCAACCAACGCTAAATCTCTGTCAGTGACGATAACACGTGGGTAATATCGTTCGTCTATGACATCCTTCACACGTTGCAATACCCATTGAAATTTATGCCCTTGTTCATTGTTTAAAAAGCTATATGCCATTGAAAATGTTTTGTTTGTTGAAGTTACTCCAACAATTTCCAACAACGGCAATTTAAACATAGTGGTATTGTATGTGGAGTCCATCAACATGATTTCAGGGAATGTACACCATATAGCATACGACGTGGGGTGCACAAAAAATAGCTCCTCAAGCTCGTTTGTATGCTCATTTACCCTCGGGTACCATGTATACCCTGATTCCATCAAATGCTCGTAAAGGACTTGAATTGGAGTTCTACCACCTTCTCTGGCTATCCGGATCTTATTTCGTGCGTTATATATAGTTCTAACGCTAGACACGTTATCCGGATTACGACCCTGTATTGTCGAAAGTATAATACGTGGTTTCACGGTATAATCTGTCAATTCTTTGACCAAACCGAACTCATCATCCTTTAATCGCATTGCATATGGCAAACCATGCAACGACTCTAGCAAATCATGATTATGCGTATCATCCTTCACCCTCAGAGTCCAAATTTTTTTTGTATATTGATATTTCGCCGCCAATTTGAATGGACAATTTGTTTTAAAGGTACTGGTTTTCCGTTTTCCGGTACCTTCAGGTTTATACTTCCCAACTTTGAACACCTATAATTGATTTCGTACAAATAACCCTTGTCTGCTTTGGTTCTGTCTTTAACAATGACAAAACCGAGCCCCCGAGCTATATTTTGCACCCATTCCGTTACTTGCTCTTCAGAACCGAATTCCTGAAAGTATATTGTCGAAAGTATACAACTTTATTTTTAGAAATGATACTTTTTTTTACAAATGATACATTTTTTTTTACAAATGATACCTTTTTTTTTTTTTTTTTGTAAAAAGTATATATATATATATATTTTTATTACAAATGATACTTTTTTTTTTGTAAAAAGTATATATATATATATATATATATATATATATATATATATATATATATATATTTATTACAAATGATACTTTTTTTTTTGTAAAAAGTATATATTTTTTTTTATTACAAATGATACTTTTTTTTTGTAAAAAGTATACTTTTTTTTTTTTTTTTTTTTTTTTTTTTTTTTTTTATTTATTTATTACAAATGATACTTTTTATAAATACAAAAAAAAGAAAGAAAGTAATAATACTCTTCAAAACCGCTCCCCCACCCACGGTTTTATCAAACCGTCCCACGGTTTTAACACCCCTCTCTCACTCACTCAATCCACTATCTCTCTCACTCACTCAATCAATCCACTCTCTCTCTCTCTCTCTCTCTCTCTCTCTCTCTCTCTCTCTCTCTCTCTATCACTAATAACACACAACTCTCTTTTTAGATCTAAAAACTGAAATCTAAAAAGTTGTTAACGTGATGTTGTAAGTGTTAGTGGTGGTTTGATGGTGATGTTTATGGGATAAAACTGTGGGTGGAACGCGGTTTTGAAGAGTATTATTACTTTTTTAGCGGTTAGATCTGTTTAGATCTAAAACCGTGGTGGTTTGATGGTGATTTTATGGTGATTGTTGGTTTAGATCTGTTTAGATCTAAAACTGTGGTGGTTTGATGGTGATGTTTATGGTGATTGTTGGTTTAGGGAGGGTTCGGTTAATAGAAATAGGGCCCGTGAGAATAACCTACCCCTTGGTTTATTGTGATGTTTTACTGGTGGTTTGAAGGTGGTTTCTTGTGATGTTTTATTTGTGATTGATCGTTGGTAAGAACTCTGTATTTTTTTGATCTATTTTTTTTAGATCTAAAGTAAGAACTTGTTATATTTTTTAGATCTAAAGTAAGAACTTGTTGGTGGGGTTATTCTGCTTAGTTGCTAAAAACTTGAATATTGGTGATGGCTCATATTGGCTTGTTACTGCTTAATTGCTAAAAACTTGGCTTGTTGTTGATGTGAATATTGGCTTAGTTGCTAAAAACTTGGCTTGTTACTGCTTAGTTGCTAAAAACTTGGCTTGTTGGTGGGGTTATTCTCACGGCCCTATTTCTATTAGTCCAACCCTCTCTACTTGGCTTGTTGCTAAAACATTAACTTGGCTTGTTGGGCAACATTAAACGAGATAGGGCGATGATGATTTAAAAAAAAATGATTTTGGCATGGCAAAGTGATATTTTTATCACTTTGCAGCCATATATGATAGAATAGAATAGATATTTTATCACTTTGTGACTTTCATATCCGAGCCTAACATATTTTTGGCATGGCAAAGTGATATTTTCAAAGTGATATTTTCAAAGGAGCTTTAACCAACTTTCACTTTGCATGGCAAAGTGATATTTTTATCACTTTGCATGCCATTCACTTTGCAGCCATATATGATATATCTTGGTAATGTGAAACTATTATAATCTGAGCCTACTCTTATCTCGATGCCTTTTTAATATGTAAAATGGAGATTACCTCTCGTGTGTAAAATTGTGATTGAGACATTTCTGCAGTTTTGTGTATAATCTGAGCCTACTATTGATGCTTGCTTTGTTTCACTTGGCTTTGTTGTTTTGCTTAGTTTCACTTGGCTGCTTTGTTGTGAAGCTGTGACCTTGTGAGAATGTGACCTTTGAGCTGCTTTGTTTCACTTGGCTGCTTCGTTGTGAAGCTGTGACCTTGTGAGAATGTGACCTTTGAGCTGCTTTGTTTCACTTGGCTGATTCGTTGTGAAGCTGTGACCTTGTGAGAATCTTACTTTTGAGCTGCTTTGTTTCACTTGGCTGCTTTGTTTCACTTGCAGTTTATAATGGGGACCTTTGAGTATAACACCTCCCTTATACTGTTGAGCTTGTGACCTTGTGAGAATCTTACTTTTGAGCTTTGTGTCCAATCTTGTGATACTGCTTTGTTGTGAAATCTTCTTACTGTGGCACTTTTGAGCTTGTGACCTTGTTACCTTGTGTCGGATCTTATTTTGTGCTGCCTTTGAGAATCTTACTGTGGCACTTTTGACCTTGTGACCTTGTTACCTTGTGTCGGATCTTATTATGTGCAATCTTGAGAATCTTACTGTGAGCTTGTGACCTTGTTACCTTGAGAATCTTACTGTTGATGATTATGTGACCTTGTTACCTTTTGAGCTTGAGACTATAAGGCGATGATGATTACTTGTTAATCTGAGCCTTTGTGTGGAATAACCTGCTTGTGTTTGCTGTGTTTGCACTTGGACAAAAATATTGTTGTGTTTGCACTTGGACCTGCTGTTTTAGCACTTGTGCACTTGTTTGCACTTGGACCTGCTGTGTATCTGCACTTGTGCACTTGGACCTGCTGTGTATCTGCACTTGTGCACTTGGTTGTGTATCTGCAGTTGGACCCATGGTTTTGTATCTGCACTTGGTTGTGCACTTGGTTGTGTATCTGCACTTGGACAAATAGTTTACTAATAGGCGATGATGAATGGTTTTTAAAACCGAATGACATGGCAAAGTGATATTTTTATCACTTTGCAACCTTCATATCCGAGCCTAACATATTTTTAAAAACCGAATAAGGCGATGACGATTACGTGTTAGTCCGAGCCTTTGTGTGGAATAACCTGCTTGTGTTTGCAACTTGGAAAAAAAAAAATGTGTTATCTTGCTGTGTTTGCACTTGGACAAAAATATTGGGATGTTTTTGCACTTGAAACTGCTGTATTAGCAGTTGGACAATTGGACAAAAATATGTATAATAACTTTGGACAAAAAAAAAAGGAAATATGTAAAAAAAAAAAAAAAAAAAAAAAAAAGCTAAAGACAAAGAGTGTACTTTTGTCAGATTTGTGTCAGCTAGACTGACCGGGCTAGGCACTAGAGCCCGCCGGTTAACACATCCCCTTACTAATAACCAAAAAGAACAATTAGAATATAAATATAATAGTATAATAGAAATAGGTAAGCCTCCTGTTTCAGTTTTATACAGTACATTTTTTTTCTATGGATTGATATAAGTTGACTTCTAAAAACACTTATCGTTTGGCATGTGTAAGGGTTAATTATAATATTATATTTTATTTTGATTACTTCAACCGTCAACAACCAGCAACAAGTACTTCTACACCATGTACCTCTCCCCCAGTATTTCCTCCCAAGTCCCAACTCACTTGTTACAACCCAGTCTTTGCTCTCGGAACTAGTCTCATATATACTACGTGATGAATGGTGATTTTGATGATAATCCAATGACGAATAGGAATTTCGTTTGTGATTTGTATTTGTATTGACATTAATTATTTGCAATCTTATATTAGTATTAGCTTATGTATCATTATTTTCGAAAACTATTACTTCTTTTGGTTGTTTTGGAGTAAATGAATGGACGGATGAATTTTAAAACTTTTGTATCATAGTTTAGGGCAAGGGATTTACAAGCTGAGATTTGGTGTATATATATATATATATATATATATATATATATATATATATATATATATATATATATATATATATATATATATATATATATATATATAGGGGGACTTTCTTACGAGAACCATTTTATCTGCGAGAACTGAGAGAACCATAAAAAACATGCATGCACGCCTTTTAAAATAAAATAAAAATACATTCAAATCATCAATAATCGTAAGCATATATCCACCTATGTTCTTCAATATCATTATGAACTCATCATCTTTTTTCACAAAAACCTTACCCACGGCCGCAATATTGTCGTTGCACGTCTTATAAGAATATGCATGCACACCTTCAATGAAAAATTTTGTATTTTCAATTTCTTATCAAATTCTTTTGAACAACTATGTTTTTTTTAAAACATATGTGTTGTTTTTAAAACATATGTGCAAAAATACAATTATTGAAGGCGTGCATGTATGTTTTTGATGGTTCTCTCAGTTCTCGCAGTTAAAATGGTTCTCTCATTTCTCGCAGTTAAAATATATATTTGTCCTGTAGCCACTTTTAGCAACAAATCGTTTCGTCGCTAAAGTTGAATTCTTGAAGTGGCCACGACACAAATGACTATTGTGTAAGTTGTAGTTAAAATTTACAACAGTATAATAACAAAATTAAATACTAGTTTATGGCCTGTCATAAACACTAGTTTATCAAGCTTTTGATTGAGGTTAATGTGAAACTTCGGCCATATTTCATTTGTACTTAACGATTTTTTGGTTATATATTTACCGGGCCCTTTACCAAAAAAAAATAAATAAATAAATAACAAAACTAAATAAAACGATAGTAGTATTATTTATACTACCTTATAATGTATTTAAGACATCTATATTTAGAAGTCTTAAAATGTTTAAGACCAAAAATATTTCTTTAATAGGAAAGATACATACACATATAATTAAAAACCTAGAAATTAAGTGTCTTTAAATATTATAGGTTGTTATAAGTATGGCTTTCAATGCTTATAATCTTTCAAGACTTAGAAGAAAAGAAGCATAGTGTACACCACTTTAATGCTAATAATTTTCAAACTTACAAGACAAGAAGCATTTTGTACACCACTTTAATGCACATACTACATTAATGCTATTTAATGTAGTCAATTAATTAACTGGTTAATAAATATAATTAATACAGTTATTAAAACACCACTTACATAAGAAATACAAATTATCAAGCATATTGTACAATCAAATTAAATACAATTTTTACATTAAATGTCACTAATACAAATAATAAAGCACATTATACAAATATTCAAGCCCGAACGAGCAACGGGCCAAACAGGCTCGAGCCCGAATAAGCACGAGCCCGAACGGGCACGGGCTAAACAAAATTCTTCATATCATTAAATTTATTGTTAAAAAGAGTATAATAAACTAAAATACATGATTCACTGAAAAATTTAATTTTAGGGTACCCGCCGCTGCAACGCGCGGGTACCCTGCTAGTTATATTAATGGGCGTATAGATAAAGACAGTCCGGTTGTCCAAAAATCAATCCATTTTTATTTATACCTGATAATATCATTTTTCATACTCATTCCGTCCCAAAATATAAGTCAATTTTGACTTTTTCAAAGTCTTTTGATTCCGACTTTGACCTTCGTTATTTTTTTTCGTGTTATATAATACGTGATGCAAAATGTATAAACGGATATGTGTTTTAAATGCATTTTCATTGGTATACGTTTCATCAATATATCATATAACACGAAAAAACATAATTAAGGTTAAAGTTAGAAAACAAAGATTTTGAAAAATAAAAAGTGCACTTATATTTTGGGACGGAGGAAGTACATGATTAATTAATAAGCATTAAATACTACTACTAGCTTTCTTATTTAAGCTTGAAACGATCCATATGGACCATATCCTCTGAGACACCTTCACACGTAGCTAGATCATTTCGACCCTCATTTTCTATCTTCCTTCCTCTCATTTTCACAAATGAAAATGGCATCCAGGGTTTTGTTAATAATGATGTTAGTATGTTTGCTGTTAGCGGCGTCGAGATCATCAGCTGGAGCTGCTACTAGTCGTCATAGAAATGCATACGCGACCATGATGTACATGGGTACGCCTAGGGACTATGAGTTTTACGTTGCTATTCGAGTCATGCTTCGCTCTCTATCCTTCAAGTTTCGTGTCGATGCAGATCTCGTTGTCATTGCTTCAATGGATGTTCCTACTCATTGGATACATACTCTGTACGTTCATTAATTCATTCTTCATTCATATTACTTATTATTATTATTATTCACCTTTAATTAACGTTACATGCATTATATATTATTAATTGTATCCTTGTTCACTACGATATACACCTGTTTGGCGTGGTTTTGCAAGTTTCCAAACTTTCTATCAAAGGCAAATTATTTATTTATTATATGTTTAAACTAGTTATAATACCCGTGCGCGCACGGAGTTTTTTCTAAAATTTTAGTCATATATTATTTTAGATTAAAAAAATTTAACTTGTCCTAAATAGTTTTATTTTCTGTGTTAAAAATAGAAATAGTTAAAATAGAAATTAGAAATGAGTAACTAATGCAAGTTTTGATTATAGGGTGAAATAGAAAAACCATTAATGTTAAATTCTTTGAATTGTTTTTTATATTATTTATTATTTTTTGTTATATATTTATTATCTATAATGCAAGTTTGGTTATATTAGTTTCTAATTTGTGTTACACATTTAGTTACTTGAATTTAAAGTGTTTATAGTACCATTTACTATTATTAATAGTTTGTAACAATTAAAAGCTATTCCATATCGTTCTATTTATTTCTTCATAAGAAATCTATCATTGTTATAGTTGCATTTTCAACAAACATTAGTGATATCACGCATGGATTTTTGAAAAAGTATAGATGCTTTGGGTTATATATCTCCATTATAATTGATGGTGGCATTATACGGAGTACAAATCAAAGTCAAATCTTGAACGAATTTCGACCTTTCACTCTTTTGTTGTTTGTATTTAATTTTACTTTATTTTACCCATTTGACCCATTAAAACTAAAACATAACCCAAATTTGGTGGACATTGACACCTTCTACAAAATTCTCATCAGAGAGGAAGTAGGTTGTTGACAACGTTTTACATGCCTAATTTGTTTGCTTATCTATCATGCACAAGCGCATAAAATATTCGGAAGCACACATTATTTGCTACATATTTACGTAGCGTTTGGTATGTTGTAATCAAAGTGAGAATGGAAAAGGTTATTACGGTAGAATGAAAAAATCTTGTTTGTTTACACATTTACAATGTAATGATTCATTGCAAGGAATGACTCATTACACCATTTTCATTCCTTAGGGGTCCCTCCTTTTTTTTCATTACATCTTCTAATGGAATGAAAATTACATAAAAGCCCATCATTAACTAACAACATTAAATAAACTTCCTATCATCAATGACTATTTTAGTCTTTTTTTATCAATTCCATTACGTCCTATCTTATCAACCAAACATGATTAATAACGGTAATAAATAATTACATTGCGCCATTCATTCCATTACATCGTTTGTTCCATTCATTTGATATTTCATTCCTTCCTACCAAACGAACCCTTAATGCAACATGTGTTTACTTCACTGGAATCTCAGAGTTTTTCGGTAATACTTTAGAAGTACTTCGATGTAATAAAACGATAAAAATACATTAACATGCATAAAAGTGCCTCGAGGAGGCTACCTCCTCTTTTCGTCTAACTATTACCAATATCAAATTATTACTTGTTTGATGATGTGTGTTTGTAATCTTATCACACAAAATAATGATACAAACTTTCTTTTTACAAAAGTTAACTACATGTAATCCAAATCGACCTGACTCATTTCAACACATACCAAAATCCTTAACCGTTGTGACCTGTTACTCAAACCCTTCCAACCCATCCATTTTGCCACATATACACATTTTGGTTCCTTTTCAGTTCTAAACAAACCTTCTTTACTGCGCTCTTTGATGTTTTTTTCATAGTAAAGCAAAAGGTAACATAAGTTGGTACATGCTAATAATAACATATTCAACATGGATGACCCATTCCCTTTTAGCTATTTACTTTGTAAAGACAATTATGATTTTTGAAAATTAATTGAAAACAATATAACTAAGTGAAGAATTAGGATCATATGAGAAGTATTCTTAAAATAAGAATGATGAGAAATAACTATAATTACATATCCGAGATGCACCAACCTGAATTAGATGCATTTATATTATCTTAGATGCATCATAATGTGTTTTCTAGCTTTTAATTATATGCATATACGTATATTAGATGTATTTCATGATTTCTCTTTTATTTTGTTCGTCTATGTGTGCCGTAATCATAAAAATCAATTTGCACAATTTTCACTTCAAAATGACCTTCAAAACTCAAAGGGTGCATAGAGATGCATCTAATGCAAGTTGTTACACTTCAAATGTGTAGTTAAAGTCACTTTCCATCATTTCTTATTTTAATTTACTTTTTGTTGTATCACTTCCCACTAAGTGAATTTGTTATGTTTTTTTTGATACCAAGTTTAAGATTATAGCAAACATTCAATGGTCAATATAGTTTAACTTTAGGAGTCATATAGAGTTGTTTAAAGCTTTGAGTTTACGTGACTTCGTTATGTTTTTGAAACAAAATTGATAACTAAGTTAAGATTTATAGTACACACCTGAACCGAAATTAAATTGATCCTATATGAGGAGGAATATGTGCCTCAATTCAATTCCATAAATAAAATTGTATGATCTATTAAAAGTGAGATGAATGAAATACCCACCACAACTATAACATAAGGCACCAAAAAGAAACTTCTTTCGAGCTTAGTAGCAATATCTAAGTTGGATCTCTTGTGATCAAGATAACAACATATCAGCACGATAATTCTAGTTGACCAATGAGCTATAAGCTGCAACGTATCTTGACTAATGGTAAAAATGACTGAAACAGTCAACACCATGATAAAGTGGAGGCTTGTTTTTACCAGGAGAAAAGCAAATATCATAAGAGTAAAGAACTATTATTTTTTCATACATAGATATTGAAACACTATAAAGGCAGTAATAATAATTATGCGTCAAATGTAGTCTAGAAGTAGGGAAGTGTTCAAGAAATATAATCATTCGGTAGTACTATTGTACATGTCCACAGCCTGCACACGGTGAATTTATACAGTAAGCAATAAACACCTAGAATGTTGTAAAACTCGAGCTAACAAAATGGGCGAGCCTAGCTGGTTGGCTAATATATCAAAATGGGTCGGGTTGATAGAAAAGATTTATTAATCCAAATTCTAAGCTTTTTCTTGTCTATAATTTGTGTTAAATGATGTCAAATAACTTAATTTCCCCATACATAATTTTTAACGGGTCAAAAACGTTTCAAAGAGGACAACCATTCAACAAAGAACGATTGTTGTTGAAAAGTTGTTTTGAGAGGCGAGGTAGAAGTATTTATGGTATAAAGCGTACCTTTGAAACATTGAAGATTTCATGGGAATTATTGGCCATAAACTTGTTTAGAATCCTGTCGGTTTGTTGCTTCTCTAATGAACCCTTTCCAGATCCTTCCACCGCTGGCAAAAACTGAATAAAAATAAATAAATAGCAAAATTTTATGATAAAGATTTATGTCTGATTTTGGACAGTAAACCCACAATGACCAACTTTCGGATTTTATGTACAAACCTTTTTTACCTTCAATTTGATTGATCATCATCTACATCTTGAGGCTAATACCATGTTTCTATCTTCTTTAACCAACATCAATCTACAAAATATAAAACAAAAAATTGTGATAAGCATAAAATGGATAATGTTTTTTAAGGTTAATAAATGAAATTACCAGCCCAATACCATAATATATGAACCCATCAAATGCACATGGAGAAAGCCAAAAGTTTGTCTTGTTTTTTCATAATACAAAGAGACCGCAAGGATAAGTTAAAAATTAGATTACCTCTTGAGTATCATGCGATTGTATCCAGCCATAAAACCGAAATACGGATCTTCACAACTGAAAATTGAGGTGATACTATGCCCGACACCATAACCATTGCCCTCTTGTCCATGAAGTACACACAAATAGTGTCAAATACACATATGGCTTGTAGAAACTTTTTCAATTAGTTCTCTAGTAAAGTTTCATTTTTTCTGTTAAAAATAATGCATTAAGGATTCAAACTCCTTGGTGTTAAGATTCTTCATCATAAACCTACGTACTCATTAGTCAAAATTTTAATCTTAGAGCTATCTACACTCCAAGAAAACGCATAAAGAACATATACTTGTTAAAACAGCAAACATTAGGCCAAGCAATTGACTATTATAGCCAACCCCAACTTTGGTAGAAAGAATCATCTTACGTGATGATTAAATAAGATTTGCAACATACAATAGCAAAAGAATTAATAAAAACCATTATTTTAACTTTCAGGGGATTCTTATTAGTAAGGAAATCTCTAACAAACGTTGAGAAGCGAATTGTTTACTTTTGGCAAAATGCTTTCAATAATTTAATTTGAACATAGAAGAGTAACATAAGATTGTTGTGCAGTACGATTTTTTTATCTAGCACACCATATTAGCCTTAGTACTACAGAGAGATACATACCTTGTATTTTGTGTCTTTTCGACCTTTATGTTACCTTTAACTCTGATCACTAATTAATCCTACAAAAAAAAAAAAAAAAAAAAAAAAAATTACAGAAATCAGTTTATCAGTAACATATGTACGATTCTTTGTAACCATTATGGCATGTATTGCATATATGGTGACACACGTACCGTTCTAGGCCATTAAATTTATTTTCATTCGTGAGCCTATTGTAGCTTAACAAAGCAAGATTAGATAACAGATAATTGGTTGGTTAAAGCTGATAGAAAGTAGTTTTATATTTATCCACACCCATAAAAGTATTTATACCCACACTTGCAACAACATATAAAATTAACCTGTAATTTAAAATCACTCATCTTTTCAAATGTAAATTCCTAATCAACTGTTCCACTGCCTGCATTAGCACCTCAAAACCTGTGCATACATGATACATAAGCAATACTAAGTACAAATATACGTTTTTCACTTCAAAATCAAAATATATCACGAACATACTAAGTGTGGCCATAATTGCGGCAAATATGATAATTCCAACAGGTTGCACTCATAGTTTTCCAATAAGGTATTTATAAATATTAATGGTTATCATTGAGCGATGAGTAAACCATAGTATACCACGTGCCATGAGATCAAGCAATGAGTCCAATGTTGATGCTGCAATCGCCAAAGATCTACTTTGTAATGTATCATAAATCTTCTTTGCAAAGATCAAACTAATGACCAAAAATATTACAGGAAAATAATATTGTGGTTTGATTAATGTGTACTGAAAATCAGTTTACCTAAAGTGCAAGTAAAAATATGTTAGCCGAATTTGAAACGTTGATTTCTCTTTCTCTATCAATTCTTGTTCTTCATTATCATCGAATTTTGTTTCACATAAGAGTCAATTTCCTTAAATGATTTCAACGTTGCAAATTGCTTTTCGTAGTAATCTTTCTATCCTGATCACAATCAACAATTAACCAACTAAGAATGCTATCAAGGATCCCAAAAATATGAATTGTTTCATATACGAGCATAACTTCAGAAATAGATGTATGGGTTTACTTTTGTTACTGAAGTAGCGTGATGATGCATTTATGATGTATAGATACTTGATCTTCTTTGTAATAAGTAATAGAACGAAACAAAGATGCCAAACATACACAATGCTGGTGGTTAGGCTAAGTGCAGGCGGCCCATGAAAGCTAGCTTGCTTTTCAAGGTGATGATGCCAAATAGGCTTAGACCCACTATTGATTTATAACAAAAGGTTAATAACCTAAGACGTACCAATTTGATCATTACTTCAAATTTTACATGGGTTTTCAATCATTGAAACTAAATAAAACTCACCAAGAAATAAGCTTGATAAAAATTAACCACGGTCGATTGTCATTGGTATAAAGTGTCATGATTCTCTCAACCTTATCTGAATACACGTACAGTTGGATGTAAGAAACAATTAGACAAAGCAATGAAATCATAAAAAACAAAATAAAAGTTACAACAAATTGAGTTGATCAAATTATTAAATTAACACAAACAAACACTATACAGTATACACATTTATGTACTTACGGAAAAGCAAGTGATTTAAAAGATTCCATAAATCAGTCCTTAAAAATAAGGGATTCACCATCGATCAATTGAGCCAAAACGTGAATCAACGTCTGCAAAATAGGACTTAGCATTATGAGATTAAAACAATAGGTAAAATTAAAAAAAAAAAATAAAATAAAATAAAAAAAAAGGTAATTAGCTCACCATCAATCTATGAATCACAGTATACTGTCGTGGGTTTTCTAATTGACTGAGCCATCGAATTTGGGTTTTCTAATAATGTCGTGGGTTTTCATAATAGATAGGTTTGAATGGTTAGAGTTGTGTGGAGGACATGTAGTTGTTCGGCTGCTCACCAAAAGGCAATCTCTAATATCCATAACCCGGTCTTTTTTTTTAAAGTTACACTTTGGTACAATCATATATATTAAAAGCCATCAAGTACCTGTGTATTTTCCATTTTTCTATATATCTAAGTTTATAAAAGCGAATTTTAAAAAAGTTGGCCAAATTAGGAAATATTTAAACTTTTTTATTTACGCATCATTTATAAAAATAATAATAATTAAAAAAATATTACCAAATAAGGTATGATTTGATTATTTTAAAATGAAAAAGTCTCCACTAAAGGTTTTGTTTTCTTAAGAAAAAGATTACTTTTTGGGCATTACACATTACGATTGCCTTACCAATATGATAAGTTCACGATACAGATTTAGAAGCATTTCTTCTCACTTGTTTTTTCTATTTCATATAATGAGTTTTTTTGGATGTCTATATATGCTCGTAATTTAATGTGTTTGATCTTTTTAGGAGTTTTCGTTGGCTCATTGCATTACACATATTTATATGATGTGCTTGCAATTAAAGTATATTTGAGAGTCGTTTAAACATCGAAGGGTGACCGATTAGCAAAAGCTTTTGACTATCATTATTATATTGTAATGTGAATGGTTTCAAGCTTTAAACGTGTTTGACACAAAACTTGAAATAATCACACAAATATTTTCAAAGTGACGAGTTGTACCTAATCTGAATTTTTGTGGTGGTGGTAGGATTAAGCCTCGTAAATTAATCATCAACCAAATATATAATAAAAGAGTTGTTTTCTATAAAGATGTATAAATAATTAATAGGAATATATGTTATCTTTGCCGTAGAACGGTAAGGACCAGATGTATAAGTAACTATTGACAAGTTTTGAATAGTAAGTGGAAAGCTTATATTCAAGAAGAAGAAGAAGAAGAAGAAGAAGAAAAAAGAAAAAACATTTGATGAAGTATCAAACTTTACATGTGTATGTGTGAATAGTAAAAAAATAAAATTTCTTACGTCAAAAAAAAAAAAAAAAAAACATTTGATGATGTATCAAACTTTACATGTGTATGTCTGAATAGTAAAAAATAAAATTTCTTACGTAAAAAAAAAAAAAAAAAAAAAAAAAAAATCTAGTTTATACAACAAATAAGTGTGAATTCTGATTTGGGTTCGTATTAAATTTTCATTTATATTTTGCCTAATTCAGATCATCGGCAAAAAATATATTTCATGACATTAATATTACCCTTTTTGATTTGTTATATACTTGTATTTACGAAACTTCTACTCGTATTATCTTTTGAAAGTACGTCCCTTAAAATAATAAACTTGTATTTCTTACTTATCAATTCATTTAGGAAAGAACTTGTACGTTCATAAATGTTTCCTTAAACAAATCAGAGTTTAAGCAAAAATGACATATTAGTTACGCTCAAAACTTCAATAGTTAGATGAGTATTTGTTAAATCTAATTTATTTCTTTTACACCTAGATTTTATCATGTCTACGTTTAATCATATAATAAGCACAAATACATTACAATTGTAATGTTCAACTACAGAGTTTTGCTAACTATAACCTAAAAATTATAGTAAATTAAATTATTATTTTTATAATGTTGATGAATAAAAACATACATGCACGCCTTTTAAAATAAAATAAAAATCATGCAAATCATCAATAATCGTAAGTATCCATCTATATATGTTCTTCAATATTATCATGAACTCATCATCTTTTTTTACAAAAACCTTATACATGGCCGCAATATTGTCGTTGCATGCCTTATAAGAACATAAATGCACACCTTCAAAGAAAAATTTTGTATTTCTAATTTCTTATCAAATTCTTTAGAAAAACTTTGTTTTTTTTTTAAAACATATATGTTGTTTTTTGAACATATGTTCAAAAATACAATTATTGAAGACGTGCATGTATGTTTTTGGTGGTTCTCTCAATTCTCGCAAGAAAATCTCAATATATATATATATACTATTTTCATACATAAATTTGATAAGTTATATTTGATTACAAGAAGTATTTTTACAATTTGTAAATTTCCTAATGTATCAACTCAAAATTTGAAATGGGCGTGTCAAACAATTTTCGTTGCATTTGTTATTGTGTATGAATAATCTTCTTTAATACGTGATGGCTCAAATTTGAAATGTATTGTAGGTATGGTAATTAAAACACTTTGTTGCCTTTAACCCCTGCTAATAAAGAATTAACATCATATAATGCGAGGAGGAATATAATTTATGTTTGGGCAAATAATAAAAAAAAGTAATATACTTGACACAATTTCATCGAATGGGTAGTGAACTATTTTTTTTTTTATTTTTTTATTTTGAGGGTAATTTTCTTTCAAAATCATCATCTTTAGGGTGTTTTGTAAAAAATTTGGACAATTTTGCCCCTCATAGCTAATTCAAAATTTTTTTCCCGAAGGGCAAAATTGTCCAAAATTTTTGCAAAATACCCTAAAGATGATGAATTTGAAAGAAAATTACCCTCAAAATGAAAAAAAATAGTTCACACCTATTCGATGAATTTGTGGCAAGTATATTACCTTTTAATATCATTTGCCCTTTATGTTTAAAAGCTTAAGTGGATTCTAATTCATATTGTTAATTGATAATAGTGAAGAGGAAGATGGTGCAAAGGTGGTGAGAGTTCAGAACCTAAAAAACCCATACATTAGTGACGATAACCATGACAGATTCAAATTAACACTAAACAAGCTCTATGCGTGGAGCTTAGTTGAATACGATAGGATTATCATGCTTGATGCCGATAATCTTTTTATCCAAAATACGGATGAATTGTTTCAATGTGGCCAGTTCTGTGCAGTCTTTATCAACCCTTGTATCTTCCATACCGGCCTTTTTGTGTTGGAGGTAATTTCTTTGTATGTATCTACGAGACGTTTTTTGATTTCTTTGTATGTCAGTGATAATTCATTTTAACATTGCAGCCATCGTCAACGGTATTTAAGGACATGTTGCACGATTTAGAATTGGGGAGAGATAATTCTGATGGGGCTGATCAAGGTTTTATTGGAGGTTGCTTTCCTGATCTTCTTGATCAACCGTTGTTCCATCCACCACCTAATGGTACCAAACTGAATGGTACTTTTAGACTTCCTTTAGGCTACCAAATGGATGCTACATATTATTGTAAGTATGCATGCACAAATGTTAGATAGATAAGATCTCCCATTGTTAAAGCTCAAGAAAGAAAAAAAAAAAAAAAAAAAAAAAAAAAAAAAAAAAAAAAATTTGTTATTTATTGATTTTGTGATATCGTGTGTAGATCTCAGATTAAGGTGGAGTGTACCATGCGGACCTAATAGCGTGATTACATTTCCTGGTGCATCATGGTTAAAGCCATGGTACTGGTGGTCATGGCCTATTTTACCACTTGGCATCCAATGGCATGAACAACGACGAGAAACTCTTGGGTATTTATAGCTTACAAGTTATTTATTCGAGTATACTATTTAAGATGTGTTAAACGATCGAATGTCATTCAAACTTGAATTCATGTAATATAAATCTAGCCAATGACCACAACAACAAATGACTTGCATGCCTAAATATGTGACTAGTTCAAACATTCAATGTTTGACACTTAGATTGTGCATCTTTTCTCTGACATCTTAAACATTGTTTTTAAATTTAAGATATTGTATTTCTTATTCTCTTTATTAGTCATATATTTAGGTATACTAATTACTTGTCGTAGCTTATATAAATATTGTGCACATTAACGTATATTGTTTCATAGCACATGCCCTTAAATACATTTTTTAGGGGTTCGTGTTAACTTTTTTGACATGACAACATTCTTTGTTCTTGACAGGTACGATTCAGAGATGCCATTTGTACTAATCCAAAGTATACTTTACCTAGGGGTTATAGCAGTCACTCGCTTAGCTCGTCCAAACCTTACAAAGTTATGCTATCATGGTGCAGATAAAACCGCAACCACCATCCAAACAATCCTTAAGGCGATAGCCATATTTTCCATTTTCGTATCCTACACACTCCCATTCTTGCTAGTTCCTCATACAACTCATCCAATATTAGGGTGGACCTTGTATTTATTAGGTTCCTTTGCACTCTCATGTATAGCAACCAATGCCTTTCTTCTCCCAATGCTACGGGTCTTGACACTTTGGGTTGGGATTGTAGGAGCTCTTATCGTCATGGCTTACCCATGGTATAATGATGGTGTCGTGAGGGCTTTGTCGATTTTTGCATATGCATTTTTTGTGGCACCAATTTTGTGGATTTCAATGGCGAAAATTGGCTCATCTCTTCATATTTCACTTGAAAGAGAAGTTTTTTTACCGAGTAGAATAACCGAACTAACTCAGCCTACTAGCTTTAACAAGCTATATTGAAGGAAGCAAAATTATTACTATTTAAGAACGTAGGAAACGAATGAATTTATAAATTGTTTTGTTCTTTAATTTGAATGTAGAATTTTGGTGAAATGTGAACATTTTTAAAATACAAAGGGTGTAATGGAACTACTTTAGAATATTATTTTTGTTAGCATTACGAACTTCTCATATATATTTGTAAGTTCTAGCCAAGTATGCCCTTAAAACTAGATTAATGTCACAGCTATTAGATGGATTAAGTTAGTTGGCTCAAGTCCAACTTGTGAGTTGGGTCTATTAGGGTTTCTTTATATTTTGTACTCTATAAATAGTAGCTAATAATATATATCATAACCTACGGGGTTAACATCATTTAACAATAACATGACACTTAAATATATCAAGGATTAAAATTTACGAGGCTTTACACAACCATCTTTTCTTTCGCTTATGCTTTTACTATTTATTTATGAAAATATCATGAACAATTCATTTACGCATTCGTTTGAGTGGTTAATCTTTAAACAAATGTTCGTTCGGTTTATTTATAACTCTCTCATTATGGGCGGAGCTTAATGAGGATGTACAAGGGAGGGTTGAGACCCTCTCATAAATTTGTCGCTTAGCGTATTTTTGCATGTGATATTCATATGTTAAAAAAACATGCATTACTATTTTTGTTTTTGTCAAAGTTTCTAGATCGACACGGTTCAATAGTTCAAGTGAAACATGTTCTTTTAATTTATGATCAATGTCGCCGAATAGATTTTCATTAGAAATAAGTCAGATAACTATAATCGAGAACGAGAGTTAAAAATAGCAAGACTAATATAAGATGTAGGCAATAATATGCATGTGTTGGAGAATAAAATAAGCACATTTGCTACAGAATGTGGAAACAACTTGCCTAAAAACATGGGTGATTGTTTTACTCATATTAAAAGCATATATAATATTACCATGCAAGCACCTCACCGGCCTATATATATATCAATTAGTCTGGAAAAAATCTAAAACATTTATAAACAAACATTTCAAATTAAAATTAGATATGTTTAAAAAAAAAAAAAAAAATAGATATGTTTGCTAGCAGATCATAATGACCCTCATTACACATATGGAGTATATGATACTGATCAGAATGTGAGACAGATGATGAAATTTCATGATAAAGGGGAGGAGTGTATAATAATTTGCTTTTAAGCATGTAGTTGTGCTTATCTTTACAGGGACAAACTCCAACAAATAATTTAAGTTATGGGAGACAACAATTTACAAGCACAAGACTCAAGTCTTATGTTTATGCTAACCATCATATCTCTCATATGACCTATGACCCCACCAACATACTCATATATCAATTATAAATACTTTGATTCATATATGTATCTAAAGATTTCAGTATCACTGCACCAACACGTACCTTTCTTTCTAGAGGTTTGTCATCTTTCCTTGAATGTTTCATTTTAGGTGTACCAAATAACATGTCTTTGCTTTCATTCATGCATCTGGTTAATAAATAATACACACATAAACATGATCATCTTTTTATAATTTTTTTTTTCAGGCCAAGTAATTAAGCTACCTGCTGCAGGTACATGAATGCAGAAATATAAACATTTTAACTGATCATTAGAGAATGGAAGGTGGGAATATTTGGAAAAGCAATTCATACCCTTGTGATAATCTAGGAAAAAGCTACATAGAACTCATACCAACTACAACAACATGTGATGATATTCGACAGCCACAAACTCCATTGGAGCCCATGGAGTTCTTGTCCAGATCTTGGAGTGTTTCTGCTGCTGAAATTTCAAAGGCTTTTGCACAACAAAAACCTAAACAGTTCATGCTCGAGAAAAAGAATATCAACCCGGTTCCTGAATCATTCGTCACACCACAACCTGTGAGTACTTCATTATTTCTTTAATTCAAAATCAATATACTTGCGCTCACCTTTTGGTTTTTACTGGTCTCTTGCAGCAGCCCATGGTTATGAACATATCAAAGCTTCAAAATCCTAGACCAAAAGGGAAATGGTTTCATCACAAGGATGTTATCATGACAAGTGTGCGGAAGAAAGATAAAGTCCGCGCAGAAAAAGCACAGACCCATGCTGCCTTGTGTGTGGCAGGGCTGGCCACGGCGTTGGCTTCCATTACTGCAGCCGAGAGCAAACGCTTGGACGATTCAAGAATGAGCACTGCCCTTTCTTCAGCTACAGAGCTATTAGCAAGCCATTGCTCTGAGTTGGCGGAATCGGCTGGAGCTGATCATGATCTTGTGGTTTCTGTTGTGCAATCAGCCATCAATATCCACAGTCCAAGCGATCTAATGACTCTCACAGCTGCAGCTGCAACAGGTAATTCTTCATTCAGAGGTTTATTGCATTCCTGTGTTGTACTAAATAATAGTCAAAGAGTATGCCATAACTTATCAGATAGTGAACTTTAAGAACCAGTTTTATTATGAAAGCTCATACTTTTATTATCCAAAATGATACTAGATAGTTAATTAGCAATAGAACAATACCGGTCCTGATGGTGATTGATCCCTTTCCATTTAATAGCTCTGCGAGGTGAAGCAGCGCTTAAAGCTAGATTTCCAAAAGAAGCAAAGAAGAATGCAACTGTAATTCCATATGAAAAGGGAATGGGTGCTCATGATATGCTTACTGCAGATCATGGCGAAACCACAAAATGGGAGCATCATTGTACTCAAGACATGCTGCAACAAGTATACAAAGGTTCGAATTTTATATAGGTTTGTAAGATAAAAATGCTTACAAAAAGTCTAATAATACATGCCGCCCATATTTACCGATTGATCAGTGCCCAAATGAATGTCCAGGAGGGTTACATTGGAAGCAAGTATCCATTTACTTAAACAAGAAGTCTCAGGTAAACTTCTACCTCAAATTGACCAAGAGCAACTCTTCGAGTTATGAGATTTGTTATAAAAAAATATTAAGGCGAACTTCACATGGCAGGTTATCATCAAGCTCAAAAGCAATCATGTTGGAGGGGCCTTTTCCACAAAGAATAAAGGCAAGCTTTAAATTCATTTATACTAATGTTGCTATTTGCTACACATATATTATAAAGTAGCGTAGTTCATATATTTATAAAATATTCTCCGTTTGACATTTTGTGTGCCCCGGTTCAATTTTCCTTACACAAAGTGAAATGGACCGACACTCAATCCAACCCGCAAAATGCATATGTATACAACGAAAATGAATACAGCCTAATCGTGTTCCCTTCAAATCGTATGACAATGTTAATCAGGTGTTGTGTATGGTGTCTGCAATGAGAAAGCTTCTTGGCCATTCTGCAAAGAGAGGGAAAATGAAGATGCCTTTTTTGGGGTTAAAACAGCAAAGGGTCTTCTAGAATTCAAGTGCAAGAACAAGATCAACAAACAGAAATGGGTTGACACAATTCAATATCTTCTGCAAAGAACCAACAACATTGAAAATATTAGCCATTCTAAGTATATGTAAACTACCGCTTAGACAAACCTCAATTTCACTTAGGAGTTGATGCATCAGGTAGTTCACGAGAGAAGGAGAATTTGATGGTTCGTGCATCTACTATAGTTTCATATTATAACTATATAGTTTTATAACCCTTGTATGATCTCTGAACACACTCTAATGGCGTGAACCTTGTCTCACTTATTATTTACTTCAATATTTGGATAGGTACCTTCTATTTACTGTTTAAAAATTACTTTCGGACCTTGAGGTTCCAGTTATAGATATACTTTTGGCTTGTATATGGATGGTGTTGTACAACTGCGTATCCTGTAAAGACGCACTTTGTAGCCCAGTGTTTTGTGGCAGGATCTTAGTCAGTTAGACATGCAAACATTGCTGGAGGTCTTTTTTTTTTTTTTTTTTTTTTTTTTTTTTTTTTTTTTTTTCAACTACAAGTTTAACCTTGAGGTTCCAGTTATAGCTGGTATTCATGAACAGATTGCTTTGGTTCCTTCTTAATGTAGTGATAGTTTTGCAATTTGTTGTAGTGAAAATCTAAACATGTACTGTATTATTTATTGTTTCCCATTATTCCATTAAATAAGATATATATTGGGTTATATAAAAGGGTATATATAAACTTAGAAGCCGTATAAGATGGGTAAATTTTAAACTCTATGTCCCAATATCATATGCCATATTATAGCTACCCTTTTCATAGTTCCATTTTCTTATTATCTCATAAAAAATTAAATGAAAATGGGGTTCTCACAGAGTATTTTCCTGAAACCCAAGTCATATATCCTTGGCCATATGGAGCTTTCAACGTATCCATAATATCTCGACTAAATGTTACCTTGTAAGTTAACTTTTGGTACATCACTCTGAATGTGAGCCCTTGAGAAGGGCCTTCAACCTCCATACGTACACCCCGTGGAAGAGAAACATTCCCAATAGTGTATCTCGACCTTGGAATACCAACATTAGTCACCGTCCTTGAGTATGTTTTGTTATCACCTCTTTTTAACATAACCGCAAAAGAAGGATAGTTCAACTCTGCCTCTGGTATACTTTTTATGCAGGTAACAGTTTTCTTAGCGATCATTCTAATTTGCTTGGTTGTATAACCCAACCCACACAAATACAAAATGTAGTCATCAGGTTTAATGTCAAAAACAAGGCCTGGATCATTGGCTTTTGATGGGTTCACGTGCCCTGCACCAATAGCAAAAAAGTCTGCTGGGAGCTCTCTTTCGTCTACAATGGATTTTCCATTTAGGCTTACTTGGGTTGCTGTCGTTATTATTGCAGACTTGATAGCAGCAGGAGACCATTCCGGGTTGGCGTGTTTTAGGAGGGCCGCTATGCCTGCTAGATGGGGACATGCCATTGATGTCCCAGATAAGAGGTTAAATTCTTTTGTATTTTGTGGCCAAGCTGCAAGGATGTCAACACCTGGTCCAATGATGTCTGGTTTAAGGATTCCAGGACTTGCAAGGTTAGGCCCTCTTGAAGAGAAACAAGCCACTTCTGGAGCTGATTTTACGCCTAGTGTAGTTCCACGAAGAAGAATAGTTGCTACAGAAGCCGATGAATTTGAGGAACTCAAATACTTTTTGATCTCAACTCCTTCTTTGTAACCGATGTTTGAAGCAGGAAGAACATGGGGTTCTGGTACCGTGGTCTCCGGACAAACCGTTTTTGTGTTGGCAAGAATCATGGCAACTCCTCTAGCGTCCTTAACTACCTTTCCCTTTTCAATTCCGTCAATCACACCACCCATATCACACAATACTACCTTTCCCTTGACATTAATGTTGTCTAATGACCCTCTACTACATTGAGCTGCACTGTGGTTGCCTTTTCTACCGGGGTAAACAAGCGGCATTAGCTTTTGATGGAAATTCTTTGGTTGGTATAATGATTCACCGTCAAGAAACTTGTTGTTTCCGAGATAAACTGTTGTTCTGATTTTTCTATCCATGGTACTAGCACCAACGGTTAGGATCCATGGGGCCTCATTTGACAGCGTGGACTTGGAAGGCCCAGAGTTACCTGCTGAACAAGTTACAAATATCCCTTTTTGTATAGCAGCAAAGGCACTTATTGCAATTGAATCTTGATAAAAGGGTGCAGAACGTGCACCGAGTGAAAGTGAAATCACATCAACCCCGTCCTCAATGGCAGCATCCATACCAGCAATTATGTTACTTTCTGGACAAGAATCTTGGTCACACACTTTATAGATAGCCAAGTGTGCGAGTGGGGCCATACCAGCTGCAGTGCCATTGGCATTTCCATAGATATTTACATTAGCTACAAAATTTCCTGCAGCAGTGCTTGATGTGTGAGTCCCATGGCCTTGTTGATCAACCGGAGAGCTTCCGCTAACAAAGTTTCTCATTCCAATAAGTTTGTTATTACACGCGGCTCCTTCACATTTTCCTTTCCATCTTAATGGAGGAGGTGGGACGCCTTTATCGTGAAATGAAAGGTGTCCGGGAGTGACTCCAGTGTCTAGAACCCCAATTATGACCCCCTTCCCATAGTTTGAATCGTTCCACAAACCTGAATAGTGGTGTAAACCCAAAAACTGTGATGAGCGAGTTGTATGTAACTGAAAGAGACCTTGAGGCCTTACGGATACAACTTCACTCATATTCTTCATCGCCTTTGCTTCCTTGGCCGACATTTGAGCAGCAAATCCTGTAATCACATGATGGTAAGCATAAACCATTTTTGTTTTCTCTTGTGAGGTGAATTTTGACAAAAACGAATAATACCATTCATCACGTTCTTGTCGTGGCTGAGGAAACTCGGGTGAATCTAAGTGAACAATGTAGGTTTTGAGATCATTTGATTTGATTGTGGTGCAAGTGACAAGTAACATGAAACCGATTATTGGCAACATTTTTGAATTCCGATGCGCCTCTCACTATAAAGATATGTATGAAAATGAAATATACTGATGGCTTAAGATTTTATAATTTGTTGGTACAAGTTGCCTTGAATCATCTTAATGTAGAAAATTTGTTACACCCTTTAAGTATCGGTTAAGCCTTTTACCTATTTCTATTCATGATTTGGCACAACTTTCACGTTCCAAGTGGTCTTAATTTCTAATCAAATCCAACTCAACAATTACACATGTAAGTAAGTAGCTATCATACATATATAGTTGTATAAGACAAATCAAAAGTAAAACATTAGTTTCTTACTTGAAAACAAGGATATGTAAAAAAAAATTTAAGACTTACTAAAAATGACTATACGTTAAAAAATGGAGTAACTTATAGTACCAAGTTAAACAAGTCTTATTAAGTTTTCAATAATAGTATTATACATAAATAATGATAAATTATATCGTTAAAAATTAAAACTTAAAAATATGATACTAAACGAGTTTATATAATCACAATTTTGCATATAATAATTTGCTATCCCAAACACCCCTCTTACTGTCCAGGTGACATTTAATGGCTCATTTGATCATGTGAGCATAGATGCAACTAGTGTCCTTAACTTGGAGCTTATAGATCCCCTGCATTCTCGGCACAAGCAACAAAAAGAGGAGTCTATTCCAGATTCTCAACTCCACAACAACGACCAGAGGGTGGGTATCATATTATAATCCATCCTCAACCTATTAAATGTGTGTGACTTTTTATAAACATTTCCTCTTGCAGGACTAGGCTTCTTCGTGCCAATCTTTTGCAGCCTTTGAAAGATATACAAACCATAAATGCTCGACTTGATTGCCTGGTCGGTCGGTGCTTCTTATAGTTTATCATCAATGTCATGAGATATTCTTATTGTCCGGATATTAAATGCTTAACTCTAGGATGAATTAATGACGAATGAGCAGCTCTTTTTTGGGCTGTCACAGGCTCTCCGCAAGTTTCCAAAACAAACTGGTTAGTAGTGCACCACGTATCAGAAACCTAAACTTGCTGAGTAATTGGTTTAAATGATATACATACTATTCATGCAGACAGGGTCCTCTGTCACTTCTGCTTCAAGCCAAAGAAAGTCACCAATCAAGTCTTGGGCATTGATAATGGTAGAAAGAGCCAGGTTCTGATATCGAGCATTATTGTTCTCAAAACAGCTCTCGATGCCTTGCCATTTCTCTCAAAGGTTTCTTTCTTAGCGTGCTTAGAATCTGATATCTTTGTCTAGTACAAAGTTACATTTTCTAAGTTGGTGTTAGGTCCTGAAAGATGCAAACAGCTTTCTTCTTGGAAATATATACAAATCTGTATGCGAGAATGAAAAATATGCTTCTATAAGGAAAAGGTAAAATCCTTCATTTGATGCGACTTTCAAGTCCATGTTGAATAAAGGAATGGAGCCTTCAAGTTCATTTTGCTTTTCTCTATGATTTCAGAATCGGAGAGGTGATAGATGAGGATGTACTTCATGCACGAGTTCCTTTTGTTGCTCGGACACAGCAGTGTTTTGCTGTCAAGGCTGGAATAGATGGATTTCTGGATATTGCACGGAGATCGTTCTGTGATACCAGCGAAGGTACCAAATTGGTCTACCTGACTGAATGGTCATTTCTCTATAATATACTTGATGGCTGTTAACTCTAACTGATCTAAATTCACAGCTATACATAACCTTGCAAATAAGTATCGCGAAGAATTTAAGCTTCCGAATTTGAAAATTCCGTTTAACAATAGGCATGGGTTTTACTTCAATATTCCTCAGAAGGACATACAGGGAAAACTTCCCAACAAGTTCATTCAGGTAGCAAAGGAGATATTTGTTCATCTCTATCGTGTCCTCATGTGATTTTTCTGATTTATGTATGTGCTATTGGGACATAAATAGGTTATGAAGCATGGGAACAGTATACATTGCTCAACTTTGGATCTTGCTTCAGTGAGTCCTCATTATAACCATCATCGTTTAATGTTTTCGATTTTGATTCGGGTTTGTTTACTTTCCTCTGTTTGATCAATGGTCTTATTTAGTTCCAACTGTCCATTGCCTGTGTTGATTAGTATGACCATATGTTTTGAAAAGATTTTTTGTAAGTATGGACTCCTTCCTTGAGCCCAGAACTACTATTTCTTTAGCCTAATGGAGACTTCTTAGTTTTACTTTGATTATGTACTTGCATAAGTGTAATCTTGTTAAACATTTAAACCAGTAAAACATATTTTGAAACTAAAAATCCTACATGAGTCAACATGGCACATGGGGCTCGTTTTGGTACTCCATGAGATATGCAGTGTATATGTGATCTAAGTGGTGCTGATGGGCTGAAAAATATTCTTTGCTTCAACATTTTGTGTTTCTCTGCAGTTTCTTAGTATTTATGTTAGAGCACATGATTTTCATTATTATTGATCTGTTGCATTAAATATGCAGTTAAATGCAAGAAATAAGTCTGCAGCCAAAGAATGCTATTTACGTACAGAGCTTTGTTTGGAAGGTAAGTGTATTTGGTTACCTTTTGTTGTTATAGTTAAGATCGTTCTGTAAATCCATGCTGAACCATCCTTTCATTCCTACACGGTATACATGCTTGTCATTGTCAACACAACCGTCCATCATGCACAAGATTCATCATCACTATTGCGCTTTAACCCTATCTACATAAAGTATCTATCATAGTATTTGATTCAATGTGTATCTGTGCTGGGCATGGCCATGAGACTCTGTATAGTGCCTACCATGCCTTCGAAAGGATGTATGCCACAGCCTTAACAAGTGGTGCACTTCCCATTGTAACATACAACTAACATACAAAGCTAGAAACAAACATGATCAAGCAAAATGAACAAAACAAGTCACTAATACAATCCAATCATCCACCCGTAGAGCCGTATTCAATGCTATCATTGTGAAAAGTTCAAATTCTTCAGTAAACCTTCCGCTTCCTTCCATTTTGAACTATCCAAATTCCACAACCTATCTCCCAATTCTTCCAGATTATATTGCTGTACAATTGTCTATGTTGTTTTCCTTTTATTAACATGCAGCACTAATGGATGCAATTCGGGAGGATGTCTCTGTGCTCACCTTGTTAGCTGAGATCTTATGTCTATTAGATATGATTGTTAATTCATTTGCTCACATGATTTCAACCAAGCCTGTAGATCGATACACCAGGCCTCAATTCACAGGCAAGTATTCTATGATTTTCCTATTGCTTGGCCTCAGAATGATTATGACATATATCCTCGACCTATAGAGAATGGACCACTGGCGATTGATGCCGGAAGACATCCTATTCTAGAAAGTGTGCACAATGATTTTGTTGTATGTCATACTCCTTTTTCATGAATTGCTTTAGTGCTTCAGAGCTTATTGGTATTAGATTTTTTTTTATTATAGACCAGTACTAATGTAATGCCTTGTGGCTTGATGCTCTTTTTGCAGCCCAATAATATCTTTCTATCGGAGGCTTCAAACATGGTGATCGTCATGGGGCCTAACATGTAAGAAATTAACTAAGCACATGTATTTATTTGTTGGATTGTATAGCATTGATCACTCGTTAGTTGTCTTGAAGCCAACCCCTCTTGGACTTGGTTCCCACGCAGATCTACATTTATACCTGAACACCCACCCCTCTATGGGGAGAGGTTTAAAGCTTCCCAGAAAATATTCTTGCTAGTGCCAATATAACAAAACATGTTGACCCATAACTCATGTGGACAGACATTAATATTATCTAAATTCATGAATGAGAGTGATGGGGCTATTATTATCTATGAATGGTGCAAATTTTGCTATATCTTACTGAGTTTCTTTTTGTATCTGTTACATAATTGATAATTAAATTCCCAAGAGATATATTTGTTCCACTTAAACTAATGCATGCGACTTTAGTTTAATGCATATGCTATCCTGTTCTTCCTGCCCACTTTCTGTACTGGGCACTGTCATATTTTGGATTTTGAATGAGGCTCTCAAAGAAACTCTATAGCTCAAGTATACTGTTTCGTTCAGGAGTGGAAAAAGCACATACCTTCAACAAATATGTCTAATCATCATCCTTGCTCAAATTGGTTGCTACATTCCTGCTCGCTTTGCAAGCCTAAGGGTGGTCGATCGTATTTTTACAAGGATGGGCACAGTTGATAACCTTGAGTCAAATTCCAGCACGGTACATACTACATTACTTTCTCATTTTTTTCTTTCTTTCTCACCAGACATAATTTTACACAAGTTCTGCAGTATACCAATCCTTAGTATCTAATGCCATGCTTTATTAAAAAACAGTGAATTTTTTATTTTAATTTATAGTTTTTGTATTTGAAATTGGAGGGTTTTCCCCTTTTTACACCACAATTGGACCAATTCATCTTGTAAATGACTTGGGGTTCTTATTCTAAAAGGCTTTGTCTTAATAAAACGAAATTACCCGATGCAAATTGAGTGTTTCAAGTTGTCATGGTATGGCTTTAAAATGTACTATGATCAGGGATATCCTATGACATGCTAAGCAGCAAGCATAATGCTTGAATGCCAATTCATATAGAAATTCAGCATTTAATTCATCTACCAGTTGACTCTACCCAAGTCAAAAGCTTTGATTTGCTACAAAAAATGTAGCACACTTCGCTGCATTAGGTCTCCTTTTAACACTCTTTTTGGCTTAATTCAATGGAGAACAAGCAGAAACTTCTCTTTCGTTTTTATCCTTAAGATGAGGGGCACCGGTATCATTAGTATATGTCGTTATGTATGTGTTACGTTAGAAAGCCCTGTTGTTCCATAGCCCCAGAAAATTCATAAGAACCTGATTTTGCAGTTCATGACAGAGATGAAAGAGACAGCTTTTATCTTGCAGAATATCTCTGAAAGGTATACCAATATTATAAATCAGGACTGGTATTTTATATATATTTTTCTTTGTTTTATTATGCACTTGAATCTTTGATTGGCAACAGGAGCCTGGTTGTGATGGATGAGCTGGCAGGGCTACATCTTCCTCGGATGGTTTTGCAATTGCATGGAGTTGCTGTGAAAGACTATTAGCACTTAAAAGGTAAGTAATGCTCTTAATATATCATGCTTGTTGCTAGAGCTATCTAGAAAGTGTTTACAACAAGCAAGGTTTTGATATTGCTACAATGATATTTCCTGCAGTACCTTTTTTGGTTCTATCAGCAATAAGCCTTGTACCCCAAACTAGTTAGGGTTGCGCTACAAATGAACCACAAAGTCTTAAAATCATAAATACCGGATAAATATTTTTGTAGCTGAATTCCCTAGGGTTCTTGACATGAAGATGTCCTCCCACTCCCCTATACTATCTCTCCTCGCTTCTGCTACCTATGTCTGATACAAGTTTCTTCTTCCAAACCAGTGACTTTGAAAGTCTAAGTTGGAAATATCCATCTTTTCTTGAGTGTGTTGCTGGTGCAACGGCTTCTCCTCAAGCAGTACCACACCAACATTCTGTCTCATATCCTATTTCAAATCAAATCTCCCATTGGCGGCTGCACATCTACCTGAATATTCACATTTTTCCTACCTGCCACAGTCATCATGACTGAATGTGGTTTTTATGTTAAAAAATAAAATAAAAATGAGTGTGATGATATTTGACCTAGGCAGAACTCAACTGTAACTTTTTAATTTCTCATACTAGAAAAGGTTATGCTATAAGAGCAAGATTACAGACCGCTAGAATCTTGGAATGGATGTTATTGCTTGTCATTTGGTTTCAGATACACTATATTTGCCACACACATGGAAAACCTATCAGAACTAGCAACCATATATCCAAATGTAAAGATTCTTCATTTTGACGTGGAAGTAAAAAACAACCGGTTGGATTTTAAGGTACCAGCTCTTTTAAACTTCATATATGCTTATATATCCAGAGTAACAGCTACATATATTCTGTAATTTCCTGGTTCACATGCACAGTTTGAGCTGAAAGATGGACTGCGACATGTATCACATTATGGACTTCTATTAGCAGGAGTAGCTGGGTTACCAAGTTCAGTTATAGAGACTGCCCGAAATATCACCTCAAGGATTACAGAGAAGGTGAACATGCCAAATTTAAAATCTCGTGCACTTTTTGACCCTTTGTTCTTAATAGAGTGATCCACAAGATGTCTTCCTTTTGATTACACTGCTGCATATCTAAATTCTTAAGGCATTACGGCCCAACACTCGGTGTGTAAAATTTCGTAATTTCATGGAGGGGGAAATTTAAATATAAAAGAGTCGTTCTCAGGATACGAGTAGTCTAATTAAATTAGTAGTATTACAATATGATTAAAATGGACCGTAGCTTATAAAAAGCTCACCCGGATGTTTTTTGGTCATGATGTCACCAAACGAAGGAAATATGCATTAGATGGGATCATAAGGTTAATTTTAGATACGACGATGAAAGGCTATTTAGACATGTAATACTATTTGTTAAACATATTTTATATCTACATACATGTCTAAAATATTAGTGTACTATATTTGTTTAAATGAGTGGTATTCACTATTTGCTGACAAATATTTATTTTGGTTATAAATAGGAAATGAAGAGGAAGGAAGTGAACCATGAGCAATATGAAGGTATTCAGATGGCATATCGAGTGGCTCAACATCTGATATGCTTGAAATATTCAAGCCAAGATGAAGATTCCATCAGACAAGCTCTTCAACATGTTAAAGAGTGCTATGCCAATGGTACCATTTAGATTAGCGTTATACTCTTCCAGTGTTGTAGAAACCCGTTTACATTAAAAGTGTTTCGTGTCACTTGGCTACCTAGCTAGAGCATATATTCTTTCTCATCTTAGATTTGTTATGTCACTCAAATAGCTAACATGCTTCATTCTTTTAGTTTTAACTTGTAAATGAGATGTAGTGGCCGGAACTCTATTATTCTGAAAATGCATTCCTGATGACTCTCCTAGTATTTATTTAATTACTTAATAATCGCATAAGTAAGATAAATAAAGATGATTTGTGCAAAAAACTCGCCATCAGTATTCACCATTTATTTTCGTTCATTTATCATCTGTGGGCTTCACCTTTTATTTTGTATTAACCGACTTAGTAAGTCATTAGGCCCAATGTATGTAGGGCTTAGCCCATATTTAGCCTATATACCTTAAGCTCTATATAGGGGCATATAATTAGGGGTGTTGATCGGTTCGGTTTTCGGTTATTCGGTTAATTCGGTTCGGTTAATTCGGTTAAAAAATTTTTTAGGGTCAAACCGTGAATCGAACCAAACCAAATTCAAATTCGGTTTTTGGTTCGGTTTGGTTAAATTATAGTTCGGTTTGGTTCGGTTCGGTTTTCGGTTTAACCAAATTACATACTTTATTTTAAAAAAAAAGAAAAATATACAAATACATTTTGCCAAAAAAGTTATTTCAAACATAAACAGTATTTTTTAATATTAAGATGAAATTTTTTTTGTTATTTATATATATATATAAATATAAATATAAATATAAATATAAATATATATATATAACGTTTTATTGATCTTTTTATATATATAAATATATAAAAAATATATAAATTTATATGAATTCGGTTTTCGGTTCGGTTTTCGGTTTTGATTACCAAAACCATATCCAAACCAAGAACCGAATTAAAAGTTCGGTTTGGTTCGGTTTTGGCAAATTCGGTTCGGTTATAAGTTCGATTCGGTTATTTTCGGTTCGATTCGGTTTTGGTTTTCGGTTTATTCGGATATTTCGGTTTTTCTGATAAGTAGAAATGGTCATGTTTTCGAGAGTCAATAAAAGGAACCATCATTCAATTATCTTTGTTTCTACTTGATCTGGTATTCCATGCTTGGTTAGGATATGTTTTATATATGAACCGAGTTTTAGATAAGTGAGAACCAAAAGTATAAACATAAAACGACTTGTGTCTAAATCAAAACATATAATGCTGGTTTTCTAGAAACGACAGTGATGGTGATGGTGAGAAAATAATAATAATTATGTTGAAATGGTCCAAAATACATGCCGCCTATATTATATATGCATGTGTCGTGGGAAGAATGGTCCTCTTTACAGTGACATTTGTTTAACCCAAAGGAAGCATGGACCTATTTTTTAATCTACAGGGGTTCATCACATTTAATTTGTTTTTTTCTATATAAACCTAAAATTAATATTTGGAACTTGTAAGATTCTTACTTCAAACTCACTCATAGCTACACGTGATTTCGTCTCCAAACTTTACTTTCTCTGTCTATGCTATAAATATCAATTTGTTTTCCGTTAAAATTTCTTTTGTTATTTCTCCTTGTAACTATGCAATAATATGTTAAATATAGAAATAAAATGACGAATAAAGTTAAAAAGTAACCTTGAAGCGTTCGGTTTGCATCTTTTTTCGGCATTAATATCATAAAAGTGATATATAGCTAGTTTTGATTCAAATACCAAATTAAGTTACAAAATCAAGTTTTAATAGTACTATAAGAAAGTACCTTTGATACTACATATATGCTATGACAAGTAGTTAGTTTGTATCAATGTAATCTGACTAACTTGGACATATATTACGTTTTCAGATAACAAAAAATAAGTGTTAAATAGCAAACCATCTTTTTTGAAAAAGCTAGCTCCTAGCTTGTTGGCTAGTACGTACGTACAGTAGTAATTAAGAAAACTTGGTATCTACTCCACTGGCACCAGCTAGGAGGCATGCAAAACGTGGCCAAAAATGAATTTCATAAATCTAGCTAGAGAAACAATAATAATGTAACTGATGAAACAAATTTAAATTGGGTTTCTAAGATCATAGATATAGAAAATGCATGGCTTTGTCTGCCAACTAGCTACATGCAGTTCCACAAGAAATGATCTTCTGGCCAGAATTGATCATTTATTTTGTCTGGCAATGTGTTGAAAAACCGATGTCGTCCTAGATCCATGAATAGATCCGGTAAATCAAGAAACGGGTCATCGTTGGTCATATTTCTCTGATCATTAAGCTGCTGCTGCAGCTCAGTATTAGATTCACGGTCAAGGTGTGCGGCTTTGAGTGCCGCGTCTTGGATGTCTCTAGGTGAATTGGACTTGGGCTTTGGGAATTGGTGAGCGAGTTCGGGGAAGTTTAGGATAGCAGAGTGACCTTTGATACTGATTGCGGCCACGTCATGTGCTCTTGCAGCCATCTCTGGTGTATCAAACGTCCCAAGCCATATTCGTGATTTTTTCTTTGGCTCGCGTATTTCTGATACCCATTTGCCCCAGCTCCGCCTTCGAACACCACGGTAGACACCTCCATCATTCTTGTGTTTTGTATTTCTTCTAACTTGATCATTCAAATCTTTGGGACGTTTGTTGGTGGTGGTGTGATTCATGTGTATTATAGTAAAGTAGTACGAGTACCTAGGTAAAGGATATATTTAGGACGTTTGTACAAGAATATGTGCAAGTGACATTCTTATATAGACAATAATCTTCTTTTGCCTTTTTCCCTTTTCTTTTCTTTTTATCTCATAATCACCTTATTACTAATTTATATCATGCAAGCGTTTCCTTTAATTTGTTACAAATTTATGTTTTTCAAAAGGAAACATTTCACAAGGGTGTAAACCTACAAGTCTCCCTCTTTTTCCCTTTCTTGTTCACCATGAGTCACACATAACACGTGAGCGAGCAAAATTGAAGACGTCCGGTGCTTGCGACCACCAAACGCTAATAAAAGTGTGAGTGTGTTGTGGAGTATTTGTGTGTGTTAGTTTATGCTGATGTGGCATACTACTCACTGTACCATTACACCTATTTCAATAATCAACTTCAGTGTACTTTGTTAATATTTTTTTATCATTTTTTTCTTTCCAAAATTATTATCCCTATAACAACACCACAGTTTAAGAGAAAAACAATTTTTATAGTCTTTTTTCCTTTTTTAATTTTTTGCAAAAATCAATTTTACCTTTAGCTATAATTAATTAAAGGGAAAATCTTACCAGCATTACAAAGAAGGTAAGTTACCTAATTTGCTTTGTAAAAATTTTAAAAAATTTACAATTAAACCAATGCACTTTCATGGTTCTCTCTGTTTAGTCCTTGTCATTTTTTTTTAAATGAAAGCATGTAACTTACCTACTTTGTAAAGCACGTAAGTTATCCCCTTAATTAAATCTTTCTTTCAATTTTGTGATAATACTTTCAAGTGGGTAATATAGTAAACTTGATCAAACTTTCGGATATACTTTAGTAGTGAACAAATAATTTGATACAAATCCAAAAAGTAAATGTGAATTATAAAATTGAGACGAAGAGAGCATTATACTTACGGAAACAAATGCTAAAACGTACGTAAATGAAACTGATCTCGATGAAAATAAACTCAAGTTGCAATTGTCTTTTGTGTTGATCAACATCTGTTCAATATTTCGTACATAGTAGAACGCAAACTGTTTTCTTTAGGCAAACTCTTATTTATTTATTATTATTGTTAGACTATGGATCATAAATAAACTTTATGTTGAGTTTAAAGAAAAAAATGCATGGGCCAAGAATAATAATTTATGCACAAAGAAATGGTCGGGTGGGAATAAAGCGTTAGAAAAAGAAAAAGCTGTATATACTTTTTCAGATCAACAATTCTTATTAGTTTCTAGTTACTGTTAGATTTGGCATTTCTCAACAAAGTGATTCATTGGCTTATTCTTCAAGACTCCATTGCCAAATAAAAACTTTCTTTTTCCTAGCTTTCACCCACTTACGACTTACAAATTTACATTATATAAATCACACAGGCCCGACCCGAATTGACCCGAATCCGACAAACCCGAGTTCAAATAGGGTCGAGTTTAGGTATGTTTTTATTAGTATTGACCCGACTTCGACCCGACCTCAATAACCCGAACCCGACCAACCCGACCCGATTGACACCCCTACTTACATTTGTCCCATAAAACACGTACTCGATTGATATACTTTCTGATTTGGTCTCATTTAATGGCATAGTTTTGTGTGAGTAATAATATGCCCTTCGTTTTTCTATACCCCGAGTTATCTTCACAAGATTGTTCAACTCAAACTTATAACTTAAGTATTTTGAATTCATAATATAAGAATAAGACAAAAATACACTGTTGGTCCCTAAACTTTCCTAAAAGTGTCGCATGGGCCCCAAACTTTAGAAAATCGTCGCCGTGCGTCCCCTTTTCAAGTTTTTGAGGCCGATTGCGTACTTTGACTGTTATCAGCTGGTCAACACCATTCATTTCTAAATGGGAACACCTTTTAAATCACCCTTGTACTTGGAGTCTAAATGGTGTGATTGTACCTTTTTGATTCACATGTGCTCTCTGTTTGGCCTTGGGAGGGAATGGGTGAGCATATGGAGATAGAAAAGGAGGTCTAATTCATTAAGATGTACCATAATAAAGGACTGACCACTGTGAAGGGTATGTAGCTTGGTTGGGTGGTGTATGATGGGTGGAATAGAGAGGTGTGAAAGATGAACCTTCTTGGTCCACCTAATACACCACCATAAGAGGTAATGGTTGGGCTTCCCTCAAGGTATGTGTTCCCAAGCAACTGATGCCATTCTTAAGAGATGGAAATGTAGGTTGCTTGGTATAGCTCTTGATTGGAAGGGTTATAGGTACCCAGTGAAGCCAGAAACCTGGCGTACCCCTTTCACTGTGGATGCTGGTTGAGTGATTTGGGTAGGAAAGGTAAGCTGGAAATGTAAGCTGGATGGTTATGTGCATTTAAAAGGTGAATTCAGAGCAGCTTGTGGTGGTGTTTTGTCTTGATGCCAGCTTGTTGTAGTTGTATTAGATATCTGGTATATGTCTTGAGTGATAGTTATCAGATGTATTGCTGTTATGTTGCATTAGATTTGGGGTATGTCCAAATCTTGATGTTATATTAAGTTTTTGAAGATAATATAAATTCACCTTTGCGCAAAAAAAAAAAAAAAAAAAAAAAAAAAAATGATGATGAAACGACAAGAAATAATAATTTGACACAAAAGGGTATTAATGTGAAAAGAAAAAAAAAATCATTTCTGTTAACTTTTGTGTTTAGTTAAAGGGCATAAGGGTCATTTCATATATTTGGATTATTAGTCATACTTTTCTTCCTCTTTTGCTAAAATTTAAACATACTGCTTTAAATACACATACAATTCAACCCGATCAATTTGTTCGACCGTTCATCATCTTCTCTATTTATAATCATCTTCTCCAATTATAATCAACTAACCTAAAGAAACCATAATCCTAACTTTTGGGTCAGAAACCCTAATTAAGCATGAACGCACGTTCTGTATAAAAAACAGTTTTAAATCAATCATGAAGCAAATAACATAGATTAACGATTTATAGAAGTTACTAGGTAGGTTTTACAAACTCACAACTATTCAACACCACAAATGAAAAATAAATTTATAAAGGGATAGTATCAATTGGCTACTAATCTATTAGTTTAAAGATATTAAAGCTATACCTGGTGAACACCGTGTCAAGTTGATTCCTCAAATGTTAGGGTTAGGGTTTCTTTAAACGACAATTTTTTTTCATACATATCTTATAATATAACTCACAAATAACTCTAGCGAGGCTTAAATTCACAACCTTTAAATTAATAGACAATTCATATACACTAGACCGAAGGCCTTGGGTTTCTATCTTGCGTTTAATATCTATCGTCCTACGTTGCGTGGAGTAGTAACAAACTTTAAAGTCGTGGACAAATAACAAAAGTCTCATCATAAAAATGATATTCTAGTATGTGTATACCATTAATTGTTTTGGCACGTCTTGAATAATGCGTCTTGCTTCTTTTTATGACAAATTTCAAGCATGTCAACATCATCGGGTTCCCATTTTTATTTTTTTCACTTTCTGTAAATTAGATAGAGAACATTAAAGCTAGACTGCATAAGGACACTGGCAGTCATGCTTCTGAAAACATCCATACCTTTGAAATCCACCAATAATATCATTCCACCTCATTTCACCTCATTCATACTTTTTCCATACCTCCCAACCCCATTTTAGTGGCAATCATGCCTTTTTCATACCTCCCATTTTTTTTTAATTAATTAAATTAAACAATTTAATTAAAACATAAATATTTCATTAATAACTAAAATAAAATTACATAATACTTAAAAAAAAAAACATAACTAAAAGAAAATTACATTATTAAAAAAAAATGAAATAACTAATCATCGAGATATGTTAAGTTTTGAGCATCTACGTGGTCCGTAAGATCATATAGGAGTCGGTAATGCATTTGTTCGTCGATTAACTCCGGTAATACAGTATCGTCATAAACTGGCGCGACTGGCGAATCCATTATATGAACCGGTGCTATTGCCATCCCATCGTCTTTTAAAATCATATTGTGAAATATGATACACGTATAAACAATTTGTCGAATCTTTTCAACCGACATTGCCCGGAGAGGACGAGCAAGAATCATCCACTTATTTTTAAGACGACCAAAAGCTCGCTCGATATCTTTTCTTGCAGACTCTTGTAGCCTTTTAAATCTCTTTTCATTCAATTCAACCGGATGCTTGTATGCTTTAACAAATGTTGACCATGTAGGATAGATTACATCGGTAAGATAATAACCACGTTTGTAAAACCGTCCATTTACATGAAATGAACTGTTTGCCGCCGTTCCGTTTCGCTCCGTAAGATACAATGGTGACTGATTCAAAACATTGATATCGTTGTTTGCACCGGGAGGACCAAAAAACGAATGCCAAATCCACAAATCGTAAGAAGCGACGGCTTCAAGCATAATAGTTGGGTATTGATGATCACCTCGCTTATATTGACCTTTCAAATGTCTAGGACAATTACGCCAATGGAAATGGGTACAATCAATGCTACCAAGCATTCCAGGAATGTGATGTTGATCTTCATGGAACTCGTATAAGCGTGCAATGTCATGAGATGTAGGCCTACGTAAGAACTCTCGACCATATAATTGAATAATCGCTTGGCAAAAATGATCAAGGCATTCTCCTATAAAAAAATATATATAACGCTAACTTTATAAAAAAATTAATAACAATAACATAAAAAAAATATATATAACGCTAACTTATAAAAAAAATTAATAACAATAAGTTTAAAAAATATTTCACCTGACGTTCGGCGCGCCATGTTTAAATAGTCATCAAATCTATCTGGAGGTTCACCCGTTGCGAGTTGCCTAATGGCCGATGTGCATTTTTGTAATGCCGTGTAACTTTTTTCCCCCCTCGCATCTAAGCCCTCTTGAAACCATTCGAAATTCGCTTCAACATCACCAACAACTCTTAAAAACAAGCTTTTATTCATACGAAACCGTTCACGAAAACGTTCGTCGTTAAACTTTGGACGTTCAACGAAATAATCATTCATAAGGGTTCGTAAAGCTTGTTCACGAAAACGAGTTACATACTCCCGACTTTCGGTAGAGCTTGCCGTGTCGTCAATTGCATCGTACGCGGCTAATAAGGTTTCTAGGGTGCTACCGGATGGCACTAGTTCGGACAATTCGCCGGGGGGACTCACTAATGATTCGGACGAAGAAGAAGACATTGTAAGAATATGTGAATTTTGTATATGTGAATTGGATTATTTGTGATAAAAATGTATGTGTTTGTTGAATATATATAGGGGAATTTTTTTTTTGTTCGGCCCAATACACGCTCCAACCCTCCCAACGTCTATTTCATTTAAAGCATCAACGGTAACATTTGCATTGGAATTGCCATGCTTCGGAGGCAAAAATTGCCGCTCAACCTTTGCCGATAGCCATGCCGGTGGGGTGGCGGCGGTGTTTGCCGCCGGCATGGGCTTGCCGGTGAGGCATGCACCCCCACTGCCACCCTTCTAATAATACACGTTAGGCTAGACACAATGGTGTCTCAAGTGCCAAAGTGGTTACCAATTTTTTTTTTTTTTTTTTTTTTTTTTTATTATTATTTTTTTTACAACAAATTTAAAATTCATTAAAAATAAAAACATTATAATACTAAATTAAAAACTTAAACTAATAAAACTTAAACATGACAATACTTATTAAAAATTTAAACTATTAATCTAAGTTGTAGCGTTGCTTGATTTCCGCCTTAATCTGCAAAAGTTCGTTTCGTTGTTCGTTCGGGCAAATGCAGGTCGATTGCTGAGTTGTTTTCCGGCGAGAAATTCAAATCTGGTGCATTTTGAGGTAGTCGGGATCGTCGATTTTTTGATGGGGGAGTGTTTTCTTTGACATGATGAATATGGACGAGAAGTTGCTTGAAGTGTGTTTGAAATTATGTGTTTAGAAGTGTGTTTAAGGTTGATATTTATAGAAATGTAAAGTGGTAAAGTAGGTTTTTTTTTTTTTTTTTTTTTTTTTTTTTTTTTTTTTTTTTTATCGGTTGCAAAAACAACCGATTGTGTGTTTTGGAACTCGACAACCGATATTTGCACAACTCTCCACAATGGAGACAATCGATTTCCAAATCGGTCATGGGTGTCGACCAACCAATTTATTTCGATGCACTGTTTTCAGCCTTATAATAGTTTAAATTTTAAATGTTTCGTACAATAATACTCACAAACCCATACCTTTTTCGCGTGTAAATGACAACACCCGTAGTGTGAGTATGAACCTGGTCAAGTCTTGCTTATTTCCATATGATGACAGTATTTGCATTTGATTTGATTGTAACAAACTTTAGGTTAGATGGATTTGTTTAAACTATGGGGTATAAAAACTACAACTATACGCCCAAGTTATAACATATAACTTATATAATCAAAAGGCTTGTATCCTAATAGTATCTAATGTTGTGTAAGAACCACTTTAAATAAATGGTTGTGGGTTGAAAGTCCTGCTTAAGACATGTGAGATATATTTATGGTGTCAATGTTGTAAGATAGTCAAAATTATCGTTCTAAAATCACGTGAGTCTTCGAGGTCACATACTTAAATACTTAAACATCATTCCTTCTATATACTATGGGGCACAGACTCGATTTCCGTGTCAGGTTAAAAAATTAATTTTTCAAATAAAAAACAATAAATTTTATTAGTAAAAAAAGAAAACTTACAAAACATACCCTGGACTTTTTAATATCTACGATTTTTTATATAACAAATTTTGTTTGTCAAATACCTAACAAATATCTATGGTTTCGTGAATAAAAAAAATACTGGCAAAAACCCTCTCGATAGCGAACAGAACTAGCCCAATATTGATATGCTTTTGACGTACGCACGGTTTTATAAAAAATTGTTGAAGTTTACTATATATATATAGTTTTTAAGTAAAAATAACTTTCAAAATGCGCCCTTAACTTTTCAAATAACTTTAAAAATTAACACCTCCACACAAAGACATCCGTTCACTCTCCTCCTGAAGGTTTGACCTTGATGCTTACGGCTCAAGTTCTTTTCCAGTGATGTCAAAAATCTGATTAATACCTTGTTATGTAATATGTATATGATAATAACTCCGTCCTAAAATTATTGTCCCCTATTGATTTTTTTGGTCTTTACTTTCCAACTTTGACCTTAAGTATTTTTGTTTATATTACATAATACTTGATACAAAATATATGAACGGATTGAGTTTTAAATGTATTTTCATTTGGTATAATTCTTATCAAAAATTGTATAACACAAACATAAATATTTAGAGTCAATATTGAGAAAAAAAGACTGAAAAAATTAATAAGGGACAATAATTTTAGGACGGAGAGAGTATATCTTATTATCAAGTATCGAGATTGAGATAAATGCATTGGCCCCGAGAGAGCTAACTTGTTGGGTTAATCAAAAACTTAGACGAACTAAATGGCTAGTCTATGTACTTATTTAGCTAGCCCATTTCTTAGCCCAAATGGCTTCAAGTCCAAGTGAATTACTCCGTCCGTCCAAAATTATAAGTCCATTTAGACTTTGCACAAAATTTAATAAATTTCCACTAAATAATTTATTCACCAATCAAATATCTTTTCTCTCTACTAAAGTGTCATTTGATTGGTTGAAATAAAAAAATGGACAAGTGTTTTGGGACAACCAAAAACAAAAAAATAAACTTATAAATTGGGACGGGAAGTAACAAGTTAGATAATTATGTTTGATGTCGCCACTTTCATCAAGAACACAAAGGATCATCAAAAAATATAAATATATGAGCAATGTTACACAAACTTTACAAAATTATATCCACAAAATGAGTTAGCAAGCGTAGTAATCCAATCACTCCACATCTACTTGACAACTCATTATGTGAATATAATTTTGTAAAGTTTGTATGGATCTAGCATTGCTCTAAATATACAATACACCCATCCTAAATTAGGATAGAATATTTTTACTAGGAAAGCTATCCATATACTGAAGAAAAAAATCTCTATATATCTCAATAGATCGATTCTTAAATGATTCTTGTCGACTAATCAAAGAGGCAATCTACTTTGGTTGCTTGGAGTTTCATCCTCCAAGAATTGTGTTCATTCATGATTAACGAACACGACATATAGTAAAATGGACACTCCCGATTCGTTACTTAATAGTGTGCTATTGGTTTTGAGGACTTCTTAATCGTGTGTTATCGTTCTTCTTCGATGAGAATGCCTAAACTCTAAAATGCACTCAAAAGGTCATACTTACAAAGTTTCGTCCATCAGTTATACTTACAAAGTTTCAAATACAGTGACTAAACTCATTAGAATTCAAATTTTATTTATTTCAAATTCCAAAAGTGTTATCAATATGTATATATTAAGTTCTAAGCACTAATAATGATTTTAACACGAAAATGCAATCACTGAATAGAAACATAAATAATGTGTGAAAACAGCTGATATATAAGCAAATTAATAACTCTTTATAGACCATATGATTATGGGCAGTTCTAGAAATATAATCTTACAAGCTTCGAAAATCAAATCCATCGATCCGCAACCCGAACTCTCTACCTAACCTAACCACCCAGGACAAACCTCTCCTTTTCCTGGCTTGGACAAATCACTCAGAGATTATATGGGGTGGCTTCTAATGACCGCTACAAATGATTCAAATCCCATGGTGGATTGATTTCAAGCATGCTGTCATGGCCTGCAGTGGGGAACTTTCAGAACCTGAGATTCAACTACAGATGCTAGATATTTGTGTCGCCTTGGGATTCCGGCATTTGGTTTTTCTCCAATCCAACACACAAATTTTACTCCACGATCATAATGAGCTTTTGAAGGATACAGCTTATTTGGAGAGTAGAGGTACATGAATCCATCATCAAGTCACTGACTAACTTTAAACGCCGGGGCAACACCTTAATACACATAGTAGACTGAATTACGGAGAACCATCATTTGGTAAACAATATTTCAATCCTTGCTTGAATTTCGTATCTCATTATGTACACAAACTTTTTAGATGTTCTGAATAATAACGTGTTATGATATTATTACAATTGTTTGACCTCTAAATCATCAAATGAGCTTACTATAGTATATATAGTAATATATCGCCAAAAGTATGATAGTGCAAGACTCTTGTAAATAATTTGGAATTTTAACCACAACGAACACATTAATCCACGCAACATCTAGTTGTATGCTGAGTACATAGTTCTATATAAGTTGAGACCATAACACAAGGTACGAATGTATACTTTATTCAACAATGGATACATTCTTTATTCAAAAACCTATGAGGAATACGCAGCATTGATACGGTCCCTCAGGTAGTCGCCACTGCGGATTGGAGGAAACCTACAAGCCGACCAAATCAAATCATCATGATTAAAGACACATAAAAACGATGATGGCTTTATTAGCAGACACCACCAACTATTATGATAACAAACATACATACCTTGGAGGAGACGACTCACTGCAGCAGCTTTTCAAGCATTCTACCATACAGTCGGTTAGGATCCAAAAAGAAAGCCATCTGTACATATTATTAGGGCTTGTTTAAGATTACGAATATGAAGAAAATGTCCATCCCATCTTTGGTTTCTCTGTTTTTGTGGATCAAATATTCACTTTCTTTTTAAGAAACGAGTCACGTCTTCAGGTTTTCATATTTCACGCAAATAGGGACCAACTGATAACAAAGTGATATGACCAGAACAAATTACAAATACAACCTAAACTGCAATTTTTATTGTACTTTTTAAGGGCTGGTGAATGACTAGAAAGATCATTATAGTGAATGAAGCACATAAGCAAACATAAAAATGCAATTCATTGGTTAGGAAGTAATTACAGAATAGCGCTCTTTCCCGGTTGGCATAACTCGGTGTAGAGTTGACCTGCAACAGAATTGAAGGAAAGAAACACGCGCGATGTTGATATGCAGAGACTTCAAACTCTAGGAAGATGAGGATAGAGAAAGAGGGTGTCAGGGTTTTACCGGAATAGACAATTAGTCCATCTCTCCATCATGTCACCAAGATTAACAATAAAGGCCCTGCACCACAAAATATATTTTAGACATTCAACTACAAGACTGCTACAGTTCAATGTTATCCAAAAGGATAATACCTAGCGCATGCTAAAGTTTTATAGAGATATTTGTCAAATATGTAAAACATGCCCGCTATTAGATGGATTAAGTTGGAACCTTGGCCATGAAAAAAGAACACTGTTGCGTTTATCTTGGGACAAGCCAAGTTTATTCACAGTTGTATGTTGATTGAGAAACTCACCCTTTGACGTGATTAACATTCTCCCAAGTCCGTGGGTGCTTATGTTTTTCCCTGCAGACCTGTTGTTGATACACCAACACCATCATTACAAGCAAGAAAACCTTTTAAAATAAGTAGTGTTATTAGTAATTATTGCCTGGAGGCCAGGAACACCGTCTGTTGCGAGAAGAGTTATCATTCCATAATCAGAATGTGCAGAAGCACCATATACAACCCCATCCTCAGCAGAATCCCCCATTTCCCCTGCCGCCATTCAGTTAATATAAAGTCCATCATCATCCTTGTCACGTCGGTTATGAAGTTTGACATGAAAAGTAATGAACCTGGATAGTGCAAAAGTCGTAGAAAAGCATATGGTTTATCCAAAGCACCGATGCTGTGAAAGAAGTGATCATCTAGATTCAAAGCCAGTGCAATGAGAGAGCTCAATTTCTTCCCGGTAGACCTGTATTAATGACCCCATATATCGTTAGAATTAGTAAATAAAAGATGAATATAAGAAAAGCAGCAAAACTTACAAAAGTGAAGTGTAGTAATTCTCCATGACAGATCTCCAGGAAGGTAATAAATCTGCAATTAGAATTTCATAAACAATCCCCACCCCAAAATAATAATAATAATAATAATAAATAAATAAAGTTGGAGATAAAGTAGTAGAATAAGTACCTTGGGAAGGCCATTGGTTAAGTTGATTTTGTAAAGGACCGATATGGAAAGTTTCTTTCGAATCCCCTGTTTATATATATAATCAATCCCCTTTACATCATCATATTATTTTGTAAGAAATTAGTAAATGAAATGTATGCTATACCACTTTTAGTTTTTGAAGAGGAGTCGAGGTTCTCGGCGTAAAGCGGAGAAAAGCCAAAGTCACCTCCGTTGCGACTGCATTTCATCTTGTCTTCACGTGGAAGTGAAAAAAACAGTCTGCTTTGTTCAAACACATTTTGTAACAGTTGTTCATCAACACCATGGTTTATCAGGTAAAAGAATCCATAATCAGTGCAGGCCTAACAAAACAACATTAGATTACACACACTATTAGTTAAAAGAAAGAATCCACCCAACAAGTAAGACCTATGCTAGTAAGTAAAATGTTGGGGTTATAACACCAGTAGGGTAAGGATAATCAAACCGGCTATCTCAATGAATCGTGTAATCACTTTCCACAAGAAACTATTCGACCCTATTTGCCTGGGTTACACAAATATCACTTTGGGATAATTCAGATAGTTATGTTCTTGATTTAGGCACAAATACAAGAACCCTTCCGCTTATGAGTATTTAGGTTTTAGTGTGTATCTCATGCATGATGTTTCTATTATATAGAGAGTAGTTGAGTCAATGAAATTATCAGAGTTAATCGGCACATTAATCGCCTCATAATGTTGCTCTATTATAGCAACAGTGGTTGCAAGGTGAATTGATTGACTATGATAATTTAACCGCGGTTAAAATTGCCCTTAAATAGGTCAAATTAAAGACCTTTACAAGTTAGTAGTAAATTAGTTCTAGTAAGTCACAAACTCATTAGCATATATACTTGCTAATGTGTTTGCTCCTTGAGTATAATCACTAATGAGCTTTCTCACCGAAGGGTTGAACCGTCTGATGAGACTAACCTACTTACTGAAGACTATAATTCACTCAACTAATCAGCTCCCTGATGAGATCGCTTAGAATGTACTATAGCTCATTCAACTCATCTCAGCTACCTGATTTCTACAACGCCGTTGTTTGAGTAGTCAGGGAGATTGAGTGATATGATGGGTGAAGTTTTTGAAGTATCGAAAAGCAAAGAAATTACAAGTAAACATTTTAAGCCCAAACCCCAACTTTGAGAGGAAACAATTTACTTCAAAATCACTCGTCATTTTCCTCCTTAAGTGATACTCAAGAACACAAACATTTTTTGTAAATTTCCAACATAAAACCCCGGACAGTAACAGCAGTAGCATTGAAGCCAATAATCAATTAACTAAAAGAATGAAAGAATAAAAGAAGGGACCTGACCTGACGAATAGAATGAGCGGTGGAGATTCGGTCTGAGGATAACGAAAGGTCGATCACCGGAAGCAGCATCATCTCTTTCTTTTTACTATCTCTTTTACCTTCACAATACTAAACCCTTTTCTATTTTAAAACAAGGGTTTAGCAACAGCCCTTACCTTTAAAGATAAATAATGCTTTTACGGTTTTACCATCTTTAATTTTGTTTCAATATTTAAATTACATGGATTGTCCTTGTGGTTTGTCAAAATTCCAATGACCTGTCCCTAATATTTCATTAATGACCACACATATGGAGCATTGTGGGTTCGTTGGATTCACTCATACAAGCTTATGGGTAGAAGATGTGCCAACCAAAGCGGGAATGAGTTGAGGGTGGCGTAAACTACTCCATATTAGGGATAAAATTAGAGACCATATGTGGTATCGGCTTGGGGATGGTAAGAAGGCCTTTGTGTGGGTTGACAAATGGTGCAATGAATATCCTCTTGGAGCTTTAAAATTAGTTCGGCAAATTACACGTGCGGGTTTTAATATGAAGAATAAAGTGGCGGATATTATTGAGGATGGGGTGTGGAAATGGCAGCCGGGTTGGATACAAATTCACTCCCCTATTCTTACACCAAACCAAGAAGTCAAACTGCTATGGCGGGATACAAATGGTAATTTAAAGGAATTCTCGGTTAGTACGGTATGGGATACAGTTCGGCCAAGAAATGAGGTAGTTTCGTGGCTTCACGTGGTGTGGTTCTCTCAATGTATTCGTCGCCATGCTTTCCTACTTTGCTTATCATTCTGAAGAAGCTTAAAACACAAGATTATCAAGGCAATGGGACATTAGTAATGACACTAACTTAAACATGTTTCATTGTCCCTTGTGTGAAACTCAACCGGATTCTCATTGATGCGGGATTTGCAAGACCTCGCAAAAGGTTTTACTTCTCAAGGAATCTCAAGAAGTTTTGCAATCCTCCAGGCAATGTACTTGACCGTTGTAGTGTAGTATAGGCAAATCCAGGGGATTGATCATTCTCTATGGGAATAGTGTCGTTAGGTTGAAGTGTATGTCGAGATAAGTCTAGAGATGAGGGATTATTCTTTTTGTGTTTTTTTATATTTTTTAGAAAGCAAATTAAAATCTCGGTTTTGAAGGAATGGGCGGAAGTAGTTGTTAATCAACTAACCAAAAAACTAAATTTTAAAATTACAATTAAACTAATGACCAGAAAAAGTAAATTTGTTGGTAACTCTTATGGTAAGACAAACATGTTTACTTAGACTCAATTACTCCCTAATTATCTTCTATTGATTCGTTGAATTGTCACGTCCTTGTTTGGTTGAAGCATTGTATTCCATAATATCGGTCGTGCTCCAACTCTATGAATGTTAATCTCCCCCAAAAACCTTTTAGTCTATTAAGAATTCCTAGGATCATCGACCCCAATTCATGCAATAAATACAACGAGAAAAATCAATAGTGCACTCTACGGTTACGTTTTCTAAGACGTTCAAGCTAGTTACATATAAGAGGTCAGCCAATTTTCTTAGCCTAACGCAATACAATCAACTAAACAATAGACAAAAAATCAATAATCAACAACTAAGTTTCATTAGATCTAAGCAAACACAAATAAACTTAAGCTAGCATGTTAGAAAGAAGAAAAGATAAACAAGTAATAAAACAACACATACATATTGAATGATTAAACAAGTAACTTATCTTCAATTAAACATGGATGAAAAAGACTGAAAAAGTCTCACAAGAACTCTGAAAATCATTTAGGGTTTGTTCCTCCAAAGTGTTACCAAAAAGTGTCACTTTCCACAATTCTTGTCCAAAGTACCTAAAATACAAAAAGAAACGATTTGATGCACTATTTGATCACATCAATCATGAACACCTATTTTTTAATGACCCCTTAAAAAGGTACCAAATAAATCCTTATCAATCATGAACACCTATTTTTTAATTGTGCTTATTCTTCGCAAGTGTGGTCGTTTATGAGGAGTTTTGCGTTTATGGATAATATTTGTCCTCATTTGGAGGTCATTGTTGCTGCTTTAACTCCTATTTCTCACAAGAGATCAGTTAAGAGTGTTATTGCTAGACTTGTTGTTGCCGCGTCACGTAATTTTATTTGGCAATCGCATTTTCAAGAAAAAGTAGGTGGAGCAGTTAAGAGATGCTATAATATATACGGTTAGGCTCAAGTTAATGTCCTTGTGTTTCAAAAATTCTGCCAGTGATGAGCGTTGCTTGGACTAGTGGAAAATTCCAAAGTATATTATGACTAATAGCGTGTAAATTTCGTCACTGGTCATTGTATGTTTGGTTCTTAATAGGGTTGTTTGGGACGTGCATGTATAGGGATACATGCATATGGGGTCCTCTTGTTTTATATTATGTTGAAGGAATTACATAAGGTTGTTGAAGGTTTGGCATGTCAAACCTAGTTGGTGTAGTTTTCACGCTTAGTTAGAGTGTTTAGGTTAATATGGTACATAATCATATTCCTTTGTACGTTAACGTTATTTTTTGGAGTTAATATATTTACCAGGTAAAACCATTTACCAAAAATAAATAAATAAATAAATAACAATAACAGTCTTTTATTTAACCTTCGTTAGTTTTTCCCGTAATTATTATTATTATTATTATTATTATTATTATTATTATTATTATTATTATCATCATCATCATCATCATCATCATCATCATTTTATTTCTTTTCCAGTCTTTTATTTCTCTTACGATCAATTATTATAAATTTATATACATTTATACATACCTTAAATACCATAATACTCCAAGTCAAACCACTTTGTTTTTTCTTTTTCTCTTTCTTTTTTCTTAACAACAACACTACAACAACCCTTCAAAATTAAGTTTCACTCTCAAAAATCAAGTTTAAAATTTATGAGGGTATTTAAATCTAAGCATGGTTAATTATTTAGGTAAAAAATCGTAAGGATTAAGGGAAGAAGGTAGCTGATCAATTTCGGCCTATTTGAGGTGTTAAGCTTAATAAGCCGAAACCTAACTTTTGGAGATCGAAATCGACGACAACTACCAATCAACATTCGGATTCTAAGGTTCAAAAGGAGACTTCTTCTTCTAATGCTAAATCTGGTATGAACACTATGTCTTCTAATTATTTTGATGTTTTGAACTCGTTGGGGGAGGAGGATGTGGATGGGTTTCAACCAAATGGTTAGGGGTCACAAGATCAGCTTGTGAGTGATTTGAAAAGGAAGCAGTAGGCTACGCCTACTAAACCTAGTACTTCTTCCTCTACTTGTACTTCTTCAACTAAGGTGGATGGCCCATTCTCTAAGGTGGATAATGTGGTTGTTTCTAATTGCCACGTTGATGAAGTTCTGGAAGATCGTAACAAGACTAATTATTTTGGTATTGGAGGGAGCGTGAGGAGTCTTTTGGAGCAATGGAAAGATTGTACATGTGACTACAAATTATGAAGACGATTACTTTGATAATTGTGGTCTATCTGCGGCCCAATTAAAGGCTATTATCATCCATGACATTAGACTTGTATAGGTTGCTTTTCTTTTGTTTAGCATAAAGGTTGACGTATCTTAGTTTATGCTTGTTTTTGTTTTGGTTTCTAGTTGTGTGTAGCTAGTTGATCATTTATGGCCTGTCATGAATGATTTAGTGGTTCTTCAAGTGGTTGCTTGACTGCTTGAGGTTAATGTGGTACTTCAACCACATTCCATTGTATTTAACTGTTTTTTTTTGGTAATATATTTTACCGGGTGAAAGGCCCTTCACCCAAAAAACCTGGTTAATACTAAATAGAAATCCAAAGATCAATAAACGATTTCATTTACAGAATTAGTAGCGTACTCAATATGACAACACCACGACCACCGCTATCATCTCCGGCACCACAACCAACCACCAACTATTAGTGGTGTGTTTCAACATGACAAAACCATTTAGTTGTGTGCTTCAACATGACAACACCATGACCAACTGTCCGACCACCCATTACCACCACCATCTCCGGTAAAAGCAATCACCACTGACTCCTCCCAAACCAACCAGTCAACCGTGTGCAGCTGATAGGCCCACCTGGGAGAAAGTGCAAGTTATTATTGACCGTGGAAATATAGGGAAATCTCCGGGTGGTTAAATCCCAACGAGATTGAAATAGTATTTTGGAACGATTAGTAGAATGAGTGGCACTGAGGACAGTAACAAAAATGATTTGAGGGGTGATTACACTACTGATTGCTTGGTATTTAGATATTATGAAAATATATAAATAATAACAGAGATACAAGTAAAAACACAAATAAGAAAATCAGATAACAGGCAGAGACAAGTGGTATTTTAACAAGTTACAAACTACAGGGGGTAAAAGTGAAACTTTTTAAAACTAAAAATTAAAAGGAAATTGAAAATGAAAATGAAATTATAAAAGTGATTATTTTAATATTTAAATTTTATTTAATTAATTAAAACTATTTAATAAGTAAATTAAACCTAAGTTAATTTAACTAAAAATTATAAATACTACAAATTAAACTAAAAACTTGTAAAAATAATTTCTAAACCTTAATTAGAACTTGAAGAGAGTATAAAAAATTAAAATAAATATTTTTGTCTTTTTATGAGTTTTCTATTAATTAAAAACTATTTAACTTAATTAAACTAATTAAACTATTTTAAATTACTATTAATACTAAATTAACTTAGAAAATTATGATAAAATATATAAAACTATTTAACCATTACAGGAATCCTAAAAAATTATAAAAAGTTGATAAAAATTATATTTAAGCTAATTGATTAATTAATTACTTATTAATTAATTTAAATCTAATTTAATTAAATTAAATAGGAAAATTAGAAAATTGACAGTGGAAATTATGAAACTATTTTATAAAAGTCTTAAGTACTTTATAAAACTTAGGAAAAATATAAAATTCTACTATTGTTAATTAAAATTAAAGAAATCTATTTAATTACTAATATTACTTATTTAATTATTTAAATTACTTTTAAATCTAATAAATAGCAAACAGATTAGGAAAATTCTGAGAAAATTATTTTAACTACTTAAAGGTACTAGGAAATTAATAAAATTATAAAATTGGAAAAGTGCTTATTAATAAGCTGAGATGAAAATTAAATAGATAATTTCTATTAAATAGAAGCTATCGCTATAATTAAAGTTTGCTTTTTTTGGTTTTTCTTTTATAAAACTATTTAAATACTTAAATAATGAAACTTTTACAAAGACAACTACTTTAGAAATCAAGAATAAGCACTGTGAGTGCTTATTTGCTTATACAGTTGACTAAAGTTGACCACACAAAGAAATAAGCTAAGTTGAGGCTATGTGGGGTCCACACTGGTTAAATTAGATTACCCTAAGTTAGTTGAACTTGTTTGAGTAAATTTTAGTCAAATAAGCACTGAGATTAAGCGATAAGACCAAAACAAGCAATTCCAAACTTACTTTCTGAGACAGAAATGGGACAAAGTTTAGAGTTGATTCTAGGTGGGGTCCACTGATCTAGAGGTCAAACAAAAGGTCAACTTTCAAACACTGGTAGGAGGGGGGTTGTCTAAACCAAATTTGAACTATTGGGGTCCACAGATGTGGGCTGCAGCCACCAACAAAGTTGGTGGTGTGGTGGTGGTAAGCTGGTGCAGGGGAGTACTTATTCCCTGTAGGTGTGTTCCAAGGTTTGTGGGGTCCACAAGAATAAAAGGAGGTTCAAATTAAACCTAGGGGTTCAAAGTTAAGGTAATAAGCTACAAGTTGAGCCAATAAGCTACCCTTATGGCTCACTAATAAGCTCTGTGTGAGCCTTTGAAATGGTGGTCACACACTGAGTGCTCAGTGTGGCTTGTTTTGAGCAGGTTACAAATTGGATCCTAAAAGCTATGCTACAATAAGCTAATGGCCAAACTAAACCTAGATGTGAAAAGCTGAGGTATTAAGCTACAATTAAGCTAAAACCTAGGGTGTGGGGTCCACTAGAGTAACCACAAATCACCACCAAAGTTGGGTGGGTGAAATAGGATCTGAGTGCACAGGGCACTGGGTTGCCCTGCAGGGTACTTTCAGCTCTTGCACAAGCTTGAGAAAAAATCTTAAAAATCAAATAAGCTTTGATTCCTAGAGTTTAGGTGGTAGATTATAACCACAAGAAGTTTCAAGCTCTAAATCAGCTTCCTAAATTCTAGAAAAATCACCCAAGTTTTGAGAAAATCTGAGAGATGCAAATTGACTTTTTAATCTAAACTACTTAGTTTGACTATTGTTTATTTCTACTGCTTCATATAAGCTGAATAAGTTATAATAAGCTATATAGAACCTATTTTGAGCTTAAACTACAACTAATAAAGTAAAATGAGGATTTGTGGATCACAAATCCCTCATAGTTAACTGTGAGGGGTGATCAATGATGATTTTGACTTTCTAATGAACACACACAAGTTTATATGGTTTGTCAGACCAAATAAGACCTAGTATGACATAAAGCAAGTAAAAACAACAACTCAAACAACTTATAATACAGCTAAACAGCTTGATCCAAACACACCTTTAACTTGACTGTTTTATGATTTGTGAAGCAACAAGTTACAAGAGCTTATGAAACAGATTCAAATCAACTTATTATGATTAATTAAGTATAAATGAACATTTAAACACAGAAAATAACAACAACTAACCAAGATTACTTACTATACTACTTTGACTGTGTAATTTTGATTTTTTTAGTAACTATGAATTTCAACAAACAAGATACTAATCTAATGTTATATTATCACTATTTAGGACTGAATAAGCATAAAGCAACTGAAAAAGCAAGCAATGAACAAAGCTATAGTACAAAGACAGATATGAGATTTTTGATAACTTACAATAAGCTTTCTTGCTCAAACCATGAACCAAGAACAATCTTAAAGAATCTCCACAGATTCACTAACCCAGGGCCTTCCAAAATCAACCCTGCTCCATTGCTTATCACCAAGATCTTGTCAGTTTGACTTTTGTTGACTTTTTGTATTTTTGATTTTTTATATTACTAAACTACTTTTAATAGTTTCTAATAGCTTTTATAAGCTATCTAGGAGCTTAAGTGAGCTTATCAGTCCAGTATATCACACAATAACAACAATTGAGCTTTTGAAATTTAAGAAATTGAAACTAAAATTGCATAAGATTGAACAGCCAAAGAAACTTGAAATTTATTACTTGGAAAGAGTTACAATACACTAAAGATGCTTAGAACACTGCTTAAAAGCTTAGGTTTACACTAGAAACTTGAAATTGCATTATACGACATACACTTATATATAATAATACTAGATAGATGACTCCTCTGCTTCTCTTCCTTTTATAAGCTCCAATTAGGGTTCAGGGACACCTTCTGAGCCTTTCCCACTTCAATCTTGACCCTCCATTCTTCTGAATTGATCATAGCCGTTTAAATGAAAAATGGCGCCAAAAGTCTTCCAAGTTAACTTGGGGCCAAAGGTGAACAATTAAGGATTATTGGAGTATTGTGGAGGTGTCAGGGGACAAATGGGAAGGTTTTTAGGCAACTTGGGGCAATAAGGAAGAAAACAGAGGACATGGTGAGGTTTGGAGTGAAAAGGGGTGTGGTATGCATTAAATGTTGATGTGGTTTGGTTGTGAGGTGGAAGGGAGTAGGTTGGGTAAGCTGGAGGGTGAGGAGGAGGTGGTAAAACCACCTGGTTTTGGGTGAAGCAGGGGTGGGGGAGTAGGGTGTACAGTGGTGGTGGTTTTGGCGGTTTGGGGTGGTCAAACGGGGTCAACCCCTGTTTTATTTAATAAGGGGGAGTGGGTCGGGTAAGTTTTTGGGCTTGGAAGGGGTGTGGGCTGGGTAAGGGTGTTTGGTTGGATTAGTTTTTGGTTTTGGATTTTAATTAAAAGGGTCCGGTTTGGTTATTAGTAAACAAGGACCAAATTTGTAATTTGACAAAAATAGAGGGACTGAATTTGTAATTTTCCCAAAGTAGTTACGAGTGCTATTTTTGTCATTTATGAAAACCCAAGGATCAAAGATGTGATTTTTCCATTTTTCAAATACTAGGGACCTTTTTTGTAATTTCTCAAACTCCAGGGACCACTTATGTAAATTTGGATTTTTAAGGGACTGAAGATGTAATTTCTCAAAATGGTATCATAAGGACCAATTTTGTCATTTAAGAATAGTTCAAGGTTTATTTTATTAATTTTCCATTTTTAAAACCTTAAGGACTAATTTTGACATTTTTCAAACTTGAGGGACTAAAGTTGTCATTTTGTAATTTTTTAACTTTAAAGGACTTTTCTTGACAACTTATGAATCCCTAAGGACCTTTGATGATATTTTTCATGATTTGATTTACCAGGGACTAGATTTGACAACTTTTGAAACTTGAAGGACTGAAACTGCCAATTATGCAAACTTTGTACGTTTTTCATCTGTTTTTGCATATTTTGTATTTGAAACATATAAAACACACTTCTAAGATATTTTAAGTATTATGATGCATATTTGAGTGTTTTTGTATGTTTTGGCAGTTCAGATTGGTATAAAATGATGAGTATTTAGACACTCATCAATCCCCCACACTAAACTATTGCTAGTCCCTAGCAATCTTTTGAGAAAAAATTAATGGATTTTTACTCTTTACCAAAAGTCATCACTTTTGGAGTAGCCAGGTGTAAGAACTGTGGCACACCTGATAACTGTGTGATTTTGAGCAAACCACCAGCTGTCAACGGATTTGATTAGTCTTTACCAAAAGCCGTTTGCTCCTGGACTAGCCAACTCTTGATGGAATTGTCAACATCTTGGTGAGCTGATTACCAATTATGGTTTTTCCACGGCCTTTACCACATGCCATAATCTTGTGGGCTAGCCAACTCATTCGCTTTATGGGATATGGGGAGTTGAGGAACCATACAATTTTTGGCAAATTGCAAGCCATCAACGGTTTTGAGATGTCTTTACCAAGAGCCGTTTGCTCCTGGACTAGACAATCCTGTTGTGGGTTAGACATGGAGGATTGATACCATTATTTGCATTTCTAAGTGTGAAAAAACTGGTAATTTTGATCAAATGGGGGTTCTTGATGGAACATGTGTTTTGCATTCGTGAGAACGCTCCCCCACACTTAGAACTGAATATTGCTCTCAATATTCAAAGTACTTGGTGTCCCACCAAGACTTAGAACGTAAGAAGGTAATACTATTAACCTTTTATTTTAGTCTATTTACATACAAACTCACTTTTTTCTTTTTCTTTGTCTTTTTTTTTTTTTTTTTTTTTTTTTGAAAAAATATTTACATATGTACAACATGTGGTTCGTCTCCCCCACACTAGGGTGGTAGAAAGGGATGAGAAGACAGAAATATGGGTGAAAACCCATATTGCTACTATTTTTGATTACCGAGTTGCTAGCTTGACTCGACCTCGAATTGAATTGTCCATGAGGAAGCTACTGTTTTTGATTACCGAGTCGCTAGCTTGACTCGACCCCGAATTAAAATTGTCCTTGGGGAAGCTACTATTTTTGTTAACCGAGTCGCTAGCTTGACTCGACCCCGAATTTATTGGTCCATGGGGTAAGTTTGGAGATCCGGGACAACCATTGGTTGTATGTCCCCTCCAAAATAGTGTTTTAGCCGATGACCATTTACTTTGAAATTGGGACCGTCAGGTTGCAATAACTCAACAGTTCCATATGGGTATACTTTTGTTATAGTAAATGGTCCAGACCAACGGGTTTTTAGTTTTCCCGAGAAAATTTTTAATCTTGAATTGAAAAGAAGAACTCTGTCACCAACGTTGAAAACGCGGTTCTTAATTTTAGAGTCATGTATCTTCTTAGTTTTTTCTTTATAGATTAAAGAATTTTCGTAAGCTTGATCACGTAATTCATTTAGTTCGTTTAGTTGAACTTTACGGTGATCACCCGCTGTCTGAAGGTCGAAATTTGCATGTTTTAAGGCCCAATAGGCCTTATGTTCTAATTCGATCGGAAGATGACATGCTTTCCCGTACACTAGCTTATATGGAGTACACCCGATGGGTGTTTTGTAAGCAGTGCGGAAAGCCCATAATGCATCGCCCAGCTTATCCGACCAAGAGGCACGGTTTTCACCAACCGTCCTCTCCAAAATTCTCTTAATACCCCGATTTGAGACCTCCACCTGCCCACTTGTTTGGGGGTGGTATGCTGTAGAAAGATGGTGAGTTACACCATATTTCAGCATTACTCTTGCAAATTGTTCATTGCAGAAGTGAGTGCCACGATCACTGATAATGGCACGAGGAGTCCCGAATCTGGCAAAGAGAGACTTTAAAAATTTAACAACTACTCGGGCATCATTAGTGGGTAAGGCTTTTGGCTCAACCTATTTTGACAGATAGTCGACAGCTACAAGTATGTATTTATTCCCTCGTGAAGACGGGAATGGCCCCATAAAATCAATGCCCCACATATCAAATATTTCACAGACTTGGATGGCGTTTTGCGGCATCTCATTCTTTTTAGAAATATTTCCGTGACGCTGGCAAGCCTCACAGGTTTGGATAAGTTCATGGGCGTCTTTATAGATCGTGGGCCAAAAGAATCCTGAATCAAACACCTTTTTGGCGGTGTAATTTGGGTTATGATGTCCCCCCGTGGGTCCATCATGACAAGCTTTTAGAATTTCCATGGCTTCTTGGCCATGGACACACCGTCGGATGACTTGATCCGCACATATTTTGAACAAGTAGGGGTCGTCCCAGAAGTAATGTTTTACATCTTTAAAGAATTTTCTTTTCTGTTGGGACGACATCCCTTTCACAACGAAATTTCCCGCACGGTAATTTGCAAAGTCGGCAAACCATTGGGTATTGGAATCATTCCGGGTAGAGATTAGATTTAGAGTCTCCAGAGTAAAAGTTTCATTTATTTCTTTTCTCTCGAGAATATCCTGATGAGGATTTTCTAACCGGGACAAGTGATCAGCTGCAAGGTTCTCTGCTCCTTTTTTATCTCTTATGAGAATATCGAATTCTTGAAGGAGCAGGACCCAACGGAGCAGTCTTGGCTTTGCGTCCTGTTTAGTGAACAGGTATTTCAAATCCGAATGGTCCGTATACACCACGCTTTTGGTTAAGATTAAGTAAGACCGAAATTTTTCAAAGGCATATACCACAGCTAATAATTCTTTTTCTGTGGTGGTATAGTGTGTTTGAGCTTCATTCATGGTCCTACTTGCGTAGTGTATTGGCTGGAAATGTTTGGTTTTGCGTTGCCCCAGAACTGCACCAATAGCATAATCGCTAGCATCGCACATAAGTTCAAAGGGTAAGTCCCAGTCGGGGGCAACAAGGATCGGTGCTTCAGTAAGTCTTTTCTTTAAAGTAGAAAAAGCTTCGATGCACTCGGGCGAAAAGATGAAAGGAGCATCCTTTTCAAGAAGATGAGTCATTGGCCGGGCTATTTTGGAGAAATCCTGAATGAATCTCCGATAGAACCCGGCATGTCCGAGGAAACTCCTTATTCCTTTAACAGTGGTGGGATGGGGCAGTTTAGCAATAACATCAATTTTAGCCTTATCGACCTCAATCCCACTTTTTGAAATTTTATGGCCGAGGACAATGCCCTCCTTAACCATAAAATGGCTCTTCTCCCAGTTTAGACAAAGATTAGTGTTTTCACAACGTTGAAGCATTTTTTCTAAGTGGGAGAGGCATGAGTCGAAAGAATTCCCGATGACTGAGAAGTCATCCATGAATACCTCTATAACACCCCCAAAATCGATCAATACAGCGGAAGACTTAAAATGTCAGCGGAAGACTTTTGGGGTATTATATTGTGGATCTTTCGTCACAATTATAGAAAACGATTCAAGTGATCGTTTTAAGTTTTATTTAAAATACCAAATATTCATAATTCCAAGAGAATTTATTATTCAACAAGAAGTTTTATTTAAAGAGAAATAAACGTTTCTTTATTTGCCCACTTCGTGCCGTTGCCATCCATTCCATTTAGTTTCCTGAGATAAACATGCTAAAAGTCAACAAAAGTTGAGTGAAATTCATAGGTTTATATTTAAGAGTTTGAACACAAGAGATAGATGTTTATTGTAATATCGATACAAATAAACAAGTTAGAAATCACATTCATTATTGCATTAAGCTCATGACACTCAACGATTCAACAGACATCAATATTTTCATAATAATGATGTGAAATATATAGCCCCCAAGATAGGTATTTGCCAGTAACCTATTATATTCAAATAACGTGCATTTGGTGACTTTCCTCTAGCAACCAAATGGGGATTGTCAATCCCTAATAGATCTATTCACAATTATTTACGTTCACCTTTCAAGTGATTAAGGTTCATGATCGAGGAACTTTTGGCAATAGCTACTTAAGCAATAATAAGATCAAGAAAAGACTTGTGTTCGGTTTTTGAGCATGTATCCCCCCCACAGAAATTAGTTAAGTGTGGGCTATGAACTCACCTTAGTAAGATAGTAGAACAATCGTAATCTCAACGATGCAAGGCAACGGCTTCACACACAACCTAAAAAGATTTGGCACGTTTCAGTTCTTAAGTCTCGTTTTATTGCGAACGTTTATTATTAATTATAAGGAATCGATAAAGTGCATACGTGATGTGTTACGTCGTATAAAAATAAACAATGGTTACGTATTGTTTTATTCGTCTAAATTTGTTTATAGTTATATAAGTTTTATTCGTATTATATATATATATATATATATATATAATAAGTTACGTTTATTATTTATCGTTTTAATATATATTCAAATACATATATTAGTATAAATATATATAAAGTTTTTATTAAAATCAATATTACCATTCAATCCTTCATGTTTCTTAATTTTACACTTTTTACCCTTAACGGAAAACATTTACGTCGTTAGTCCAAAAGCTATATATATTTACATTTTTAGTCCAAATATCAAATATTTACATTCATTATCCCTAAGTTTCAATATTTACAATTTATACCCTTAGAAAAACAGTTTTTATACTTTTCACCCAAGTTTACAAATTTGGCAATTCTAGTCCTTAACCTTCGTACATTTGCAAAAATAGTCCCAACTTTACCAAATTCAAAACTTAGCATTTTTATTATTTCATTAAGCTCAAAACATTTAGAAAAGCTTATTTTCACAGCTTATTAGCTTATTATTTGCTTATTTCGTTTAGTGGGCTTAACGATCCATTATTAAGGGCCCGTTAAGGTTTTACGATTCAAGGGCTTTGGGGGTACACTTGTTTAGTCGAAATCCATCTTTTTAAGTTATATGAACATTTCAAAAGAGCTTATACGTTCAGCTTATCACAATAAGCTAGAACAAGCTTTTTGGCCCACGTGAGGTTTTTAAAGTTTCTGAAAACTGTTTCAATGTCGGTTTACTTTAAGTCTCGTTAAGTGCTTAAATGAAGTTATTAGGTCCAAGTATTTATCATTCTCGTTAGTGTACTAGGTGGGAAATTAGATCGTACAAAAATATTAATAGGTCGTGTGTTGAAATCAAACATGGCGAGGCCAAAGTACACGGCCAAAACTCAATACGTAAACTTTATAAAGTTTGAAAATAAACTAAGTGTTTTAGTAGAAATCGTATAGGTCCATAACTACTTAGAAACGTATGATTTTACTTGTGTATATGTTAATATTAGTTCAAAGTCGTTATAGGTTCTCGTTAATGGTCTAGCCAAATAATAGTATGATACATAAAACATACATGTTGTGTTTACGTTTTGCAAGTTATTAGTAGCAAGTGTTTGTGTGTAAACATAAGGTACGTATATATATATAAATAGAAAGAAAATCAAAGTCTCACCTCACCTCAAAAGGTGGAGCAAAACGAGACGTATGGTTCGTGGGATGGTACAAGGGCTCCGTGGTTCACTTCTCGTCCTTCCAAAGGTTCAAGTAGCTACAAGCTTGATGTCCTAGGTTCTCTTCTAAGCGTGGTTCTCCTGGCAATCCTTTCGTCCTTCCAAGCTTCTTATCGTTACTATTTTATGTGTATGGTACGTATATATGCATGTAATGATTTTAGGTTTGCATGTAATGGTTTATATAGTGAGCTTTTGAGTATAAGAACAAGTTGGGTTCACATGAGGCATGTTAAGCGAATAGTAGCACCACTTCCTTCGTCCAATGAGGTGCGTACAAGCCAAGAGTCTTGTGAAAACATTCCTGCCAATTTTCTGTTCATTCACTTGTCATAGGGGAAGAGGGGAGGCATGGAAGAAGCCTTGTGCCACGTTTTGGCATTATCTTGATGGAAGTTCTCATGCAATTGCTTTGAACGTTTTTAGGATAGTAAACGAAAGCATGTGAGTAAAACTTTGGTCTCGTGTGATTCTTGGGCAGTAGATAATCCAAAAGGTGCAAAAATATAGGTTCGTTATGTGTAGGAATCGTTAGATATTAGGGTGCGTTTGAGGGTGTCGAGGTGTGTTTGCAAAAGAAAGAAATAACTAAAAGGGTGCGTTTGGGCTTGGCCTGTGGGCTGTTGGTGGTGTCGGCCCAAGCAAAAGAAAAAGAAACAAAAAGAGTCCGTTTGGTTTGTGTATTGGATTATGAGGCCCAAAGGGCGTTGGGGGCCCACCTAGGGTGTTTCGATTATCGTGTCGAAGTTCAAAAATATTAGTGAGCGTTCTCGGGAAGTTTCGTAGATTCGGGAAATATATAAATAGTATACGTTATTTAGACGAAACGTATTATTTAAATAATAACGCGTTATATAATTATTTATCGTTCGCAATAATTATAGGCAACCTAGGTTGTGTGTAAGCATCGTTCCTGGGTAAACGGTCAATCACAGTTATCATAGTGGTTCAATATCAAGCCATATCATAAAAAAAAAAATTTTTGTTACCCGTAAAATGGTGTTAATTTAGCGTAACATCGTTTTATTTATTTGTTTGCATTTACTAATCGTATGGAAAATTTACGAGAGGTTACAACCTCCATGGTTTTTCCGATCATGTCATGGAAAATAGCCATCATGCACCTCTAGAAAGTGCCCGGAGCATTGCATAACCCAAAAGGCATGCGGCGATAGGCAAATGTTCCATAAGGGCATGTGAAGGTAGTCTTGTCTTGATCCTATGGATCAATGGGAATTTGGAAGTAACCCGAGAAGCCGTCGAGGAAGCAATAATACTCATTCCCTGCTAGTCTTTCGAGCATTTGATCCATAAAGGGCAGAAGAAAATGGTCTTTGCGGGTGGCTTCGTTAAGCTTTCTGTAATCAATACATACTCGCCACCCTGTAACCAAACGAGTTGGTATCAACTCGTTGTCCTCATTTGTGATAACCGTAATGCCACCCTTCTTTGGAACACAATGAATTGGGCTAACCCAAGGACTATCTGATATAGGGTAAATCAATCTCGCATCAAGAAGTTTGATAACTTCAGCTTTTATAACTTCGTGGATTTTTGGATTTACCCTTCTTTGATGCTGCACGGCAGGTTTAAAGTCCTCTTCCATTAGGATTTTGTGTGTACAAAAATCCGGGTTTATACCCTTTATGTCTGAGAGCTTCCAAGCAATTGCTTGCTTGTGGGACTTTAAAACCTTAAGCAGCGCGATTTTCTCCTCATCCTTTAAGTCTTTTGCAATAATGACTGGTAACTTATCGTTACCTTCCAAGAATGCATATTCTAGATGAGGAGGCAGGTCCTTAAGTTCGACCTCGGGGAAATCATCATTTTTCTCAACATATTTGACTTCCGCCGTATGAAGTTGTGGAGGTAGAACAGGAATGGGAGAAGGATCTTTGTTTAATAACTTCTCAAGGAGAAGTATATCCCTCTCCGGGTCAATCTCTTGGTTATCAATTCCTTCAGGAACTGAATCACTTTTGAGAAAGGCCTCTAATTCCTCAAGGACGAAATCACTTCCCTCAAACGGAGTGAGGGAAGGAGAAGAATTAGCGATTATGGGATCAGAAGAAGTAGTGGGATTGCCACTCGTAGAATTATCAGCAAATCCAAGGAATTCCTGAGCATACTCCTCGGATGCAATGTCAATGACGTCAATTCGGTTAACCGATTCAGCATCATAATTCGAGGAGTATCTCGAGGTTTGATCAAGGTTGAACGTTATCGCTTCATTGCCAACTCGTAACGTGATTTCCTCATCGAAAACATCGATTAATGCACGTCCCGTTCTTAAGAATCCCCTCCCAATAATGAGAGGAACTCTAGGATCTGCATCGAAATCAACAACGACAAAGTCTGCCGGAAAATGGAACTTTCCCACTCTTACAAACACGTCCTCGGCAATACCAAGGGGACGTGAAATTGAACGGTCTGCAAGCTCGAGAGTCATGCATGTGGGATTAAGTGCCTGAAGAGAGAGCTTTTTCCAAACTGAGTGAGGCATTAAGTTGATGCTTGCACCAAGATCGGCCAAGGCAAAACATTCAACCATCCCAGGGAAAATACATGGTATACGGAATCTCCCGGGGTCTCCTAGCTTTTCGGGAAGCTGTTTCAACAGAACTGCAGAGCAGTTTTCATTGAGTGGAGTTCGTGCCATCTCAAACATTTTTTCTTTATTGCTCAACAGGTTTTTGATTGTCGATGCGAATTTGGGCATTAAAATAAGAGCATCCGCGAAACTAATATCGAAGTGTAGTTCTTGAAAAATCTGAAAGAATTTTTCCATCTGATGATTAGCTTTTTCACGGAGCTTCTGGTCTTGCAATCGTGAGGGATATGGAATTGTTGGTTTTGGGATTTTCAACAGGACCTTCGGTAGTTTCAAACACGACTCTTTTAGGAGGAGTCGGGACCAGGATAACTGGAGGAGGGATGTCATTGGTAGCTCCGTTAGGAAGTACCGTATCCGTATTATCCTCAGTTTCACATTCCTCTACAGGGATAGGAGAAGAGGTAGAAGGAGCTGTAGGTCCTTGGTAAGAAACTCCACTTCTTGTGGTGATCGCCTTTACATCGCCCCTCAGATTAGCGATCATGTTGCTAGGTAAAGTAGTACCTGAGCCCGAGGGTCGATCATTTAAAGACTTCTGCAAATTAGATATTTGACTAACCAGCATTTTGTTCAGTTCTTCTTGGGATTTCATAAACTGTTTTAATAACTCATCATGTGATGGTTCAGTTGGAACAATGGCTTGATTTTGGTTTGGAAAATTTTGAGCCCGATTGTTCTGGAAATTCCCATGTTGCTGATTGTTATTACCCTGGAAGTGGTTTTGTTGTTGAGAATTACCCTGTGGGTAATTGTTCTGACCTTGATTTCTGTTATAATTCCCTTGGTTCTGATTTTGATGAACTTGGTTTTGACCAGAGTTGAAATTCCCATGGTTGTTATAACCTTGGTTCATTCGGTTCTGGTTCTGATTCTGGTTAAAGTTCTGGTTTCTGTTTTGACCATTTTGGTTCTGGGACTGATTAAACCCTGGTGGTCCGATGTAGTTATTAGATCGGTAGCTCAAAAGGTTTCGATTTCCTTGCGGTTGGTAAGAATTACCTCCCGTATTATAGGAACCTTGAGCTGCATACACGTTTTCATGAGCCGAGCCACCGGAGGCTGGGCATTTTGTGTAAGGATGTGAACCACCGCAAGTTTCACAACTTGGGTTAACAACTTTGACCTGATTAGGATTTGTCTGATGGATACGCAAAACTGCTGTAGACAAATCATCCAGCCTTTTAGCTAGTATTGATATTTCATTGCTTGTCGGAGTGTCTGACTTTAATGAGTCGTTCCTCTCAGCAGAGGAGTCCCAAAAATTATGATGGGCAGTCATGTTTTCGATTAAGTCATAGCACTCTTCAGGGGTCCTTTTCATAAAGGTGCCCCCAGCAGCAACATTGATGGTGTCACGATGACGGAGTGTCAAACCATTATAAAAGGTATCAATAATGGTGACAAGAAGCATGTTATGATTGGGACACCTATCAATAACAAGTTTGTAGCGTTCCCATGCCTCAAATAAGGACTCTTCGGGAAGCTGTCTGAAATTGCTGATATCATTCCTGAGCTTTGTGACCATAGATGGTGGAAAGTATTTGGCCAGAAATTTAGTGATCATCTCATCAAAAGTGTGGATCGAATTCTTTGGAAGTCGATCGAACCATGAAGTCGCATGATGAGTGAGTGAATAGGGAAATAGGTACAAACGTAGGCCGTCGTCGGTGACGCCATTTTGTTTCATGCTTTGGGTGACAGTTAAAAATTTGTCTAGATGTTTGTTAGCATCTTCACCCTGCAATCCGTGGAACTGGCACGTATTCTGGATCTGTTGTATCATGTGGTGTTTTAATCCAAAATCTGTGGCTCCAATAGTGAGTGGTGCAATTGGTCCACCCCTCCCTTGCATGGTAGGTTGACACAGTTCCTCCATAGTTCAGGTGTCAGGAACTGGTTCATCCTTGGGAAGGAATGGGGGCTCGTCGTTCATTTTTATTGTGTGTTCTTCTTCAACAGTACGTAGCTCGGGTACGTTTTTCTTCTTTTTATTCTTTGTTTGTGAACGAATGCGCATGCACAAAAATTAGTTTTCAACACAAGATAGAGGCAAAACTACAGTGAACTTAAACCCAATAATCACAAATGAACAGCTCCTTTAAAAAAGGTACACTATTCACAAGGATACAATGGTAAGTTTTTAATCTTAGGTTTGGGAACTTATTATGTTCACACCCCCAGTTGGTAGGTGTTCTGCCTTGGTTTGCGGTGGTAAACTTTTATGTAATTATATTCACAGTAAAATGCTTTTGGCTTTTCGTGTATGGGTAAAAAAACTTGGAAAATATTTTTGGAACTGATTCGTTAACCGAAATCGTTCCTTTAAGATTACTCGCAGATCGGCGGGAGGAAATAAATGGATTCCTCTTCAGTTCGCAATTTAATGTCAGAACTTACCTTAAACCAACTGTATAGGTTGTAATCTTAAAGATAACGAAGTAATTTAACTTCACAGTTTGTTTTGTTGTTTATGATTTGTTTGGTGTTGTTAACACTTCAGGAGAAATGTTAATGAACTTTTTCAGATATGATTTTAATTTTCTTAAAAATTTACAAAGTGGTGATATTTGTACAGGAAGGGTTTTGAAAACCACTAAGCTTAAACCGTTTTGAAATACACAACAACCTCCCCGGCAGCGGCGCCAAATTTTGACTCCTCCCAAACCAACCAGTCAACCGTGTGCAGCTGATAGGCCCACCTGGAAGAAAGTGCAAGTTATTATTGACCGTGGAAATATAGGGAAATCCCCGGGTCGTTAAATCCCAACGAGATTGAAATAGTATTTTGGAACGATTAGTAGAATGAGTGGCACTGAGGACAGTAACAAAAATGATTGGAGGGGTGATTACACTACTGATTGCTTGGTATTTAGATATTATGAAAATATATAAACAATAACAGAGATACAAGTAAAAACACAAATAAGAAAATCAGATAACAGACAGAGACAAGTGGTATTTTAACAAGTTACAAACTACAGGGGGTAAAAGTGAAACTTTTTAAAACTAAAAATTAAAAAGAAATTGAAAATGAAAATGAAATTATAAAAGTGATTATTTTAATATTTAAATTTTATTTAATAAATTAAAACTATTTAATAAGTAAATTAAACCTAAGTTAATTTAACTAAAAATTATAAATACTACAAATTAAACTAAAAACTTGTAAAAATAATTTCTAAACCTTAATTAGAACTTGAAGAGAGTATAAAAAATTAAAATAAATATTTTTGTCTTTTTATGAGTTTTCTATTAATTAAAAACTATTTAACTTAATTAAACTAATTAAACTATTTTAAATTACTATTAATACTAAATTACCTTAGAAAATTATGATAAAATTTATAAAACTATTTAACCATTACAGGAATCCTAAAAAATTATAAAAAGTTTCTAAAAATTATATTTAAGCTAATTGACTAATTAATTACTTATTAATTAATTTAAATCTAATTTAATTAAATTAAATAGGAAAATTAGAAAATTGATAGTGGAAATTATGAAACTATTTTCTAAAAGTCTTAACTACTTTATAAAACTTTGGAAAAATATAAAATTCTACTGTTGTTAATTAAAATTAAAGAAATCTATTTAATTACTAATATTACTTATTTAATTATTTAAATTACTTTTAAATCTAATAAATAGCAAACAGATTAGGAAAATTCTGAGAAAAGTATTTTAACTACTTAAAGGTACTAAGGAATTAATAAAATTATAAAATTGGAAAAGTGCTTATTAATAAGCTGAGATGAAAATTAAATAGATAATTTTTATTAAATAGAAGCTATCGCTATAATTAAAGTTTGCTTTTTTTTGGTTTTTCTTTTATAAAACTATTTAAATACTTAAATAATGAAACTTTTACAAAGACAACTACTTTAGAAATCAAGAATAAGCACTGTGAGTGCTTATTTGCTTATACAGTTGACTAAAGTTGACCACACAAAGAAATAAGCTAAGTTGAGGCTATGTGGGGTCCACACTGGTTAAATTAGATTACCCTAAGTTAGTTGAACTTTTTTGAGTAAATTTTTGTCAAATAAGCACTGAGATTAAGCTATAAGACCAAAATAAGCAATTCCAAACTTACTTTCTGAGACAGAAATGGGACAAAGTTTAGAGTTGATTCTAGGTGGGGTCCACTGATCTAGAGGTCAAACAAAAGGTCAACTTTCAAACACTGGTAGGAGGGGGGTTGTCTAAACCAAATTTGAACTACTAGGGTCCACAGATGTGGGCTGCAGCCACCAACAAAGTTGGTGGTGTGGTGGTGGTAAGCTGGTGCAGGGGAGTACTTATTCCCTGTAGGTGTGTTCCAAGGTTTGTGGGGTCCACAAGAATAAAAGGAGGTTCAAATTAAACCTAGGGGTTCAAAGTTAAGGTAATAAGCTACAAGTTGAGCCAATAAGCTACCCTTATGGCTCACTAATAAGCTCTGTGTGAGCCTTTGAAATGGTGGTCACACACTGAGTGCTCAGTGTGGCTTGTTTTGAGCAGGTCACAAATTGGATCCTAAAAGCTATGCTACAATAAGCTAATGGCCAAACTAAACCTAGATGTGAAAAGCTAAGGTATTAAGCTACAATTAAGCTAAAACCTAGGGTGTGGGGTCCACTAGAGTAACCACAAATCACCACCAAAGTTGGGTGGGTGAAATAGGATCTGAGTGCACAGGGCACTGGGTTGCCCTGCAGGGTACTTTAAGCTCTTGCACAAGCTTGAAAAAAAATCTTAAAAATCAAATAAGCTTTGATTCCTAGAGTTTAGGTGGTAGATTATAACCACAAGAAGTTTCAAGCTCTAAATCAGCTTCCTAAATTCTAGAAAAATCACCCAAGTTTTGAGAAAATCTGAGAGATGCAAATTGACTTTTTAATCTAAACTACTTAGTTTGACTATTGTTTATTTCTACTGCTTCATATAAGCTGAATAAGTTATAATAAGCTATATAGAACCTATTTTGAGCTTAAACTACAACTAATAAAGTAAAATGAGGATTTGTGGATCACAAATCCCTCATAGTTAACTGTCAGGGGTGATCAATGATGATTTTGACTTTCTAATGAACACACACAAGTTTATATGGTTTGTCAGACCAAATAAGACCTAGTATGACATAAAGCAAGTAAAAACAACAACTCAAACAACTTATAATACAGCTAAACAGCTTGATCCAAACACACCTTTAACTTGACTGTTTTATGATTTGTGAAGCAACAAGTTACAAGAGCTTATGAAACAGATTCAAATCAACTTATTATGATTAATTAAGTATAAATGAACATTTAAACACAGAAAATAACAACAACTAACCAAGATTACTTACTATACTACTTTGACTGTGTAATTTTGATTTTTTTAGTAACTATGAATTTCAACAAACAAGATACTAATCTAATGTTATATTCTCACTATTTAGGACTGAATAAGCATAAAGCAACTGAAAAAGCAAGCAATGAACAAAGCTATAGTACAAAGACAGATATGAGATTTTTGATAACTTACAATAAGCTTTCTTGCTCAAACCATGAACCAAGAACAATCTTAAAGAATCTCCACAGATTCACTAACCCAGGGCCTTCCAAAATCAACCCTGCTCCATTGCTTATCACCAAGATCTTGTCAGTTTGACTTTTGTTGACTTTTTGTGTTTTTGATTTTTTATATTACTAAACTGCTTTTAATAGTTTCTAATAGCTTTTATAAGCTATCTAGGAGCTTAAGTGAGCTTATCAGTCCAGTATATCACACAATAACAATAATTGAGCTTTTGAAATTTAAGAAATTGAAACTAAAATTGCATAAGATTGAACAGCCAAAGAAACTTGAAATTTATTACTTGGAAAGAGTTACAATACACTAAAGATGCTTAGAACACTGCTTAAAAGCTTAGGTTTACACTAGAAACTTGAAATTGCATTATACGACATACACTTATATATAATAATACTAGATAGATGACTCCTCTGCTTCTCTTCCTTTTATAAGCTCCAATTAGGGTTCAGGGACACCTTCTGAGCCTTTCCCACTTCAATCTTGACCCTCCATTCTTCTGAATTGATCATAGCCGTTTAAATGAAAAATGGCGCCAAAGTCTTCCAAGTTAACTTGGGGCCAAAGGTGAACAATTAAGGATTATTGGAGTATTGTGGAGGTGTCAGGGGATAAATGGGAAGGTTTTTAGGCAACTTGGGGCAATAAGGAAGAAAACAGAGGACAGGGTGAGGTTTGAAGTGAAAAGGGGTGTGGTATGCATTAAATGTTGATGTGGTTTGGTTGTGAGGTGGAAGGGAGTAGGTTGGGTGAGCTGGAGGGTGAGGAGGTGGTGGTAAAACCACCTGGTTTTGGGTGAAGCAGGGGTGGGGGAGAAGGGTGTACAGTGGTGGTGGTTTTGGCGGTTTGGGGTGGTCAAACGGGGTCAACCCCCGTTTTATTTAATAAGGGGGAGTGGGCCGGGTAAGTTTTTGGGCTTGGAAGGGGTGTGGGCTGGGTAAGGGTGTTTGGTTGGATTAGTTTTTGGTTTTGGATTTTAATAAAAAGGGTCCGGTTTGGTTATTAGTAAACAAGGACCAAATTTGTAATTTGTCAAAAATAGAGGGACTGAATTTGTAATTTTGCCAAAGTAGTTACAAGTGCTATTTTTATCATTTATGAAAACCCAAGGATCAAAGATGTGATTTTTCCATTTTTCAAATACCAGGGACCTTTTCTGTAATTTCTCAAACTCCAAGGACCATTTATGTAAATTTGGATTTTTAAGGGACTGAAGATGTAATTTCTCAAAATGTTATCATAAGGACCAATTTTGTCATTTAAGAATAGTTCAAGGTTTATTTTATTAATTTTCCATTTTTAAAACCTTAAGGACTAATTTTGACATTTTTCAAACTTGAGGGACTAAAGTTGCCATTTTGTAATTTTTTAACTTTAAAGAACTTTTCTTGACAACTTATGAATCCCTAAGGACCTTTGATGATATTTTTCATGATTTGATTTACCAGGGACTAGATTTGACAACTTTTGAAACTTGAGGGACTGAAACTGCCAATTATGCAAACTTTGTACGTTTTTCATTTGTTTTTGCATATTTTGTATTTGAAACATATAAAACACACTTCTAAGATATTTTAAGTATTATGATGCATATTTGAGTGTTTTTGTATGTTTTGGCAGTTCAGATTGGTATAAAATGATGAGTATTTAGACACTCATCAACCACACACAAAGATAAACATACTTACGGATGTATACAATTATACATGCACACACATCCGTAAAACACACACACACACACACACATATCTATACACATAGTTTTCACAATTACACATACACAAACAAAGTTATACGCAAAAAAACTGAGTCGACACATACATCTACACACATAGATTGGTGATGTGAGTTATGGTGTTTAGGGCAAGGTCGTGGCGCTAATTGTAGATGGTTTGGTTAGTATAAGGAAATGTGCCCAGTGGGAGTTTTCTGGAAAAGTGGCCGACGAGTTACAGTTGTGTATATCAACGGGATTTTATTTGATATAGTTAAAACACAATTTCACCCATCTTTTAATAAAACTAGACGAGCACTCGTGCATAGCAACATGATTTTATCGCGACACGTAATTATAATTGTGATATTTTGGTTAGGTGTTTCGTATAACATTTATTCATATAACGTAAAAAAATCAAAATGTAACTGTAAATTATTGTAACATATAATGATTTTAAGTAAAGAACAAATTTTAATAGCTAATTTCAATATTCAAGAAATGTGATACATTAGTTTTAAGTTTCTTAAATTAGTTTTAAGGATCTTGTTAATTTTTGGGGGGATGGTAGTTTGGATTTTGATGTTATGGATCTTCATGGTAGATCGGGGGGGGGGGGGGATTGTTAATATGTGGAATCCGAAGGTGTTCAAGAAATTGTCATCTTTTAAACAGAGGCATTTTGTGGTTACTACGGGTAGTCTTGTTTCAGATGGGACTATTTTGAACGTTTTTAACGTATATGCTCCACAAAGAGCAGGTGCTAAAAAACGTTTGTGGGAAGACTTGGCTGGTTACATTAGGGGATGTTGTGGTTTGATTGTTCTTATGGGGGATTTCAATGCGGTTCGATACCCGGAAGAGAGAAGGAATTCTACTTTTAATCTACAGATAGCCGCAGACTTCAACGATTTTATTGATAACATGGGGCTGAAAGAATATTTTATGCGGGGCTTTAAGTTCACTTTTTTATGGGGCAAAGGTAAAGATCACAAGCCAAGCAAGATTGACCGGTTCTTAGTTTGCGATGCGTTTTTTAACAGATGGCCAACGGCGTGTCTAAGAGCTTTGAATCGGGAATTATCAGATCACTGCCCATTACTTTTGACCATAAATGATGCTAACTATGGGCCCAAACCATTTAGATGGTTTAACTCTTGGCTAAACAGGGACGATTGTGAGAAATTAATTGTTGAGGCTTTGGACGGTTTTGAGGCACATGGTAAACCTGATGAAATTCTCAATGCTAAATTTCGCCATCTGAGAAACACTTTGAAAGAGTGGTGGATGGACATCACTCGTAAAGAGGGGGAAGAGACGAGTAAGCTTAAAGAGGAGGTTGAGAATTTGGAATTGATTTTAGAAGACCGCAACCTTGAGGAAGAAGAAGAATGGATTTGGGAGGAATGCAAAAAGGGTTTAGATAATATGCAGATTTGTAAAAACAGGGACTTGAAGCAGAAATCTCGCATTAAGTGGGCTATGGACGGGGATGAGAATACGGCTTTCTTTCATGGGGTCATCAATGGGAGGAAAGCGTCAAATGCTATCCCGGGTTTGTTGGTAGAAGGAAACTGGATTAATAAGCCGGCCTTAGTTAAAAAAGCGGTTTTGAAACACTTCCGTCTTCACTTTGCTGAAGATGTCAAGTTAAGGCCCAGTTTAAGATGCGGGAATTTAAAGACTTTGCAGCCCAGAGATCGAGATTTGTTGGTGCAGAATTTTTCGAGGGGGGAGATAAAGGAGGCGATATTTGATTGTGGTTCGGATAGAGCGTCGGGCCCGGATGGGTTTAATTTCAGGTTCGTGAAGTTCTTTTGGGGTTTATTGGAAGATGATTTCATTAAGATATTTGATGATTTTTTTGAGCATGGTGTTATTAGTAGAGGGTGTAGTTCGTCTTTTATTACTTTAATCCCGAAATCAAAAACGCCAGTGGGTTTGAAGGACTATAGACCCATAAATCTTGTAGGGATTATTAGTAAAGTGATTTCGAAGGTTTTGGCCACTAGATTAACGAAGGTGTTGGGCACGGTGATCTCAAATACTCAGTCAGGTTTTCTCAAAGGGAGATTTATTTTAGATGGTCCCTTGATTATCAATGAGATGATAGGGTGGCTCAAGAAGACCGGGAAGAGGGCGTTTATGTTAAAGTTGGATTTCGAGAAGGCATATGATAATGTCAACTGGGAATTCCTTCTTTCGACTCTAGAACAGATGGGATTTCATGAAAAATGGTGTATGTGGGTGAAGGGTATTTTGAAATCGGCTAGATCTTCTATTCTAGTGAACGGGTCGCCAACGTTTGAATTCCAATGTGAAAAAGGAGTTCGTCAAGGAGACCCTTTATCTCCTTTTCTTTTTCTTGTGGTTATGGAGATGCTTCATTGTTATTTGACAAGGCGATTTCACTAAGGGAATTTAAAGGAATTCGGTTCAAAGAAGACGATTCAGTTTTGTCACACATGTTTTATGCGGATGACGCCTTAATAGTAGGTGAATGGTCACAAGATAATATAGAGAATGTGGCTCGAATTCTTAGAGTTTTTCACCTTTGTTCAGGGCTGAAAATTAATTTAACTAAATCGTTTTTATACGGGATTGGTATGGATCAAAATGAAGTAGTGCATATGGCTAATATTGTTGGGTGCCGGGTAGGGGAGCTTCCGTTTGATTACTTAGGTATTCGGGTTGGTGCTAACATGGCTAGAAGTTGTAATTGGGAGCCGGTCATTGATACGGTTCGAAAGCGACTCTCGAATTGGAAGGCTAAAACATTGTCGTTGGCCGGTAGATTGATTCTTATTAAATCGGTACTTTCGAGTATTCCAATCTACTACTTATCGTTGTATAAGGCGCCTTTAAAATTTGTGGATCAAATCGAAGCCATGATGAGAAAGTTTTTATGGTCGGGTACCGAAGACATCATCAAAATTCATTGGGTTTCGTGGGAAGTGGTCACTACGGAGAAAAATAAAGGTGGTTTGGGTGTTTCGAGGTTGAGAGACGTCAACTTGGCCTTTTTAGCGAAATGGGGATGGAGATTTAAGATAGAGAATGGAGCAATGTGGAGGAATTTTGTGACTAGTACTCATGGTGGTAGAGGATTGTGGGTTGGGCTTCCGGTTAGAAGATCGCTCCCTGGTTGTTGGAAGACGCTTGTTACAGCTTTGGAGGCCAATAACATTCAAGGTATGTCGATTCTTCAGATGTTCCGGGGGTAGTGGGAAACGGATATGAGCTGAGTTTTTGGTTTGACTTGTGGTTTGGAGATGTCATTTTAAAGAATAGATGGCCATGTTTATACAAACTCGAAAAAGACAAGAGGTGCAAAATCAAAGATAGAATTAAACAAGGTTCTAATGGTTTGGCTTTCGAAGGGAGATGGTATAGATATCCTAGAACAATGGAGGAATTGCCTAAAATTCAAGATTTGGAAAGAATGCTACTAGCTTGTTCGCTTCGAGATTGTGTTGATTCTTGGTCTTGGGGTATGGAAGGGAAGGAAGCATATTCAGTGGCTAGATGCAAACAAGCTTTGGCTGTGAACAATTCTGCACCGACAAATTCCAATCTTAAATGGGAGAGATGGGTTCCTTTAAAGGTGAATCTTAATGCGTGGAGAGCCGATCTTGACAGACTTCCTACGTGTGAGGCTTTGGCGAGGCGACGGGTTTTCATTCAGGACACTTTATGTCGGATGTGCAGATCTGCAAATGAAGATTTAAAACATATTTTGGTCGACTGTATCTTCGCATTTGGAGTCTGGAGCGGCATTTGTAAGTGGTACAGGTTAGATCCGTTTGTCGCTTATGATTTTAATGATCTTTTACTTCTTTACAAGAATGTACATGGCGGTAAGTGGAAGAAAAAGATCGTTAGAGGTATTGTTTTGATTGGTATTTGGGCGATATGGGATGCGAGGAATGAAAAAATTTTCCAAGGCAAAGATATGATAGTTATGAAGACGGTGGCGGAAGTGAAATCAAAGGCTTTTTTGTGGTTGAAGTATAGATCGAAATTTGATTGTATAGTATGGAAGGATTGGGCTAAGTACCCGTTGTACTTGTGTATGTAAGTGGGGCGGTGCTCGCTTTTTGAGTGCTTGCTGTTTTTTAATGAAAGTCAATGTTCAAAAAAAAAATAGTTTTTCGCCTTTCATTTAAGTAAAAAAACAA